>JAPFRF010000012.1:47181883-47711320 GCA_029282475.1 Phrynocephalus forsythii | reverse complement strand
GCCATCCCAGTACAGCACCACAGCCTCCCAGTTCCCCAGCACAGGACCCCCTAGGCACGTCCCCACAGCATCCCCAGTAGCCCCCAGCCAAACCAAGCCGAGCCACAAACCAGCACGCCCTCCGGGCAGGCCCCAACCCACAGCAAGCCCTCCGGTTCAATCGGTATTTAAGTCTCCAGGAAAGCCATACGCTTCAAGTCATAGTGAGCGACCTGCAATGCATTGTGGGTAATTGGCCATGCAAATGGACAACCCTGCTTGGTGCCTTATATTGTCAGCAAGGCCTTTTATGGGCATCTCATAGGGTTGCATAGGACAGAATACAGTGTGCACATTGGACAACCCTGCTTCAGGCTCAGCCTATGAAGGGTCCCCACCCACATCAGCTGGGTGGGTTTGACGATGAGTGACAGGACTTGTTTCTGGCAGTGTGCCAACACCATAGACCATAGAGGTTCTCTGCTAATATGAGTTGATGGACCCTAGACAGGATGTGGTCATGGAGTCTATCGCTCCTAGACAGGATGTGGTCATAGAGTCTGGCATGGAGGTATATCCTAGACAGGATGTGGTCATAGAGTCTGGCATGGAGGTATATCCTAGACAGGATGTGGTCATAGAGTCTGGCATGGAGGTATATCCTAGACAGGATGTGGTCATAGAGTTTGGCATGGAGGTATATCCTAGACAGGATGTGGTCATAGAGTCGGCCAACCACGATGTAACCCTAACAACATATGACACCAACATTTCCCCAACCATAGATATAGAACACAAACCATAAATCCACGTGACCATGAGAAAAAACTGAAAAAAGAGTGACCTCAACCCTAACAAAGCAAAACCCTAGAAAAATCAACATGCAGGAATCAGAACCCTAATGATACCCAACCCTACCTTGTACTGAGACGCGAATTCTAAAGCCTGGCCTGGCCTAACCCTAACCTGGCCTGGCCTGGCCTGGCCTGGGCCTGGGCCTGGGCCTGGGCCCTGGCCTGGCCTGGCCTGGGCCTGGCCTGGCCTGGCCTAACCCTAACCCTAACTAACCCCAACCCCAACCCCCTGGCCTGGGCCTGGGCCTGGGCCTAAACCCTAGGCCTGGCCTGGCCTAAGCCTGGCCTAACCCTAACCCCAGGCCTAAACCTAAACCTAAACCCTAACCCTAACGCTAACGCTAACCCTAAACCCTAACCCTAACACTAACACTAACCCTAACCCCTAACCCCAACCCCCGACCCCGACCCCTAAACCCTAACCCCTAACCCTAACCCTAAAACCTAAACCCTAACCCTGAACCCTGAACCCTGACTCTGACCCTGACCCTAAACCCTAGACCCTAGACCCTGACCCTGACCCTGACCCCTCACCCTGGACCCTGACCCTTGACCCTAACCCTCACCCTAACCCTAAACCTAAACCCTAACCCTAACCCTAACCCTAACCCTAACCCTAACCCTAACCCTAACCCTAACCCTAACCCCTAACCCCAACCCTAAACCCTGACCCCTGACCCTGACCCTGACCCTGACCCTGACCCTGACCCTAATCCTAACCCCTAACCCTAACCCCAACCCTAACCCCTAACCCCTAACCCTAACCCTAACCCTAACCCTAAACCCTAAACCCTAAACCCTAACCCTAACCCTAACCCTAAACCCGAAGCCGAAGCCGAAGCCTGACCCTGACCCTGACCCTAAATATACAAATAAATATAGAACGAGGGAAGGTAGAAAAAAAGGAAGGAACAAAGAAAGAAAAGAAAGAAAGAAAGAAAGAAAGAAAGAGAGAGAGAGTAAGGAGGGAGGGAACAAAGTTTAAAAAATAAAGAAAGAAACAAAAAAGAATGAGAGAAAGAAAGAAAAAAAGAAAGAAAGACAGAAAGGAAAAAAATCAAAGGAAAAATAAAAAATAAAAAATAAAAAAGAAGGAAACCAATAAAGAATGAAAAAAAGAGAACAAAGGAAAAAAAAAAAAAAAAAGGAAGAGGGAGAAGCATGTAGTTGGAATGCTAGAGATCTATAAGGAAAGCAAAAAGCAAAGTGTTCTGCTGATATACTGCGGCGCAGTCCTACAAGTAGTCTCTGGGCAGTTTACAATTTTAATTACAGTGGGCAGGCTAGTCAAGGCTGAATGAACCTTGCATCTGCTAGCAGGGATTGAACCCAGTTCGTGAGCACAGTTTTAGCTGCAGTACAGGCATTTAAGCACTGCGCCACAGGATCCTATGACATCATTGAGGCCTAGGAATGATTGAGGCCTGTGAGGCACTACTGTCTTTCCAATGAGTTTCTGGGAAATTTCAGTAAAATTTTAGCAATATTGCTGTCGCTTTCCCCATAGGGCCTCATTCGCTAGATAGCCTTATATATGTCCAAAAAATCTTGGCGCAGTAAGTCATAGTGAGCAACTTCAATTTTTCCATTCCACCCCCTACCATTCCAACCCGGACTAGGTGACACACCTACAAACCTTCTAGTCTCTTTCTCGCTCCTAAACACCCCAAATATAGCTACAAATTCCTCCCAACTTACCTTGCTTCGGAGGATGCTAATCTCTGGCGCCCCATTCGTTCTCACGCATAGAAACCGAAACCGCACTCATACGGGAAAAAACAAACCAAATGACGGACGTTAACATATCCTCTAAACCACACCCTTCTCCGACAGGTTCCCCCCTCTACTATTCGCTGACACCAGAACCCAGCGCTACCTCCTTGCCCCCGAACCGGAACATCCCCTCCACCCGCCTGCCCTCGCCCTCGCCCCCGCTGCCTCACCCAAACGGAGGAAAAAAACACTTTAAACCTCGAAAAACACAATGATTAACACGCTTGCCCGACCCTTACAACATACAGTACTTCGGAAAATAATCACCCAAAACATTCAAATCATCCGATGTAAAAAACTCACTCCTTTCCGATCGCAACGCCAAACGGACTCAAGCATTATTAGATAACAACGGGAGAAGGAACCCTCCCGAACTGCCTTCTCGGGCGCCTTAAAATAACCTCCCTCCATCTAAAGCTGTTAGAAAAACAAACAACACAAAAAAGATACTAAGGCACACCTTACTTTAAAAAACTACACCTACAGGGATACCTTCCATTTAACTCTTTCCTTCCTGTTTTTGCCCTTTTAAATTTAAAGGGAAAATACCACAAACACGACAGGAATACAGAAAGATGCTAACAATTTTTTTAAAACAAACACCAGATACATAAGGAAAATTCAAACTCTTTTTAAAACGTTTTAATACGGACCCCGCCACCCTCCCAAACTGACCTGCGCCTCCTTCGGAAAACAACATGAAGTCCCCGACGCCCCGACAACTCGCAAACGCCCCTTCCCAAAGAAAACTCACCCTCCGACTCCTAGCCTGCCTGCCTCCGCTTGTAAGCGAGGGCTTCCTTCTCCCCCAAACTCCGTCCCCCACTCCCACTCACCTCCACGAAACGCCCCGCTATCCGCGGACGAGGAAACGCCCTTACCCGTGCGAGGCTGAAATAACCTACACCACCTGAGGCTGAAAAAGCCCCTACGATGAAAAAATAAAACACCCACCTTTTCTGGGTCACGAAGCAAAACAAGAATCCTTTCGTGTGGATTTCACCTCCTGTCAGCAGGCTGCTTCCCTCCCGAGAACACGGAGCGTCCTTGCAACTCACTCAGCTCCGCAGCTCCTCCCTCCCTCCCTCCTTCCTTCTGCTTCATCCGCGACTGGGTCGCTTCCCCCCGCCCCTTGCGTTTTCAAGACACGAAGCTTCTCTCTTTGGAGGATCCTTAAAAAAACACTCATGCCCACTCCAACACTTCCCTGCAGCTTGCAAAAAGACAAAAGGGGCGTGACTTTAATTTAGGGTTTCCCTCCCGATTTCTAATCAAGTGGTGATAGAGATAAGATGGAAAAAAACCTTAACACTTGACATACTAGGAAATAAATCAAACAGGACCTTGGAAAATGAGACAATAAAGGACTCTTCCTCCTGGAAACTGGCAAATAGACAGCTAAATATTTTTTTAAAAATATCTTTTGCTTACTAATCATCCCCATTAGACTACAAAAATTATTAAAATAATTAAATACAATTAGTTTCACATTCCTAGTGCTAAACAAAAAATTAGGGATTTAAACCAAGTGCTTCAAAACGTAATAGTTTTATGTTATTTAACAAATTGCAAGATATGTTACCTGGCCCCTGTGTTCACATGGTTAATGGAAAGGATGCTTTCCATACACAAACAAAATGCTATTATTATTATTATTATTATTATTATTATTATTATTATTATTATTATTATTATTATTATTATTATTATTATTATTATTATTAGCACTTGATCTAGGGTTAGGATGCCAAGCTTTCTTGGAGTAAGCAAAAACTTAACCCCATTAATATTTCCAAAACAATCATATTACAAATTCCATCTTTATTATTAGAAAAAAAGGAAATTTACAATTTATAGGAAAAATCAAAGACGGGTCTATGTTCAATGGGTTCAACTTTCCAAATCCTAATAAATAAATGCAAAACTATGACAAAAACATTTTAGGTACACAACAATATTCAAAACTAAACTGCAACTAATAAACTGAGGACTGAGACTCCTGGGGTGGAACAAATGCTATGGAGTGCTCCCTCTCTCTCTCTCCCCTCCCCCCACTCCCCTGGTCACACCTGGCTTGACAAAGAAAGCTCAGCCCAATGGATGAGTGGATCCCTTGCCTGAACTAGATTAATTACACAGAAAGTAACTGCAGATTTCACAGAGGTCTGTAGCTGCTTAGATAGATAAGTCACATGGCTCTCTGATATTGGAGACACAGAGTACAGGTTCCTTTCCCCGCTGTGACTGTACATGCACGGTCCTGGAGTGCCCAAAACGAGGGATCCGTAAAACATTTCTAAACAACTGTCTTACCTGGGAAGCCTTGGCAAGGAATGCCAAAAATCAAAAAGGACTTCGTGGCCCATCGCCTGAATAAGAGCTACGCGGTGAACACCTGTAGCGGGTCATACAGCTATTCTTTCCACCCAGAAACCTACGAAGGCCACCTTCTAAAAAAAGGGAGATGACCCAGGCAACCTCAGAGGTCCCGAGCCAAGGGGTTTCTTAAGGCACAGTCAATAGCAGTGTTCCTGGGACAAGCCTAAACGCCACATTTTAGAGTCTGGTTTCTATCTTGTTTTTTGTCTATTAATTATTGACAACGAATACATGTACTGCTCTAGAAGTAAAAGAACAGCTTTTGACCCTCTTTTCTCTTGCCTCTTTGCAGTTTCCCCTGGAAAGAGCCATTTTCGGGAACATCCTTCTGCACCTTCTAGTAGATGGACACTGAGAGGGAAGACGACCAGGCAGCGGTGGCAGAGCATGGCTTTCCCACAGCATTACTTACCCTTGTTGGTGCATGAAGAAGCCCCAGGGGCAGACGAGGAGGAAAGGCCAAGAGAGGAGTGGGCCAGACAAAGGGAAGCAGCGCCAAGAAGCAGCCGTGTTTCCATTCAGCAGAAAAGGAGCACACCCTAGAGTAGCCATCAGGTCTGTGAGGGGATATTTTTTCCCTTTTCTATCTTTCCACATTAAGCACCCTGAACTAGTCTATGGAAGTTAGTAGAAATGGGGACTTCACCAATGTCCATGTCTCAGCAGGGATTTGAAACAAGGAGCACTGTTTCCTTTTGTGAGGCTTGCCCTGGTCCCCCTCTCCTCCACTCACCATATTGTCGGTGGAAGAAGATGCTTCAGACACAGGTTGTTGCTTAAACTCAGATTTATTAAAACAGTTGAAACAACAGAACTATCTCCTGGGTCCCTGTTGTCACTGGGTTCTGGCTGTGTCATTCTCCAAACCCTCCGCAAAGCCCTGGGCTGGTCCATGTTAACGTCCTCCCCTTGCGCAGAGGGCACAGCAGTTTCAAAGTCCCCAACAGCCCCAGCAAATGCCCTGGGCATATACCTCTCTATCAGTGACACCCCCTGGGCGGCTCCCAAAGGTGTGGGGTGGGGTCCAGACCTCCAGTCAGCAGGGACGGGGGGGTTGTTCTTCAACGCACTCCCATGGGTAAAGCGACATCTCCGTCTTTCTTTTTCCTGTTGCTCCCACCTCTATCCACTTTCGTTCTGCCCTCTTTTCAACACACATACAAGAAGATACCATTCCTCTGGTATTAGCAACAGCAGATAAAGGTAGCTGAGGTTAGGTCTGCTTTTGTTGAGTATTTTTGGTTGTAAGACAGAAGGACCATGGACTGTCCAGAAGAACACCAAAATGATTGCCAGAAAATAAGGGAGAAGAACAGGGTTTCTGTGGCAGAGCTAGGCAAAGGCAGCTCAGGGAATTGCATCTGAAGCAGAGATTGGCAGGTTCTTGGGAAATGCAAAATGATGTGAGCTGTGCCACATCAACATACAAGACTGCCAGCTGTGCGTCCTCTGGAATCATCCACCTGGCACACACCCCTCAACACACCTTCTCCATTTGTAGACCAGATTGCGCTTTGAGAGATCTGGCTTAGGTTAACATTTTTGGAGTCTGTTAGGAAGAACATGACCAAGCAGAGCAAACCACTGAATAAACTAAAAGTGGAGATAATACGAATCCAGTCTGACTTATTCTGGGAAAGATTTTCACGTAGGTTCTCCAATTCAAACTCACAGAAAATGAGGCAGGGACAGCAGCTGCCTCTGCTCCTCCTCTACCCAAAACTCAAGGAAACAATATAGTACACGAAAGTCAATAAATTAAATATTTTATTCCATAATTTAAGGAGAAAAATCCAGGAAATAAAGTACAGTACTAGCATTTCTGAGAAAGTGAATTACCTTGTGCAAAGACAGCACATGTTGTATTTCTTGCACAGCCTTTGTTTTACAATCTGTATCTTTCAACACCCCATACTCACCCCAAAGCTCTAACTGGGAATATGCAAAGCACTTACAACAGATACTGTTTCTTGTCCAAAGAAAGACGCTTCTGCTTCTTCCCCTTCAAGCTGCCAGCTGCCCTCTTCCCTGTCCCCAACATGGTAAAAACACATTCATCAAACTACAGAATGTGAAAACTTGTATGTTTTATAGTCCATTAATAAAACCTCAACATCGAGAAAGAAATGCTCAATGTTTAAAAAAGGCTCATGTCTTCCTTGCCCCCAACCACTTGAAAACATTTGTTCTCCCTGCAGGAAATAATAATAATAATAATAAAGTACATGACTTTCCTTCCTGGGCCCTTTTGCCTGCCCCCATGGGGAGAGAACCAATTATCCTAGACCCTTCCTTTAACCCCGTAAAAATGAATCCATCCCATACCCAGTTGAATATGCCCTTCAGTTGGGGATTGCCCTTTAGGCAGACTGAGAAGGACACTCCCTCTTGGACCTAGATAAAGTCACAGGAAACTGTTAGACCTGCCCAAACAGCATAGATCTGTGTCACCAAAACCCGGGGAGGAAGAGAAATGTCAGAATACTTAGAAATGTAGGACAGAAGGGTCTAGCTGTATTGCTGGGCCTCCCTCCACTCTGGTTCTGTCTAGGGGAAAAACCTTTGCCTGGCCGGTCCCTACGGGGAGCTCGGGCATCGGGGGAAGGGCGGGAGCCCCCCAGAACACCCCCAGCACTCACTCCTCCAGTCTCTGAGAGGGCTGGATGGTCTTCATTGTATCCAGCACCTGAACTACTGCCACCATCTTCATCTGGAAAACAAAATGGTAGAGGAATGGAGAGTGTTCAGTTTACTGAGTTCAAAAGAGGCTCTCCCAGCTTCCACCCCAAAAACCAGAGAATGGAAAAACAAAAGGGTGACCAATTATTCAAGGGAGGAGATCTTTGTGCCTTGCTTACCAACTACAGCAAAATTTCTAGGGCTCCCCCTCCCCATCACTGAGTGCCCTTTATATCTAAATTCTAATAATTCTAACCAGAAGCTCTACTCTTTTATTATAGGCAAATCACTTTTTGCCTTGGCAGGAGAAGTGAGGGTAAATATGTGAACTCAGTAAGGAAGATGCCCCTCTTGACTTTAGTAGCCGAGGGGGGTTGATATACAGGGGGATTAATGTACAGCCTTGCCTCCAGTTTGCACAGATCACGGTAAAGGTTCACTTCTGGTATGTATAAAAGGGGTGGATTTTTCCCAGCTAATAATGATAAATAAAAACATCTTGCTTGTGGATGAAACACATTTCAGTGGTCCCCATAATCATTGGGGTTTTGGGAACAATATCAAGAAACTTCACACAATATAACAACCAGTTGCAGATATCAGACATAGCACTATAAGAGATACGAAGAAAATGGCATTATTTTAGAAACAGCATATATACTGCACCAATATTTAACAGGTACTTAGGTTTTTGGCTAAAACTTGTATCTGTCATGTAATTCCAGACAATGTTTTTAATAATTTTGATTGACTGTTTCTGGTATTTTGAACAATGATGATGATGATGTGCAGTGAAGTTAGCTCTGAGTTCTGAAGACAGATGCAAAGAACTCATTTTATTTCTCTGCAATTTCCAAGTCCTCCTTTACCTCCCCTTTACCTCCCTCATCATCCAGAGGGCCAACTGGTTCTCTGGCAGGTTTTCTACTTCTAACATATTTAAAGAAACTTTTATTATTTCCCTTTCTGTTGCTAGCCATGTGTTCCCCAGCCATGCCTACTAACTGAGGAAGGGGGACAGAAGTGAAGTTGCTGGGGAGGAATCTTACCTGTGTCTTGAAAATCAATGTCCTGCCCATGGCAAGCCCCCACCAGGCGGGAGGTAGCAATGCGCAGTGCCAGGACCTGTTGCCGTGTGGGGAGATCAGGGCGTGATATGTCTACCTCAACTTCAGGATTGTTGATCTGGTTCACCAACCCATCCCCTGTCACATCTGGGAGGTACCTAGAGAGTTAGAACAAGGAAAAACAGCACTCAAGGTGGGCAGGGAGAGAGTTCCAGCTGTTGCTGGCAATGTACCTCAGTTCCACTGCATGCAAACATTCTTTTGCCATTCTTTTTGTGTGCTCTAATGGTTCACAGCCTCTGTTTTTATGGTTATTGGTTAATTGTTTTCAACCAGAGTAATGCCTCAGCACTGATAGGGGCGGCATATATATAAGTGTGCACCCTGTCTCGGTCTTCCCAAAAACACATGGCCATCCAGCATCCTTTCCTACCTCCACCCAAATCCTTCTTATTTCTGCTTAAGCCTTATCCTCTTAACTTCTGTACTCCTACCTGCCCCGTGCCTGCCCATTCCAGCAACTGTCCTCGTTGGTGATATCAGCAGCCACCTTTTCATCACCGCAGAGGGTGTGAGGCAGCAGCACCCAGAAGTGCTTCATCAGACGCAACTTCTCTTTCACGTCCAACACCTGGAAAGTCAAGGGAAGGAAGTACTAGGGATGGGTTGCCAGGCTCTCCCTTGGAAGTTCCCCGCTAGAACAAATGCATTCTGAAGTCTCAGCCATAGCAGGTTTCTCCATAAACCATTCTAGCACTACACTGGAGGTCCAACTGGAGAATAGATAGCTGTTGAACAACAGACCAGATAGGGCAGCAGGCTCAAGAAGTTCAAGCCTTATTTATTTATTTATTTATTTATTTATTTATTTATTTATTTATTTATTTATTTATTTATTTATTTATTTTATTTTTATGCCCATCTTGCCAGGGAACTCCGGGCAGTTAACAATATGGGTTAAAACAACCAGATAAAACACAAAGCAACAATAAGCAAAAGAATCAATAGAAGATTTAGAAGAAGAAAGAAAGTGAAAGAGAAAGGAAAAAAAGTTAATGGGTGAAAATCATCGGCAAGTGGCATCAAAAATTGGTTTTTTAAAGAAAAAATTAAAGGTTGGCATATGCCTCCCGAAAAAGTAAGGGTTTAAGTGCTTTTTTGAAGGCAGGCAGGGACTGTACAAGGTGCAATTCACTCGGAAGTTGGTTCCAAAGCGAGGGGCCAGCCACAGAGAAGGCGCAGTTGCGCATAGCCAATTTCTGCGCCTCCCTGGGCATGGCCACTCGGAGTGAGAGCACCTGCAACATTCTAGTGGGTTGGGCCTCAGTTGACCTTTGGAAGATACGCTCCGACAGGTATTCAGGTCCCAAGCCATGGAGGGTTTTGTAAACCAAAACCAAGACCTTGAACCTTATCCGGAGTACAATGGGCAGCCAGTGCAGATGGGCCAGAACTCGGGTGAAGTGGTCGTATCTACACGCACCCACCACCAGTCTGGCCGCCACATTAGGAACCCGTTGGAGTCTCCGGGTAAGGGTCAAGGGCAACCCCATGTAGAGGGCGTTGCAGTAATCTATCCTTGAGATCACGAGGGCCTGCACAACTGTTCTCAGGGAGGCCTCATCCAAGAACAAACGAATCTGGGCAATCTGACAAAGATGGAAAAAAGTGGTCCTAGAAACAGCCATCACCTGAGCTTCAAGGGATAAAGCTGGATCCAAGACCACGCCCAGATTTCCTGGCCCTGTCTGCAGGCCGAAGGGCAAACTGGGGAGGATCCGTTGTACCCAGAGGAGGGCGCCCCGAAGAAAAAGAACCTCAGTCTTCTCTGGGTTAAGTCTGAGCCTGTTAGTCCTGGTCCATTCCATGACTGCCTCCAGGCACAGGTCAAGGGAGCATAATGCCTCCACTGCAGAGGTGGAAAAGGAGAGATAGAGCTGTGTGTCATCAGCATATTGATGATAGCAAACCCTAAATCTCCTAATGACCTCTGCCGGGGCTCATTGAATTAGCCTAGAATTAACTTATAAATAAGTCAGACGCAGGCCTACTGGTTGTCTTCACACATGACTTCTCTCCCCCTCCCCCACCAATACGACAGGTATATAGTACAAGGGAAGGGGAGCATGCAGTTTCATAAAGACAAAGGAAGGGAGATCCCTGTTTGCACTTATCCACAGAGCCCCCCTGCTAATTTCAGAAGGCTGTAGGCAAGGCTGACTTGTTTAAAATGGCATGTTCCTCTGCCAAACCCCCTGCCTTTCTATGATTTAAGCATCATATATGTTTGCTTGCCACCCAAAGGATGCATGTTGTATTTGCTTTTATATCATGGCTAGTCCTCTTATATCTGCAGAAAATGCAAGGCAGTATTTCAAGAGAAACAAAAGGTGGTGGCTGAGGCACCATTACAAATATGATTTCAGGGATGTTTCCAAGCACTGCCAGACCATTCTACAAGCATGGGGAAGGAGAGTTCAGACTTACCAGGCGGTCTATGTTGGTTCCTGCTGCAGTGGTTGGCTTCTCCTCAGGTGAATAGGTGCGGAAACGGCGGCCGGTATCTTGATGGGGGGCACGTCGGGAGCGGGCAGGGGCTGGGCGGGGGCTGCCACAGCTCTGAAAAACCTGGAGATACAAAAAAAAGTATGGATAGCAAATGGTTATGCTGAGCATCAAGCCTGAGTATATATGCCTTTTCAAGTCAAGTGTTGAACTTTTTCTGGTGAGTTTGTGAAAGATCAGCATGAAAAACCCCCAAACACTATCTTTGCCAGAAGACCAAGTCCTCTTGGGCTCTCCTAGACTGCAAGGGGACAGACACGGTGAGAAGTGTATCTGAAGAGGAAAGTGCCCTGATAGCAGATGCTACCTGAGAGGGTAGTGCTGTGCCTGCCGTGTGACCTTTCTGGAACCCGAAGATTCCTCCAGTAACAGCTAGAGGCACAATCACTAGTGAACCTCCTCCTGGTCCAGATGGGTTTTCTGCAGGAAATGGTTGTTGCTTTGAGGGGCAGGGAGGTGTAATTTGTCCCTGCCTCGGGAAGCAACATTTCTTGGACTGACCTTGGCATAGGGGTCCCCAAGGCAGCCTTCTTCAGGCAGAATCTCTCAAAGGAAGGCTCTTCTTCCTGGGCTGCTTTTTACTTTGCAAGGTATCTGGTAGTAGGGGTGTGAAAATTTACTACAGAAGCTATACCAAGTCCTGAGCACACTTAACAGGCAGATTTAGCAACCATCAGCCCTACCCCGCCCCTCACAAAAAATTCTTTGAGTTCCTGTGTTTCAAAAGCACACACACACTTTCAAAGGCAGCACTGCTTTGTGCAGTGCTGTCTACAGTTTATATTGCACTGGTGTGTAGCCTGCACACTGTAATTAAAAAATTGTAAACCGCCCAGAGACTACTTGTAGTGGTATGGGGCGGTATATAAGCAGAACACTCTATGTGTGCTTTACATATTGTCAGTCTTTTTCCAGTGGGTTCATACTTAACAGCAAAGGACAAGCTTCTCCCTGCCCATCCCTCACCTTGGCTGATGTCTGCATGCCATGCTCCTGCAGATACATGATGGCCTCCGAAATTTTCACTCCAATAGAGTCAGAAGCCAACTCAAAGTTGAAGGCTCCCCCAAGGCGCTCAGCCAGCTGGGTCAGTGCATCTTGGAGAAGAAAAAAGAGGTGAGATACTTTTTAGAAACAGAGTTCTTGTACCCCCTTCCCCAGAGGTAACCCAGAGTCCCAACAATACCTAATACAGTAGTTATATTACATAGAATCATAGAGTTGGACGAGACCTTGAGGGTCATCCGGTCCAACCCCCTGCCATGCAGGAACCCCCATTCACAGTACCCCTGACAGATGACCATCCAGCTTCTGCTTAAAAACCTCCAAAGAAGGAGACTCCATCACCCTCCTTTGGGGCAGCATATTCTAGCTCTAACCATCAGGAAGTTCTTTCTAATGTACAGATTGAACCTCTTTTCCTGCATTTTGAAACCATTTCCCTGAGTTCTAGTCGCTGAAACCATGGGAAACAAACCAATCTCCAATTCAATATGATCTCCTTTCAAATATTTAAACATGGCTATCATATCCCCTCTCAGCCTTCTTTTTGTAAGGTTAAACATTCCCAGCTCCCTTAGCCGTTACTTGTAAGACATATGTTCCAGACCTTTAACCATCCTGGTCACCCTCTTCTGGACCCGTTCAAGATTGTCAACATCCTTTTTAAATCCACCTAACAGTAGCATTATCTATCCCACTTTCTACTGACTTCTTTGCAAGAATACAATGGTGAACCTTATTGAAGGCCTTACTGAAATCTAGATAAGCAATATCCACAGTGTTCCCCTCATCCACCAGTCCTGTAACTCTATCAAAGAAAGAGATCAAATTATTCTGGCATGACTTGTTTTTAAGAAATCTGTGTTGACTTCTGGTAATGACAGCATTGCTTGTTAATAATTACAGACTGTCTGCTTAATAATATGCTCTAGGATCTTTTCAAGAATTGAAGTCAAGCTGACAGGCCGGTAATTATTTGGGTCCTCTTTCCCCCCCTTTTTGAAGATGGGGACAACATTCACCCTCCTCCACCTATGGGAACTTCTCCTATTCTCCAGGACTTCTCAAATATTATTGCCAATTGTTCTGAAAATTACTTCTGCCAATTCTTTTAATATCCTTGGGTGTAATTCATCTGGCCCATGAGATTTAAATTCATTTAATGTTTCCAGGTGTTCCTGACTACCTCACTACCTATTCTATTGTTGCAATTCCTGTCCTACCTCATCTACTCTTTGTCCCAGTGAATCTCTTTCTTCCTTTTTGGAGAAAACTGAAGCAAAGATGTTGAGTAGTTTTGTCTTGACCCTATCTCCTGTTAATATCTAGTTAACACCATTTCCACCTCCTTTAGGAAATAAATTCAGTGTGACTGTTGTGCGCCCCCCACTCCAAATGTATAGTGTTGATTTTGACAGGCAACAGGACTTGGAGCCACTGTGATCCTCGAAACACATCAGGGATTTCCATCCAGGCCCAATGTTCTGAACCATAATTTGAGAAACACTGCTCCCCACTTGGAGATGGGGGTTTGTCATTTGGTCCCATCTAAATTCACCCACTGTGCCATCTCACCATCAACCTTCCCTTCTCTCCTCCTTACAATCTCACCAAGAAAGCGTTCCCATTCAGGATCCAACTCAGTGATGCTGGCTAAGCATCCTTTCATGACATTGAGGCAGAATCCATTGCATGGCTTGAGGGCAGGAGTGCCACGGCATAGCGGGCAGTAGGAGAGGCGCATATGGGCCCGACGACATTCTCCACTGGGAAACAGCTGCAAGCAAGTCAGATGGGAAAGATATCAGAATAAGCAGTACTTTCAGACACAGGAGGATGGTGGCAAAAGGAAAAGTGAAACGAATCCAAAGCTACAGAAAAATCCAGAGAAGTTAAGCTCCGTGTCAGGGCTTGGCAATTTCTTTGCCCAACAGCCATGTGGCAAGGCATGTGCACATAAGAAGGCTATCTGCCCCTTGACATTCACTGCTAGATGATGGGCTGTTGTGTGGACTGACAAGGGGATGTTCCTTTCATCTCCCCATCCTTCACACATTCTCTATCTCTGTGATCACCCATGTAAAAGCCTTATGCAATTTTAACACAAGATTTCAGTTTGAACTTTCAAAACCTGGAATTTGTTTCATGTAGGTATTTAAAATAATGAACATTATATATCACCCTTCACACTAGCCACAATTAAAGCTACTCTGAAAGTATCACTTTTAGCTATTGGTAAAAACACCTGGTTATAATGAACAGGTTTTTGTTGACTGTAACCCTGAGCCACAAGGCAAGCTTTGTATTTTACCTCCTGATTTACATTTTGCTTGGCTTTATATACCCAGCAACAACTCACAGGTTTTTCATCACTGGTGACTCTGCATATGAAAAATATTTATTTATTTATTTATTTATTTATTTATTTATTTATTTATTTATTTTTACGTTTCTATACTGCACCGATTTTCCCAAAGGAACTCTGGGCCGTTTACATAGAGATCAATGCATAATACTTAAAATCGAAGCAGACAGATAAAAAATCAAGGACAATAAAACAATAAGATAAAAAGCAGAGAGCTCGAGAAGAGGCACTAAAGCTGAGGATGACGAGAAAAACATCAGAACATGGAGGAGAACAAGACAAACATTAACAATTGCCGAATGCTTCTTTAAAAAGCCAATTTTAAATGCTTTTAAAAAACCTGTTAGGGACTCAGTTTGGTGAATCTCGTTAGGTAGTTTATTCCACATGGCCGGGCCAGCCACCAAGAAGGCCGATTGCGGGTGGTAACCTTACAGGCCTCCCTAGGAGTGGCCACCCGGAGTGAGAGTGCCAGCGATGTTCTGGTGTGCTGGGCCAGCACTGACCTTTGGGAGATCTGCTGTGCCAGATACTCGGGTCCCAAGCCATGGAGGGTTTTGTAAACCAAAACCAGCACCTAGAACCTTATTTGGGAGGCAATGGATAACTAGTGCAGGTGAGCCAGAATTGGGGTGATGCGGTCAAATCTGCCTGCACCAACTACCAATCTGGCTGTTGTATTCTGCACCCACTGAAGTCGCTGAACAAGGGTCAAGGGAAGCCCCATATAAGGAGCATTACAATAATCTATCCTTGAGATGACCAGTGCCCTCACCACAGTCCTCAGGGAGTCCCCATCAAGGTACGGACAAATCTGGGTGATAAGCCTAAGTTGGTAAAAGGCTGACTTAGGCTTGGGCTGCCACCTGGGACTCCAGGGACAATGCCAGATCCAGGACGACACCCAGACTCCTCACTCTTTCAACCAGTTGGAGCACAGTCCGACGCAGACTAAGAAGAGGGCCACTGTACCCATCCACCCTCCCCCTAAGGACAGAACCTCGGTCTTCGCAGGGTTGAGTTTGAATCTGTTAGTCCTGGACCACTCCTGAACCACAGGCAGGCAGCGATCGGGGGTTTGGACAGCTTCCATTGCAGAGGTAGAAAAGGAGAGATAGAACTGCATGTCACCAATGTACTGATGACAGCAAGCCCCATGTCTCTGGATGACCTCAGCCAGTGGCCTCATGTAGATGTTAAACAGCATAGGGGAGATTGCTGACTCTTGAGGCATTCACAGGGGGGTGACCAGGGAGATGACAAATCCCACCTCCAGGCTCACTCACTGCACACGGCCCTTGAGGGAAGCCAGAGGAGGAGCCAGCCCAGGAGGAGGCTGATGGTAGACCCCCAATGAACAACCCCCCATGAGGTCATCATCAGAGAACCTGCTGAACCAGGAGGATACGATGACTGATGGTATCAAAGCAAAAAGAACATTGGCTATCAGACAAATCGTGGACCAAAAAGGTTGAACAACCCCCTCATGAGGTCATCATGCAATGCAACCAGTCCCATGATGTGGCCTGAACCTGGATTGGAAGGGATACAGGACAGGATCTTCCTCCAGGAACATCTAGAGCCGCTCGGTGGCAACCCGCTCCAAAACCAACCAGGCAAAATATCTTTTAGCATCCCTGAGCGCTCAGACATAGCGTCTAGTCAACGCACAAACCGCAGCCCAATTTGATTCCATCCAATCGTTCCTCCATCTGCTCTCAAGCCTCCTACGTTCTTACTTCATCACCCACAACTCTACCGTAAACCAACGGGAGCAGCGGGCTTGGCACCGGGTGAGGCGCTTGGGGGCGATCCAGTCAGCAGCCCTGGCAATGTCCACATACAATCTGTCCACCAGGGTGTCGACCAGGTTGTCAACCAAACCTTCCAGAAAGCCCCCAAAGGCCTCTGAAAACTGCACAGGGTCCAGAAACCTTCAGGGTTGGGCCCAGATGGAAGGGCCAGGCTCCCCATGGGGTGGGACAACAATTGACAGGGAAAAGTCAGCAAATAATGATCTGACCATAACACGGGCCAGGAACGCAAATTCCCGACCCCCAGATCAAGGTCCATGGATGTGGAGTCAAATACCAGGTCCAGGGTATGCCCACCCTTATGGGTGGGGCCAATGACATACTGGGACAGGTTCATGGAGGCCATGGATTTCATGAACTGTTGGGCATGGATTTCATGCATGCTCGACAGCCCATACCTGGCATGCATGTTGAAGTCCCCAACCACCAGAAGGTGGGGGGACCTCAACAATGCTGCCAAGATGAACTCAGAGAGCTCTGGGAGGGAAAGTGCAGGTTCGCAGGGAGCTCAGTACACAAGCACAATCCCAAACCTGTACCTCTGACCCACCACTAGGTGCAGGCATTCTAATCCTTGGGCACACCATCACCATGGATTCGCTGACATAAAGGGATTTCCTATAGACAACGGCCAGCCCCCTCCCCGACCATCTGACCTGCCCAGATGCTAGCTGCAAAACCCATGGGGACACAGCTGGGAGAGGGAGGCTCCGCCCTCTGGGCCCACCCAGAGTGGGGCTCCATAAGAAAAGCCAAGTTGGTTTGCTCATCCACGATCAAATTGTAGATGATCGGGATCTTATTATGAACCAATCTGGCATTAACAAGCAAACAAAACAGGTTGGAGGCACATACCTAGAGGTTCCCTGGTATTTGGCTGTGGACCGGGGGAATCAGAGCAGGGGACAGGCACAAGTTGCCTGTCCTGAGTCCTCTCCTTACCCAACTGCCCGCCCCCAGCCCAAAGCATACCTCCCACAGTACGACGCCACCAAGACAGAAGCCCCAGCTAGTGCCAGCGATTGCAAGGAAACATCACAAGGGGAGAGTGAAAGCATAAAACCAACAGGGAGTACAGACAAGACAATCCAAACAATCCGAACCCTCTCGAACCCCCACCAAGCAAACCTGGACCAATAAAACAAACAAAGAGGTAGATAAATACAATGAAATGTAATAATATAGATCAATAATACAGAATTAACAGTACAATAAATATAAACTATTAAAATAATAATGAGCAAACAAATTAAAGAAAAAATACTGGTAAAGCAATATAAGCCAGTCCCTCAACCAACTAGCCACAAGATGACAGAGTGGGGAGAAGGGCCTCCTACCCATCCCCAAGGTCCAACCCGAGTCCTGGCATCCAGAAGGCATCCAAAGGCTAGGTGGTATCCCAAACCAAGTACAGATAAGATATCCATGGGGGGAAACCCTGAAAGGTGTCAGTCACTTCAACCTCATTACCTCATTCCGGAGTGTTCCGGCCTGCAGACACTTAGGCCACGTTGGGACACCGCCCAGGGTGACAGGCAGTAACGGCCCCCACTTACCCACCCTGTAGCCCGTCCAGGCATAGCTATGATGCCCCAGACTGCTAAAGGGGGGTAAATGATGCCATAGATCTTCAAGCCTCCTGGGCAGGCTGGCAAGCAAGGTGAAAGTGAGAAAGAAAGTCTATAGGCCGCAGCACCAGGCAACAAAGGGCAAAACCAGATAGGGTCAAAGACATGGGTGCCGAAAGATGACTCTGATAGGGATTATTAATCAATATACCTCATATTTTTATAAGCTGTCATTGTAGATAAAATGGCAGTATTTCTATTCCTTTATTAATTCTCACTGTCCCTTGATTCACCTCTCCCCTCCACAAAAACCGTTGCACAAAGCACCACACTGTTTCCCCCTTCCCGAGCTTGCCCTGTGAGATAAACAGGACATAAACCAACTGATAAACACTCATCCTGGGAAGGCTGGCCGAACAATGGGACCCCTACCCAAAATAGCCAAGCTTCCGTGCATCGAAACATCGATACGGAGCTGTCAAAGCACTTCCCAGGGAAAGCAAGCGGCCAGCTCCGAGTATTGCAATGACAGGGGGCGCTGAAGAACAAAATTAATTGCATCCCCTGTATGTTTCTCTTTGTCAAGTGGGTGATAAGTGGGTGCTAATGGGGCGATAACAATGTGCTCACTCCGTATCTTTTGAAGTTTCTTTTGTTCTTTGCGGGCGTTCTATAGCGCCCAGATATATCCTGTTTTTTCCGTTGTAAAGAAGGAGTGTTGGTGAATGTTTTACTATAAAGACTGTGTAAGTTTTTACGCTCTTCGCCCCAGTTTCCGACTGCAACTCGGCTGGGTGCCATTGCTGCAGCAAATTAAAGTTTTTCTCCGTTCTTTTGATCCTTGGCGTGTTCTTTCAACCCTCGCCCCCCGTAATAGCGGCACAGGGAATCCTGGGTGAGGCTTTCAACTCCAATTGCCAATGCTGGCCAACCCCCGCCAGCTGAAGCACCCGAAATGTCTGCCACACTCCCTGAGGCATCACTGGACACTGAAGCCAAAACACCAGCAGGATCCACCAGAAGAAACGCTGCCACCACCATCGTTGCCACCACCCTCACTGCCACCAACACTGCCAAAGAAGTTGGAGCACCGACAGGGACCGCCACGGCGAAAGTGCCGCTGCCATCACAGCTCCTCTAGCCCTTGCCACCGCCCTCGCCACCAAGACCTCTGAAATGCCGCCCCGGCAGGGCTCGGGGAGATGACAGGCCAAGCCAACAACCATCAAACCACCGCCCAAGATGGAAAGCAGGCAGCAGTCTTTATCAGTGAGAATCCAAGTAGCCAGCCAAAGGCGGAGCCCATCAAAGCAGTGATCCAGTTAGCCAGCCAACAGCGGGGTGAGGAGGATAAGCCAGCAGGTCAAGACCAATGGGGAGAGCAAGAAAGCTTACCTCATCCTCTTTTTAGGCAGTAGCATTAAGGGACTGGCACTTGAAGTGACTCAAACTTGGCTTGCATAGCCTTTCCCCACTTACTTTGCTCCAAAAGAGAAAGCTGCATGACCTCCTCATAACTTTGAGGTTCAGCCACTACAAAATTTAGGTTGACAACTTGAAAATGTTCTGGATTATTACTTCTTTGGGAATGTCTGGGAATTACAGCCTCATCTTGCTTACTTTCCCTTTGCTCAGTTGATTTAGGAACATGAAATCCTAAAAAAAATGGCAACAACACTTCCTGATTGTCATGTACTTTATGCCAGTGTGCACGCTCTATAAAACCTGTTGACCAGCTAAACACAATTTTATCAGTGCTCTTATAAAACCTATAGGATTTACAACCGCTCCCCTGCCTTGGTCTCTTTCTTTCGCTTTCTTTGTTTGGGAACATGCACCCATGTGAAAGACCCCAAAACTCTTAAATGTTGAAATGATGGTTTCCTCTGATGCATTAAGTTATATGGGACTTCTTCCAAAGCAGAGTTCCAAATTCTGTTAAGAATATAACAAGAGCATTTAACTGCCTTGCCCCAAAAATGCCTGGCTAAAATTGCATCATATAGCATTGACTCCATCATTATTTGCATCATTCCACCATGACTCTCTGCCACCCCATATTTGTAAGGACTCATGGGATATGTCATCCTGTGAAAAATTCCTTTCTTCTTGAGCCATGCCCTAAACTCATTTGATACAAACTCTCCACCTCGATCTGATTGTAATGACCCTACTTTGTGATTAAATCTCCTCTATACCAGTGATACCTAAACTCTGAAAACTTGGAAGACCTCACTCTTGTGATGTAGGAGATACAAAAATTATATCTTGAATAATCATCAACCAGAACAAATAACCACATAGTTTGGACTTTTGTGGGAGCTAAAGGACCAACCAGATCAACATGAATAAGTTGAACCGGTATTTTAGACACTCTTGAATTTTTCTTCACTACTGGGCAGGTTTTTCTACTTTCTCCTTTTGCATACACTGCAGTCTAAATACGTCTCACAAAATTTTGGACACAAATTAGACACACTTGCACAAGTTTTGTTTATAACCTCAAAACTAGCATGACCTAATAGTCTGTGCATTAAACGTATGCATTAATTATGTTGTGGCTTATTATAAACTTTTTGTGTAGACTTACTTTCAGTCACAATGTATAAATTATTTTCTAAATTTCCAGTTGCAAGATTTTTCTTTACTTGCTTAATATAACATTTACCACTGGAAAAATTACTTTGGTATCCTGACTTATCTAACCTTGCAACACTTAACAAATTGTAACACAATGCAGGAACACATAAAACATTGTTTAAAGAACCGTAATACAAAGACAATTAACACAAACTACAGAATTCCAAATGCTGCCTAGATGCCCTAAACACATCCGATCTCGGCTGATCTCGGAAGCTAAGCAGGGTTGGCCTTGGTTAGTACTTGGATGGGAGACCACCAGGGAATACCAGGTGCCGTAGGCGCCTGGAGTAGGAACTGGAAAAACCACTCCAGTATTCCTTCCAAGAAAACTCCATGGAAATGGGGTCACAAAGAGTCGGTCACGACTGTAACGATGCAACACACGCACACAGAATTCCAACATTACAGAAAAATCCAGAGAAGTTAAGCTCTGTGCCAGGGCTTGGCAATCTCTTTGCCCAATAGCCATGTGGCAAGGCATGAGGACATCCATTGCCAGCTTATGGGATGCTGTGTGGGCTGAAAGGGGATATTCCCTTCATCTCCCCATCCTTCATACATGCTCCATCTCTGTGATCACCTGCACTCTATGTGAGGCTACCGATGGAAAGTCTCAGGAAACTTCAACAGGTCCAATGAAGTGACCAGGTTGCTAACTGGGGCTGGTTACAGAGCTCACATTACACTCCTACTAAAGCAGCTCCACTGGCAGCCAATCAGGTATCGGGCACATTTCAAAGTGCTGACCTTAACCTACAAAGTACAAAATGACCTGGGTCAAAGCTACCTCAAAGATTGACTCTCATATTATTAACCGGCTTGGGTGTTAAGGTAATCAGAAGAGGCCTTTCTCTCCAACCCACCACCTTCACAGGTGCGTCTCATAAGAACACATGAAAGGGCCTTCTCTGTTGCTGCTCCCAGACTTTGGAACTCCCTCCCACTAGATTCCAGAACTGCCCCATCTCTGGTGTCTTTCTGGAAGCAGGCAAAGACCTTCCTCTTCAGGAAAGCTTTCCCTGAATGATAGACTACCTATTATGGGACTTTTAGATGGATTACCATGCATGAACACCAGTGTTTTCCATGTTAGTTTCCATCCCTCATAATGTATTATTATTTTGTTTTCATGTGCTCTTTGTAGCTTTAATTCCTGCCTATTCTAAATCATATTTCTTTGTCTCTGTCTCTAAGTTCCAATAACACTTATTGCTTATCTACACTTTATCTACATGCTGCTGCTGCTAAGCTCATTTTCTCTGCTATACACATAAAGATGTACAATTGTGTATTTCTTTTCATAATTCCTTAATTTTTGTTTGATAGAATGAAAAATTTGGAACTTCTTCAGAACTGTTACCTGCAAAGTTAGCTGAGAAAAGTAAATCCCAAACTCGAATCAGGACAATTTTAATACTGAAGGTTACACTTCTTTGGGATTTAGAAATCACACATCCACAGTCAGTGGGATGTCTCATCTTCATCCTTTCAGTTCCCTTGTTTCATGTTCTTCCCATTTATCCATCCTTTCTATTTCTCGACTGTGTAGTTTTTAATCCTTATTCCATTCCCCTCCCCATCAAATAACCCATTGCATTTCATTGCCTTCTGGGGAGGTGGGACTTCCAAGTTGGGTCCCAAGGCCCCACAGGTTCGAACGTATTCTGACATTCCTCACTGGCTACCTGCCCTCCTCCAAGATTTTGTAAAAACCCTTCTCTCTTAATAGACCTCAGCAACTCACACGCATAGTGGAGCTGAGGATAATTTTGTACCTTGGAAAGGAGGAGGACACACACATAGGGGGAAGGTTTGGACATGTAGCAGGCGTTAGATTTTCCTTCCCAGTGCCCCACAGGTCTATCCCATGGAGCCCCACAGTCAGAGGGACATATAGACAAAACCTCTCACCTTTACAGCCTGAGCAACAATGTCTCTCCCTGCTGTCAGTCCCTGGACAAAGGCCCGAGCGGCAAGGAAGGCCCGTGTCACCTGGAGAACCCAAAAGAAAAGCAGCGGGAGAGCAGTTAGAGAAGTAGTACATGGACCTCCTCCTCTCCTGTCCTCCCACATGACGCAGCTCTTGGAGAGCTGAAGAAACAAAATGCTCAGTTATGATGACTCCAAGATCTCACAGATCTTATGTAGCTTTTGGATTCAGTCCATCGGCAAAGGCAAGCACCTGGGCTTCAGCCAGGATTGTTTTTAAAAAATCATCTTGCTCTCAATCTCTCTTAAACCTACCTTTACCTTTATTTTCTGCACTACAACCCACAATCCAAGTGGACGGGATGGCACCAATGTGCAGGCAGGTCACCTTTTGCATGCCCATAATAATACTAGATAAAAGTGTTTGTTTGGTCTTGCATGAAGAGAGACTCAGTCCTGGTCATTGCCAATACTCGGGCATCCAGGCTCTGAGAAGAATCCAGGAGCGCTGGCAAGCTATGCACCTGTTTTCATAAGACGTGCAACTCCATTCAACAAAGGTTGCATATCTGTTCTTTGGTCTGTCTTTCAACTGAAAACAAAAAAACACCTCTGTCATGCCTGGATTAGGTTTCAGTTTATTCACCCTCATCCAGTTCATTACTGACAACAGACACTGATCTAGAGCCAAAATAGTCTCATCAGATGCTGATGGCAAGATTTATTTATTTATTTATTTATTTATTTATTTATTACGCTTATATACTGCCCATCTTCCCGAAGGAAGGCGGTTTACAACAGAATACAAACAGAGACAAACAATAAATAAAACAGTTTAAAAACAAAACAATCAAAACAAAACAACTAATAAATAGCAGACGGCGGGAAGAGAATTTTTTTTTGTCACCGAACGCTTCACGGAAGAGCAGAGTTTTTAATGCCTTCCGAAAGGCTGGCAGGGACTCTGCAAGACGCACTTCGCTGGGGAGGTGGTTCCACAAGGTAGGGCCAGCCACAGAGAAGGCTCGAGTGTGGGTGGAAGTTTTCCGAGCCTCTCTGGTCGTGGCCACCCGCAGCATGTGCACCCGCGACAACCTGGTCGGTCGGGCTAATGTTGACCGCTGGTCGATCCGCTCTGCCAGGTAGTCAGGTCCCAGGCCATGGAGGATTTTATAAATTAAAACCAAGACCTTGAATCTGATTTGGGATGCAATGGGCAACCAATGCAGACAAGCCAGGACTGGGGTGATATGGTCAGACGGGCGCACACCCGCCACCAGCCTGGCTGCAGCATTTTATACCCGCTGCAGCCGCCGGAAAGTCAAGGGCAACCCCATGTAGAGTGCGTTGCAATAGTCTATTCTCGAGATCACCAGCGCTTGCACAACAGTCCTGAGGGAGTCCCCATCTAGGTAGGGACGAATCTGGGCTATGCGACAGAGATGAAAAAAGGCAGTCCTGGACATAGCGGCCACCTGGGCTTCCATAGTGAGCGCCGGGTCCAGGACTACGCCCAGATTCTGGACACTGTCCGAAGGCCAGAGGGAAACACCCTCCGACCAAAAATGGGAGAACTTGAACATTTGGCAGCTAGGGATAACATTGATATAATAGCCAGAACAGAAACCTGGTGGAATGTAGAGAACCAGTGGGATACAGCAATCCCAGGCTATAAACTCTATAGAAGGGATAGAGAGGGGCGGGTTGGAGGGGGAGTGGCCATCTACGTTAAAGAAGGGGTCAAATCCAGCAGAATGGAGATTGACAGAGGGTCTGACTCCACCATAGAATCACTGTGGGTTAAACTACCAGGTCCAAGGAGTGATGTGATAGTTGGGGTATGCTATCGCCCACCAGATCAAAAACTTGAGGGGGACCTTGAAATGAGGAGCCAAATCATGGAGGTGTCTCAGAAGGATAAGATAGTAATCATGGGGGACTTCAATTATCCCCGCATTGACTGGGCCAATGCGAGCTCCGGGCAAGAAAGAGAAACTGGGTTTCTCGACTTGCTGAATGACTGTGCTTTAGAGCAACTTGTCATGGAGCCCACCCGAGAACAGGCAACTCTGGATCTAATACTGTCTGATACTCAGGACCTGGTCAGGGATGTGAATGTCACTGAGCCTCTGGGGAACAGTGACCATTCTGCAATCTCCTTTGCCATGCATGTTGGAGGAAGAGTGTCAAGCAAATCAGACATAAAAACCCTTGATTTTCGAAGGGCAAACTTCCCTCAGATGAGGAAACTAGTTAGAAAGAAATTGAAGGGGAAGGTTGGAAGAATCCAATCTCTTCAGAGTGCATGGAGCCTGTTTAAAACAACGGTAACAGAGGCCCAGCACAACTGCATACCACAAAGAAAGAAAAGCTCACTTAAGTCCAAGAGGGCACCGGCATGGTTAACGAGTGGAGTTAGAGAGGCTCTAAAGCACAAGGAGAGGTCTTTCTCTAAATGGAAATCCTCCCCAAATGAGGAAAATAAAAAGGAACACAAACTCTGGCAAAAGAAATGTAAGAAGATGATAAGAGAGGCAAAGAAAGATTTTGAGGAACGCATGGCTAGCAATATAAAGGGTAATAATAAAAGCTTCTTTAAATATGTTAGAAGTAGAAAACCTGCCAGAGAACCAGTTGGCCCTCTGGATGGTGAGGGAGGAAATGGGGAGATTAAGGAGGACTTGGAAACTGCAGAGAAATTAAATGAGTTCTTTGCTTCTGTCTTCACAACAGAAGACCTTGAGCAGATTCCGCTGCCTGAACGGCCCCTCTTGACTAAAGAATTAAATCAAATACAGGTTAAAAGAGAGGATGTTTTAGGACTAATTGATAAATTGAAGATTAACAAGTCACCGGGCCCAGAGGGCATCCACCCAAGGGTTATTAGGGAACTGAGAAATGAAATTGCAGATCTCTTAACGGTAATATGCAACCTGTCTCTTAAAACGGCCACAGTGCCGTGGGACTGGAGGATAGCAGGTGTCACACCAATTTTTAAAAAAGGAAGGAGGGGGGACCCGGGAAACTACAGGCCAGTTAGCCTTACATCTGTCCCAGGGAAGATGGTGGAAAGTCTCATCCAAGAGAAAACCTTAAAACACATAGAAGAACAAACTTTGCTGAGAGAAAATCAGCATGGCTACTGCAAGGGTAAGTCTTGTCTGACAAATCTTTTAGAATTTTTTGAAAAGGTCAACAGACATGTAGATTTGGGTGAACCAGTGGATATTATCTATCTTGATTTTCAGAAGGCTTTTGACACAGTCAAACAATAATCAAACTTTTCTCTGTGTGTGAAAGGTTTGCTCTAGAAGCATCAGGGAATAGTTGCACTCCCCCATACTGTTCAACATCTATGTAAGGCCATTGGCAGAGGTCATAAGGAGTTTTGGAGTCTGCTGTCATCAGTATGCTGATGACACGCAGTTCTATCTCTCCTTTTCCACCGCTGCAGATGAGGCTGTCCAGACCCTCGACCAGTGCCTGGGCGCAGTCATGGAATGGACCAGGGCCAACAGACTCAAACTCAACCCCGAGAAGACTGAGGTTATGTTCGTTGGGATTTCCCCATCTGGCTATGGAGGCCCTTTTCCCACCTTACATAAGAACATAAGAAGAGCCATGCTGGATCAGGCCTCCTTCAGTCCTCCAGCACTGTGGCCATTTTAAGAGACAAGTTGCATATTACCGTTAAGAGATCTGCAATTTCATTTCTCAGTTCCTTAATAACCCTTGGGTGGATGCCATCTGGGCCCGCTGACTTGTTGATCTTCAATTTATCAATTAAACCTGAAACATCCTCTCTTTTAACCTGTATTTGATTTAATTTTTTAGTCAAGAGGGGCAGTTCCGTCAGAGGAATCTGCCCAGGTCCTCTGTCGAGGAGACAGATACAAAGAACTCATTTAATTTATCTGCAATTTCCATGTCCTCCTTTACCTCCCCTTTACCTCCCTCACCATCCAGCGGGCCAACTGTTTCTCTGACAGGCTTTCTACTTCTAACATAATTAAAGAAGCTTTTATTATTTCTCTTTATATTGCTAGCCATGCATTCCTCAAAGTCTTCCTTTGCCTCTCTTATCATCTTCTTACATCCCAGAATGATAGGCCAGAATGATACAAAGGTTGATGGTATCAAAAGCCACTGAAAGATCAAGCAGAACCAAGAGGGACACACTCCTCCTGTCCAATTCCTGCCATAGGTCATCCACCAAGGTAATGAAAGCAGCCTCTGTCCCATAACCAGGACTGAAACCTGATTGAAGTGGATCAAAATAATCCAGAAACCCCTGAAGCTGGGAAGTAATAACGTGCTCTAGCACCTTCCCCAGGAATGAATTATTAGAGACTAGTTAGTAATTATTGAATATTGTCTGATCCAATGAGAGCTTCTTCAACAATGCTCTTTACTACTGAATTCTTTAAGCATGCTGGGATCCTACCTGGTTGCAAGGAGACATTGACCACTCCTATCCACTCAGCCAATCCCTTTCTGGTGGCTTCATAGGCCATGGAGTCAAGACTCCAGCAGACAAAAGGTAGCCTTCATCAACCCAAGGGTCCTGTCTACAGACAGGCGCAAATCACCAGTTTGGTGGTTCATGCTGGTTCATCCTTTGAATAAAGAGCTGTTTGGCCATTTTCAGCACTGCCTCTCCTCCAGTGGACACCCACTCAGAGGCAGCACCCTAGCCTCCATGCTCCACCTTTTCTGGGCACTGCCTCTGAGTGGGTGCATGCTGGATTATTTATTTATTATTTATCTGTTATATTTGTATCCCGCCCATCTTCCTGACGGGCTTGGATGAGGCGGGCTTGGAAGCACTGGACACCAGTTCATCCAAAAGCCAAAGCAGCATAAACCGCCAAAACGGCAGTTTGTGCCCACCTCTAATCCTGTCCACATCTTCAGGCTGTAGAAACTGAAACATATCCATTAACGCAGTGCAAGCAGGAGCCATAGTTACAGCCACAGGGTCTGAATCACTTTCAGCATCCAACTCAGATTGGATGCCCTTGTGCAGATGCAGGGCTAATGTTTGCAAGGTTAGTGTGTGCCAAACAGAAGAGACAGGTTCCAGATGAGGATGAAGTGTTCAGCCAGGGAGCAATAACTCACCTGTACCCGGAGCTGGCGGGGGCTGTTTCCAAAGGCATTCAGACTATCCACTTGCCGCCCCACACACTCCAGGTAGCCCTCAGGGAAGCTGTACTGGGGATTAAGAAGTGGCACCATACGTTCTAGCAGTTGAGCCCAGAAGTCACTCAGAGCCTCATCCAGGCCTGATCGGGCTCCCTGAAGGTGGCGACGCAGCTCCACAAAGAGTCCTTGGAAGAGACGGGTATGTTGGGCATACAACCGCCCATAGGAACGGGTAAACATGGCCTGGAGAGATTGTTCTGCACTGGCCAGAAGTTCCCGGAAGAAATCTGTCAGTGGGGGGAGAGAACCACCCAGAATGAGACACTTTAATAAGAATTTAAGTTCAACCTTTAAAAATCCTGAAGGCATTAAAGCATGAGTTCTCCTGAGAGCAGGCAGATCATTTTCTCTTCACCATAAAAACACAGCCAATCAAACACCCCAGAAAGCTTCTAACCAGAGCTGAGCCCCAATTCTCCTAATCGGAAGCAATGGCTGGAGGTGAACTGAGGTTGAGAGATTATTAGGCAAACTTTAGAAGGGGGAACAGGAACTGAACCTCAAATCAGTGGCCGGGACTTACTCTGGTCATATCCCTTCAAACCTTTACCTGTCCCACTACTCTCATCTCTTTTATGGGAATGCTCTGGGTGACAACCCCGGGGCATACCTGGAAGTCATCCACCCATAATCAGGCCTTCTTAGTTGTGGCTGCCCCAGTCTGGAATTCCCTTCTTCTAGAGGTGCGACTTGCCCCACCCTTCTTGGGTTTTAGGAGGCAACTTGTTATCCCAAGCCTTTATTTTGTTTCCCCAAAGTAATCATATGTTCACCTCTACATCCTCTAACATTTTTTGCAGCCCATGGGCTTGTTGGATCATTGCAACTATTGATTCTTGTCTATCTTGATCTATCTTGTTCTATCTTGGTCCTGGGATTTTGAATTTTCCTTACCAATGTTTTCAATTGCTTTTTGTTATTGTTATTTGGTTATGTTTGTCTCCCAGAGTAGTAGCTTTGCTCCTAGTTGGTCAGGATGAAAATGTAAATAAAGAAAACTTTTCCTGAGTCTCTCTTTGCCAAGAAACCAACTCTTCCTGCACGTTTCTTACAGTTGAATAAAAGGTCAAATGAATTGACCTTTTATTACAGAGATTACATTACACCCCTACTAAAGCAGCTCCACTGGCTGCGAATCAGCTATCGGGCACAATTCAAAGTGCTGACATTAACCTACAAAGCACAAAATGGCCTGGGTCCAAGCTACCTCAAAGACTGAATCTTACAGTATGGACCAGCTCAGGTGCTTAGGTCATCAGGAGAGGCCTTTCTCTCCATCCTGCCACCTTCACAGGTGTGTCTCAGAAGAACACGTGAAAGGGCCTTCTCTGTTGCTGCTCCCAGATTTTGGAACTCCCTCCCACTACATTCCAGAACTGTCCCATCTCTGCTATCTTTCCAGAAGCAGGCAAAGACCTTCTTCTTCAGGGCAGCTTTTCCTTAGAAGATTTACCATGCATGAACATCACGGTTTTCCATGTTAGTTTCCATCCCTCATAATAGATTTTTTTCTTTTCATGTGCTCTTTGTAGCATTAATGTTAGCTTTTATTGTTGCAAGATGCCTCTTCTAGTTCCCTATTCTTAACTTGAATCTGTTTTGAATGTTCTGGGCTGTATATTGTCCTTCATTATTGTAAGCCATCTTGGGTCCTTTTCCAAGGAGAAAGATGGGGTAAAAATATTCAAAATACAACAACAATAAATAAATAATTTCAGCACTGCTCCTGTTGCAAACAGTGGTTGAGAATGGGGGCGATTATTTTCTTGGGGAAGGATTCAGAGCCAGAACTCCAGGGCCTTTCAAGGAGGAGTGCTGTTACTTATTCAGTGTTACACAGAAGGGCCTGGCCTGGTTTGTCCATAGTAGAAGAATCCCTCTCCACTCACCCTGAAAGCGACGCTGGCGAGAGCTGAGGGTGCTGAGCAGGAAGGCTGCGGCCTCCCCCACCAAGGCCTGGAGATCTCTTGGGGTTTGCTCGCTGAGACGTTCTTCTATCTCACTAGCACAGCATGTGTAGTCCTGAGGGCAAATGCGCAGGTGCTCCCCTGTGGATGGGAGGGAATGTCAGTCAGTTTACCCACTCCAGTCAAATGGACCTCGTCCCAAACAGACTGCCAGTGCCACTCAGAGGGCACTGCAAAGTTTGGGAAGCAGAAGGGGGGAATTGGGCACAGAAAGACGACTTCTGCCTTCACTCCCTGTCACTCTCCCCAGCTCAACCCCCTCCCTGTTATCCCGGGCACGATCTTCATTCAAGCTGTCCCGTTTAGATTGAGGGTGATGCGAGGGGGGGGGCAAAATCATGGACACGAGGTCAACCTGCTGTTCCCAGCTAGGGAACCCACCAGCCTGGTCTGGCCCCAGCGGCAGCATCTCCCCTTCGGCGCTCCGGGGGTGGGATGGGGGTGGGGTAGGGAGAGCGCTCTTGCGCCCAGGGATGGATGGCGGATGAGAGGAAGGACCCCGAGGCAAGGCGGACGGGGGCGGCCCAGAAGTGCAACGCCCGCTTATACACCCGCTTTGGGACAAAGGGGCTGGGGGGGGGGGAGCGGCGCCGTGTGCGCGTGTGGGTCCTTTGGGAAAGGGAGTCTTCCCAACCCCTTGCACACAAGAGAAACCCACAGCTCAGGCGCCCCGCGCTCCCCCGCGGCTCCACGTGGCAATCCGCCCGCCCCATCTCTCGGGGCGCCCGGAAAGTTTGGTCCAAGGGCGCTTCGCCCGAGCACCGAACGAACGAGGCGAGGCGAGCGGGCGCCGGCAATTGCTTCCGAGGGGCCGCGGCAGGCGGAGCCGCCTTACCGGAGATGAGGCTCGGCGGGACGGAACCCAAGGCGAAGCCACGGCTGGCCAGCACCTGCCGGGTCTCCGCGCAGCTCCGCGCCCCGCGCGCCTCGCCAGCCGCCGCGGCGGCACAAAGGAGCGAGCCCAGAGCCAGCAGGAGCAGCCGGAGCCCCATTTCGCGAGATCGACGGTGTCAGAACGGAGGGAAGGGAAGTCCCCTCGGGCGAGTCGGGCTCCGCGCCGCGCGGCCGCGATCCTCAGCGGAGAAAGAATGACACGGGCCAACAAGTCGCCCCGCGCGTTGCGGTGGCGGCGAGACAATGGAAGAACGGAGCTCTTGGCGAGTTCACCGGGCCCTAGCGCCGCCCGCTCTTCCTCGGCGGGCAACAGACAATGGGGGCCGGGCGCGGGCGCGCGCGCGCGCGCGCGGGGGGTGTCCTAGCGCCCCCTGCTTCGAAGGGGACTGTTCCGAGAGCCCAGCCCAGCTCCTCCTAACTAGCAAGAAGAGGTTGTCGCGCAGAGAGAGCGGACGCCCCGAGGGAGATGCCATCCAGGTGTTGCCGCCGCCCTCCCGCGCTTGCTTGCAGAGGGACCGACCCCACTGGAAAGGGTGCTAAACGAAGAGGGCAACCCTTGTCGCTGCTGCCCAGAACTTGCTTTTTCGTTAAAGGAACTTGCAAATTTCATTTTTATCCAGGATGGAGTCCGGGATTTCTCTCCTCCTGGAAGCTTCCTCGCCTAAGTACAGATTCATCGTCACTTATTAATAATTGCTCGTTACAGGGTGTCACGGGTGATGAAACTGGGTGGGGGGCGGGCAGAGAAAGAAACGAGGAAATCGAAATTGTTTCAGATGTTCTATTGACTTTGCAAGAGCTAAGTAGCACAGTCGAGGAAATGGCATTTTGGAGGTTGGCCATTAATGGGGCCACTATTCCTAGCAGGGAGTTGCGGGCACCGATTCCCAGGGCCCTGTTTAAATGAGGAGAGGCCCTAGGTCACCCCACTTGTGAGGCCCCTCTCCAACCTCCAACCTCAGGAGTAGAAGAAAATGGGAGAGTTATAAACAAAATTGAGTGAAGCCAAGGATGAGTGCAGGTATTTAAAATTCTGCAATTCACAATTTCTCCTCTAAAGGACATAAGATATTGTTAAATAACATAGTGATTGAAAACATGCAAAAATGTTAAAATTAACACTGAATTTTTTTTGGAACAACTGAACATTGCAAACCCTTTGTGGAATAAACATTAATTTACAGGAAAATTAAGTTCTTACTCTTAATAAAAACAACAACCTTGAGTTTACAGATTACACTATATTGTCTCGGAAGAATAATGTGGGCTTCTGTCACTCTTCTGTAGCTGCTACCACTCACTGACTTCACTATGCCTTTCTTGAGAGGGGCAGTGGGACCCCTCTGGCTGACTCCTGTGGTTTGGAGATGAAACCCCCTAAAGTTTGGGTTTTCCCCTGGAGGGTTGGCACCTGCACATTTTTGGACTTTTTTGGGAATGGGGTTCAGTCACCAACCTGCACCCTGGCTTCCTACCTTCTACAGGTAATTCTGGCTCCCTCTGAGGATCCTTTCCCACTGCTGCCTTCCCTGATCCCCAAGGCCTCTCCCTGCTTGTGAGCAATATAGAGCAAGAGCCTCCTGGCCTCTCTGAGGGCTGCAGACTGACTCCCCTGTCCCAAGCTGGTTGGAGCATTTATATCTTCTGACTCTGCCCCCTGGCTCCCCCACCCCACACTATTTTTGGATTTTGGCCATAGAAGCACCTGGAGTTTTGCCCTACTTCCCAGGGTGGGTGGCTATTTTAATTAAAGGAAACTAAAGCAAAAACAAGATGGAGTTTATTCTGTCACATCCAAAAAGCCAATCGTATAGCACAACATCATTTTTCCAATTTAAACATTTTCAAAAGTTTACAAACTCCCAAAATTATGAAAAGAAAATGATGCAAAAACATAGATTAGTAACTAACTATATTTTCTCATCTAATAATTTCAGCAGCAGGACACACCAGGTTCCCATCCAACAATCTAGTTACTAGCCGTTTAAAAGAGCTAACTGTGAAAAAGAGCCAACTGCCTTGAGTCTTCAGTCTTTCCTCACAGGGCTTGCTTTGCAGCCCCATAATCATCCTTGTTGCCCTCCAATGAACTTGCTCCAGTTTGTCAGCATCTTTCTTGAAGTGCGGTGTCCAAAGCTGGGCAAAATACCACTCAAGGTGAGGCCTACCCAGTGCCAAATAGAAGGGGATGAACACCTCACAGAATCTGGAAATCAGTTAATGCAGCCTAAGATAGCATTTGTCTTTTTTTTTTCTGGCCACATCACACTATTGGCTCATGTTCACCTTATGATCTACCAGAATTCCAAGATCCTTCTCACTTGTAGTCTTGCTGAGCCAGGAGTCTCCCATCATTTAGAAGATGGAAGGCTTGTCCAAATGAGGACAACAGGCAGGAACATAAATTCTGGCAGAACAATTGCAAGGCAACAATCAGGAAAGCAAAGCAAGACTTGGAGGAGTATACAGCTAAAAACACTCAAAGAAATAACAAGGAATTATTTAAGTACTTTAGAAGTAAGAACCCAACTAGGAAGGCCATTGGGCCATTAGATGATAATGGAAGGCTAGAGATTACTAAAGAGGAAACAGGGATTGCAGAGAGACTCAATTAATTCTTTGCTTCTATATTCATTCTTTATTCACTGAAGAAGACAGAGACCACGTGCCCAAAATAGAGCCTATCTTCGTAGGGATGGAAACCAAAGAATTAAGCCAGATAGAAATAACCAGGGAGGGGGTTCTTGCATGTCTTGTTAAACTAAATGCTGACACACCACCAGGACTAGACGGTATCCATCCACGAGTTCTCAAGGAACTTAAAGATGAAATTGTGGATGTCCTATTAAAATATATAATCTTTCCCTCAAATCAGGTTTTGTGCCTGATGACTAGAAGGTAGCAAATGTAACACCAATCTTCAATAAAGAATCCAGAGGTGATCTAGGAAATTACCGACTGGTCAGTTTGACAGGTATCCCAGGTAAAGTGATGGAAACCATCCTAAAAAGCTAAAATTAATAGGCACACAGAAGAGAAATCTGTTGGAATTCTTTGAGCGTGTCAACAAGCATGTGGATAAGGGAGATCCAGTTGTCATTGTTTATCTGGACTTTCAGAAGGCTTTTGAGAAGGTCCAGCACCAAAACTTGCCAGTCATGGAATCAAGGGACGGGTCTTGTCCTGGATCAGCAACTGGCTAAGGCAGGGGTGTCCAAACTTTTTGCAAGGAGGGCCAGATTTGGTGAGATGAAAATGTGTGGGGGCTGACCATTCAGCTGTATTTGGCCCCTGGGCCGGACTTTGCACAAGCCTCTAGGACATGCAAGGAGGTGGGGAGGATGCTGCAGCAACACAGGTGGGGGTGGGTAGGCTGGGCAGGTGGCTGGGGAGATGGACAGAGGCAGGGAGGGCAGGCAAACTGTAAAACTGCAAGCTGATGTCTCCATCCGGTATGGGGAGGGGCCAGCTGGCGGAGATGCTTGACAGTTTGAGCTGGGGGGGAGAAGAGGTCACGGGCCGCTCAAAATTTGAAAACAGGCCACATTTGGCCCCCGGGCCTGACTTTGGACATGCCTGGGCTAAGGGATAGGAAACAGAGGGTAGCACTAAATGGACACTTCTCCAAGTGGAGGGAGGTAAAGAGTGGGGTCTCCCAAGGTTCATTACTGAGACCCCTGCTTTTTAACTTCTTCATAAATGATCTAGAAGTAGGAATAAATATCAACATAGCCAAATTTGCTGACAATGCTAAATTATACAAGATAGTAAAAACTTGTAATAACCCCTCCCTGGTTATTTCTATCTGGCTTAATTCTTTGGTTTCCATCCCTACAAAGATAGGCTCTATTTTGGGCACGTGGTCTCTGTCTTCTTCAGTGAATATCAACATAGCCAAATTTGCTGACAACGCTAAATTATACAAGATAGTAAAAACTGAGAGAGATTGTGAGGAGCTCCAGAAGGATATCTTGACACTGGGGGAGTGGGAAAACCAGTGGTAAATGAGCTTCAACATTAGTAAGTGCACATTGGGGGAAAAATAACAATTACTTTTATAAACTGGAGGGTTGGCACCTGTAACAAACCAGGAAAGGGACCTTGGTGTCCTGGTGGACAGCTCAATGAAGGTGTCAACCCAGTGTGCCGCAGCAGTGAAAAAAGCAAACTCAATGCTATGGATCATTAGAAAGGGTATAGAAAATAACTCAGCAAGTATCATTTTGCCTCTTTATAAATCTATGGTGAGGTCCCATTTGGAATATTGTGTACAGTTCTGGTCACCATACCTCCAGAAGGATATTATGGAAATGGAAAAAGTGCAGAGGAGGTCAACCAGAATGATTAGGGGACTGGAACACCTTCCTTACCATCTGAGGCTGCAAAGGCTGGGCCTCTTCACTCTTGAACAATGGCACCTAAGAGGTGACCTGGTTGCAGGTTATAAAATCATACATGGTGTGGACTAAGTAGATAAGGAAAAACTGTTTTCCCTATCGCACAACGCTAAGAACTAGAGGGCACTCCATTAAACTTTTGGGTGCTAGATCTCAAACAAATAAGAGAAATCACTTTTTCACCCAGAGGATCACTGGTCTGTGGAACTCCCTGCCAGAAGAAGTGGTGACAGCTGTCAGCCTTGACAGCTTTAAGAAAGGATTGGACAAGTTCATGGAGAACAAGGGTATCAATGGCTATCATTTTGGATGTGTCAGAATATGTGCTATTTGATCAGCCAGCAGAAGCAATACTTATTGAATAAATAGTTAGCCAGAGACAGAGTTTTCTTAAAACCAAAACAGTTATATTACAAACTGTACAAAAATATATCACAGCATCACAGAACTACATCAAGTTCAACAAAGCATAGAGGGAAAAGTCACATTAGTACGTTTATACAAAATTTAACAGCATAACAGCATACATTACATTGACAAAATATATGACAGAGAAACAAAGTGGGTGCCTTACTCACGGAAGGCCCAATGAACAATGATTTATAGAACATTTTTATACATGTGTCTGTCCAATCATAAATGACATTACCTCATAGCTATTGCAACCCCTTGCATCAGCCAAAATTCATTATGTTAATTCTTAACATCTGTACTCCATTAGAAAAAACTATACATTTAGTCACTGTGACTTTGCACTTTTACAGACTCCATCTTTAAAGCAATTAAATACATATCAACTATGGGCCTTTTTACACGACCCCTAAGATCTGCTGGCCACTTAAATTCGGACCAGAGATCTTAGGGGTTCCTCGCTCTTCCTCTGTCCCCACCCCCCTCTGCACTTCCTGGTTGCTGGCTGCCTGAGGGAGGGAGAAAAAAGAAAGAAAAGAATGCCGGCTTACCTCCGTTTTGTTCCCGGCAGCATTCAGATCTCTTAAAGGGGCGGGGAGCAAAAAAGGAACAAACAGAAGCCAGGAGAGCCCCGCACTCACTATCCTTACACCGGATCAAATATTTGTCACATCCAAAAAGCAGGTACAAGAAAACTGCTGTTTGGTCGCGCTAAAGTGGGCGGGGTCACACTTAATTGTCTGCAAAGTCCGGAGCTGGTGGGTAAACATTTTTAAGGTCCGGACCTTGCAGCCATTTGCGGCGGAGCTTAGGGGTCATGTATAAACATCCTGTCTAATACATGTATTTCACTAACTAATATCTGACAGGATGCCTAAGGACAACCTCCAGTTTGGAGAGAGAGTCAGGATATCTCTCAATGCCATTTGCAAGGAATTGTAAGCAGGTGCAGATATCTGCTTGGGAATACACTGAAGCAAATGGTGAGCCGCTGCTGTGTGAGACAGAAGGCTGGACTGGATGGGCTGTGGCCTGTTCCAGCAAAGCTGTTCTTATGTTCTTATTATGTAACTGCATAATGGGTTTCTTTTTTTTAGGTGCATTAATTTGCATGTATCCCTGTTAAATTTGATTCTGTTGCTTTCACCCCAGAGCTCCAGACTATCAAGATCATTTTGAATGTTTTTCTGTCTTCCAGGATATTAGCTATTCCACCCAATTTTGTGTCATCTGCGAATTTGGAAAGCGTTCCCTACAATCTGTTATCCAAATCATAAAGCACCAGACCTAGAACTGAGCCTTAGGGTATCCCACTAGTTACCTCCTCCCACTCTGAGAAGGAACCCTAACCCTAACCCCTAACCCCTAACCCCTAACCTTAACCCTAACCCCTAACCCTAACCCTAACCCTAACCCTCTAAATACAATTCTGTAGCCAATTGTGTATCTACCTGACCCTTGATTTATCCAGCCCAAGCTTACTAACTTGCTAATCAATGTATCATGGGGAACTTTTTCCAAAGCTGTGCGAAGCTGAGGTATATTATGTCTATAGCATTCCTTCTGCATACCAAGGAGGTTACCTGATAAAAAAATGAGAACTCGTTAGTGCGGCAGGATTTATTCTTGCCAAATCTGTGTTGGCTTCTAGTTATTTCTGCATTATTTTCTAGGTGCCTGCATAGTGACTGCTTAAGCATTTGTTCCAAAAATTTTCCTGGGATTTATGTCAGGCTGACGGCCTGTAGTTCCCAGGTTCCTTTGTTTGTTTGTTTGTTTGCCCATTTTGAAGATAGGGACTACATTCGCCCTCCTTCAATCATCTGGCACCTCACCCATTTCCCATGATTTCCAGAAAATAACGGACAACAGTTCTGAGAGTTCTTCAGCCAATTCCTTCAGTACTCGGATGCAGTTCATCCAGCCCTGGAGATTTGTGCTCATTCGAGGTGGTAGTTAGTTATTCCTTGACTATTTGCTTATTAATCTTGAGCTACAATCCAGTCCCCTCCACTTGCTTTTTTTTCTTATGCATGGAGGTGCAAAGTCTGTCTTATAGGGAAAGACTGAACTAAAATAGGAATTAAGCACCTCTGACTTTTCTTTGTCACCTGTTACTATTTTTTCATCTCCATTGAGGAGTGTAATTTCTTTTCTTTGTCTTTTGCTTTGCATGTATCCGAAGAATATTTTTATTGCTTTTAATGCTTCTAATTAATCTCAGCTCATTTTTTGCTTTTTCTCTCCTGGTGCCCTCTCTGCATTTCCTTTCTACTTGTATGTATTCTTCCTTAGTGGTCTGGCCTTCTTTCCATTTCCTATACATGACTTTTTTGTCTGCCCACACATCTACTCCAGCTACACTATTACAAAGCCTAACAATGCCATATATAATATCCAGGGCAGCTTTACCTGCTCCTCAACCAATGTGATCTATGGGCACTTTTACACAACCTCTAAAATCCACTGACAACTTAAATTCGGACCAGAGATCATGGGGTTTGTTCCTCTTCCAGTGTTCCCACTCTTCTGCACTCCATTGCTCCTGTCTGCAGTGAGGGGAGGGAGGAAAAAAGGGAGAAAAGAATGCAGGCTCACCTCCACTCACCTCCATCTGCTGTCCAGAGCAGCCCTGTAGGGATTCCTGTCTCTTAAAGGGGTGGTGGGGACAAAAAAACAAACAGAAGGTGAGGGGAGCCTGGCATCCATAGCTTTACAATCCGCATCGGAATTTTTTTTACTTCCGGAGACCAGGTACTTCCAAAGTGCACTGGGGTGTGCTTAGGTGGTCGTGGTCGTACTTTATTTTGTTTAAAGTCCACAGCTGGTGGGAAAACAATTTTAAGCTCTGCATCTGGGAGCCCTTTGCCTCGGATTTTAGGGGTCGTATGTCATCTTTTGACAACAATGCCCATCTGCACTCTACAGAGTACAAACAGAACAACAAGATCCTTACTTGGATATCATTTCTATAAGACATGGTACCCTTTTAGACCTTTTGCGACTTTTTCAGTTTGGAGGGATATTTCATAGAGCCAAACTACAAAAACTAATTTTGAAACCAAACACAATTTAATAACATTGCTGATTGCTTTGTTTAGCTTTTTAATAGTCTCTTTTCATATATATTTAAAGTTACAATTAATGTTATACATAAAGCATGAGAAGTAAAAAAAAAAACAGACAAGTAAAGAGCAGCACCAGCAAATCTGGGTTCCTGAGATTAGCCCGCTATCGGCTTTGGAGGACTTTGCAACAGCTATCCTCTGTATCGACAGCAGAGGGCAGTGCTCCTCCAAAGAGCCAGCAGCACTGGGCTTAATTATCTGTGGCTGAGATGTTATTAGGGGATGTATAGTCCAGTGAGAGCTGGACTATAAAGAAGGCTGATCGCCGCAGAATCGATGCTTTTGAGCTGTGGTGCTGGAGGAGAGTCTTGAGAGTCCCCTGGACTGCAAGGAGATCAAACCTATCCATTCTGAAAGAAATCAACCCCGAATGTTCACTGGAAGGACAGATTTTGAAGCTGAGGCTCCAGTACTTTGGCCACCTCATGAGAAGAAGGACTCCCTGGAAAAGGCCCTGATGCTGGGAAAAATCGAAGGCAAAAGGAAAAGAGGACGACAGAGAATGAGATGGTTGGACGGTGTCATCGATGCAACCAAAATGAATTTGACAAAACTCCGGGAGGCAGTGGAGGATAGGAAGGCCTGGTGTGCTCTGGTCCATGGGGTCACGAAGAGTCGGACACGACTGAACGACTGAACAACAACAACATGCCATCAAGTCGCCTCCTACCAATGAATGATCTCCAAAACGTCCTCCTGCCCTCCTCAACAGGCCTGGTCAGCTCTTGCAAATTCAAACCTGTGGTTTCTCCTTTCTTCCTGCAACATTCTATCTTTCTCAGCATTTATCATCTTTCCCAGAGACTTATGCCTTCTGGTGATGTGCCCAAAGCGGGACAGCCTCAGAATTATCATTGACTTCCAAATATAGGTCAACCTTGATTTGATCTAGGACTTACTTTTTCAGCTTTCTAGCAATCAGGGTAATGTATCTACAAAGCTCTCTTCCAGTTCTAAATTTCAAATTAATCCTGTCAGCTTTCTTTATGGTTTGGCTTTCAAACTCATACATGGAAATACAATATTGTAGACAAATTTAGTCTTGGTCTACAGTGACACATCCTTACACTTTCATTTGCTGTCCTTCTGAATTTCAGTCTTCTTCAGATAATTGCTGGGTCCCCCCGGGTTTTGAACAAACTGAGTGTAACATAATCCCAATTTTGTGTTATAAGACACAAACTGAATCATGAGCTCTTGACTTTTATAAGCATTGTAATTAAAGTGGAACTGTAGGGCCAGCATCTATTTTAGTCATCATAAATTCCTGTTTTTTCTTAGGAACTCCATCTTAAAATCAATTGATATTTCCTTCCATATTATTTTTGTATTGCTGTATTGGTTTTAATTGTGTTATATGCTCTGATGTATTGGCCAAACCCTGGAACTTGATCAGAGGATACACCATATGTAAGGTGCCAGAAGGGAAGCCAGAACAGAAGACCAGTGTTCATAAAATGCCCAAACGACCTGAAAATGGCAAATGCATACTCGCAATCCAGCTTGGAAATTCTGCCAGCACGTGTAGATCAGGAACTGTACTGGTAATCCTGACCACATGCCACACATATACAGAGATAGCCAAAAAAATTCAAGACATGGTGGAATACATACACACACATAAGCCTGGGTGGAGCGTTGTCGGCTCCTTGGTCCCTCACTTGTGGGGTGCCATAGAGGTCGGCGCTCTCACCCAGGCTTTTTAACGTCTATATGAGGCTGCTGGCTGAGGTCATTCAGAGATTTGGAGTCTGCTATCATCAGTATGCTGATGACACACAGCTCTATCATTTTCCACCTCTGCAACAGAGTCTGTGAGGACCCTTGACCGCTGCTTGGATGTGGTTTTGGAATGGACCAGGACTAACAGGCTCAGACTCAACCCTGAGAAGACCGAGGTTCTGTTTTTGGGTGTTCCCCGGATAGGTATAGTGGCCCTCTCCCCAGTTTGGGTGGGATTTCTCTCCAGCTGGCGGAGAGAGTGAGGAATCTGGGTGTTGTCCCTGGAGTCCCAGGTAACTGCCATGTCCAGGGCAGAATTTTACCAGCTTAGGCTAATTGCCCAGATCCACCCTTACCTTGACGAGGGCTCCCTCATATAAGTACCTTGGAGTACTATAAGCAGATAACATCAAGCATAAAGAATAAAGTTAGCCAAGAACAGAAAGATACTAAAATCAAAATTAAATGGAAAGAATACCATCCAAGCTATAAACACATGGGCTATTCTAGTCTTGTGATACACAGCAGGTGTTTTAGACTGGGCCCAGGCAGAATTAGAAACATTAGATAGAAATAAAGAAAAGCAATGGCATTAAACCATGCACTATATCCACAAAGTGATGCCTGCAGGTTCTACTTGCCAAGGAAAATAGGAGGCAGAGGCCTCTTACAAGTTCTTCGAACCGTTGAAGAAGAAAAATTAGGAATATCTGACTATCTCCACCATAGTGAAAATGCTGTGCTTAGGTCAATAGTCACTGAAGGTACAATAAAGAAATATCAAGCGATAAGGATTTATAAACATGAGAAAAATCAAAATATATTATAAGCATTGACATATTAACAGACCCAAATATGCTGACAAGGTATAAGGTCAAAATGACCCAGCAAAACTTGGCATAACAGCCAAGGCTTGGCATAAGCACATTGCGGGGGTGCCAGTCTATGAAGAGCAGCAAATATTTTGTGGTTAGCTAGAATGAAGCCAAGCTAGGAAGTAGGAGACAAGACTATGGTCACGGTGACCCATCCTCAAAGACTGTTGGCACTATCTTATAGTGCGGAGGTGTCATTTTGCTGAGAACAACAACATGGCGGTTAGCCAGGAATAAGGAACCAACGTGAAATCAAACAAACTAGGGTCAGGTCATTCTAGGCTTTGATGGCCAAATGGCTATAAGCCAAGAACATGAGCTGATGAACAAGCACATGTAAGCACATGTAGGCACGTGTAGGGGCGTACTAAATACGTCAGTCTTAGATCATGCTTACCATACAGAAAACTATAAAAAACCATGGAAAGTCATTTAGTCCGGGGAGTCCAGGACAGCAGGGCAGATCGAACTGTCTGGCCTGTGCTATGTCTTGGAACCTTAAGGGACCCTTGGACCCTTAAGCTAAGATGTCTACTAACCTATTTTCTGTACTGTATGTGTTCTGTGTTGTATCTCTATCTGTCTTTAATAAACCTTTTACTATATAACTAACTCAGCGTGGCAATTTTGATGAACCACCAATGTTGCATTGGCAATTTATAAAGAACACCCAAATGCCAATTTTTAAGTTCATTCTTGACTTTAACACAAGAAACTAAACAAGAATTTAAATGTCAACAAATGCAAAGCCGAATAGAGAACTGGCATAGTAAAGCATTGCATGGTCAGTTTATAAGAGACACCAATGATAAGATTAACCAAGAACAAACATGGCTTTGGTTAAGAATAGCAACATTTTAGAAAGAAACTGAAGGACTAATCATTGCAACTCAAGCTCAAGCCTTAAGAACAAATGCCATAAAGGCGAAAATTGATAAATCATTGAAATATAGTAAATGCTGATTATGCAAAGAAAAGGATGAAACTGTAGATCAAATCATTGGACGTTGCCCCAAAATTGCTCAGAATAATTATTATTTGTTGTTGTTGTTGTTGTTGTTCATTCGTTCAGTCGTGTCCTACTCTTCGTGACCCCATGGACCAGAGCTTGCCAGGCCTTCCTATCTTCCACTGCCTATCTTCCACTGCCTCCCGGAGTTTGGTCAAATCCATATTGGTTGCATTGATGACACCGTCAAACCATCTCATTCTTTGCCATCTCCTTTTCCTTTTGCCTTCAATCTTTTCCAACATCAGGGACTTTTCCAAGGAGTCTCCTCTCCTCATGAGGTGGCCAAAGTACTAAAGCCCTTCAAAATCTGTCCTTCCAGTGAACATTCGGGATTGATTTCGTTCAGGGTGGATAGGTTTGATCTCCTTGCAGTCCAGGGGACTCTCAAGACTCTCCTCCAGCACCACAGCTCAAAAGCATCGATTCTGTGGCAATCAGCCTTCTTTATAATCCAGCTCTCGCTTCCATACATCACTACTGGAGAAACCATAGCTTTGACTATCCTGACCTTAGTTGGCAAAGTGATGTCTCTGCTCTTTAGGATGCTACCTAGGTTTGCCATTGCTTTCCTCCCAAGAAGCAGGCGTCTTTTAATTTCGTTGCTGCAGTCGCCATCTGCAGTGTTCAAGGAGCCCAAGAAAATAAACTCTGTCATTGCCTCCATTTCTTCCCTTTCTATTTGCTGGGAGGTGATGGGACCGGTGGTCATTATCTTGGGTTTTTTATCTTGAGCTTCAGCCCATTTTTTTCACTTTCCTCTTTCACCCTCATTAAGAGGTTCTTTAATTCCTCCTCACTTTCTGCTATCAGAGTAGTATCATCTGTATATCTGAAGTTGTTGATATTTCTTCCGGCAATCTTAATTCTGGCTTGTGATTCACCCAGACATTCCTTTTGCATGATATACTCTGCATATAAGTTAAATAAGCAAGGTGACAATATACAGCCTTGTTGTACTCCTTTTCCAATTTTAAACCAGTTAGTTGTTCCATGTCCAGTTCTGACTGTTGTGGCTTGTCCCACATATAGATTTCTTAGGAGACAGATAAGGTGGTCAGCCACTCCCATTCCTTTAAGGACTTGCCATAGTTTGTTGTGGTCCACACAGTCAAAGGCTTTGGCATAGTTAATGAAGTAGAAGTAGAAGTTTTTCTGGAACTGTCTGGCTTTCTCCATAATCCAGTACATGTTGGCAGTTTGATCTCTAGTTCCTCTGCCCCTTCAAAATCCAGCTTGCACTTCTGCGAGTACTCTGTCCACATACTGCTGAAGCCTCCTTTGTAGAATTTTGATCATAACTAGATTGTGAAATGAGTGCAACTGGAGCATTCTTTGGTGTTGCCCTTCTTTGGGATTTGGATGTAGACCAATCTTTGTCAGTCCTCTGGCCACTGCTGAGTTTTCCAAATTTGCTGGCATATTGCGTGTAGCACCTTTACAGCATTCTCTTTTAAGATTTTAAATAGTTCAATTGGAATGCCATCACCTCCACTGGCCTTGTTGTTTGCAATGCTTTCTAAGGCCCACTTGACCTCACTTTCCAGGATGTCTGGCTCTAGGTCAGCAGCTACACTATCTTGGTTATCAGGGACATCCAGATCTTTCTGATATAATTCCTCTGTGTATTCTTGCCATCTCTTCTTGATGTCTTCTGCTTCTGTTAGGTCTCGACCATTTTTGTCCTTTATCATATCCATCTTTGCACCAAATGCCCCTTTAATATCTCCAATTTTCTTGAATAGATATCTGGTTTTTCTTTTTCTATTGTTTTCCTCTATTTCTTTGCTCTGTTCCTTTAAGAAGGCTGTCCTGTCTCTCCTTGCTATTCTTTGGAAGTCTGCATTCAATTTTCTGTATCTTTCCCTTTCTCCCTTGCATTTTGCGTCCCTTCTCTCATCCGCTAATTGTAGGGCCTCGCTGGACAACCACTTTGCTTTCTTGCATTTTCTTTTCTTTGGAATAGTTTTCATTGCAGCCTCCTGTACAATGTTACAAGCCTCCATCCATAGTCATTCAGGTGTTCTGTCCTCCAAATCTAGTTACTTAAATCTATTCTTCACCTCCACTGTGTATTCATAAAGGATTTGACTTAGATTGTACCTGACTGGCCCAATGGTCTTCCCTACTTTCTTCAGTTTAAGTTTGAATTTTGAAATAAGAAGCTGATGATCTGAGCTGCAGTCAGCACCAGGTCTCATTTTTTCTGACTGTACAGAGCTCCTCCATCTTTGGCTGCAAAGAACATAATCAATCTGATTCCAGTATTGCCCCTCTGGTGATGTCCATGTGTAGAGTCGCCTTGTGTGTTGTTGGAAAAGAGTGTTTGCAATGACCAGCTTGTTCTCTTGCCAAAACTCTATTAGCCTTTGCCCTGCTTCATTTGGAACTCCAAGGCCAAACTTGCCAGTTATTGCTTTTATCACTTGCCTCCCTACTTTAGCATTCCAATCCCCTATGATGAGAAGTACATATTTGTTTGGTGTCAGTTCTAAAGGAGTTGTAAGTCTTCATAGAATTGGTCAATCTCAGACTCTTCAGCAGCGGTAGTTGGTGCATAAACTTGGATTACTGTAATGTTGAAAGGGCTGCCTTGGAATCATACCAAAATCATTCTATCATTTTTGACGTTGTATCCTAGCACAGCTTTTCCCAGTCTTTTGTTGACTATGAGGGCTACTTCATTTCTTCTATGGGATTCTTGCCCACAGTAGTAGATGTAATAGTCATCTGAACTGAATTCGCCCATTCTTGTCCATTTAAGTTTGCTGATGCCCAAGATGTCAATCTTTATTCTTGCCATCTCACGTTTGACCACATCCAGCTTACCCTGGTTCATAGATTCCAGGTGCCTATGCAGTATATTACTTTACAGCATTGGACTTTTATTTCTCTTCCAGGTATGTCTGCAGCTGGTCATCCTTTCGGCTTTGGACCAGCCACTTCATTACCTCTGGAACTACTTGTACTTGTCTTCCACTCTTCCCCAGTAGCATGTTGGATGCCTTCCAACCTGAGGGGCTCATCTTCCAGCGTCATATCTTTTAACCATTTGTTTCTATCCATGGAATTTTCTTGGCAGGGATACTGGAGTGGCTTGCCAGTTCCTACTCCAGGAAGTCTATGACAGATTCATATAAAAGTCACATAATATGTAGCCCATCATTCAGGGAAAGCTTGCCTGAAGAGAAAGCTCTTTGCCTGTTTCCTGGAAAGACATCAGAGATGAGGCAGTCCTGGCCTCCATCAGGAGGGAGTTCCAGAGTCTGGGCGCAGCAGCTGAGAAGGCCCTTTCATGTGTTCCCACGAGACGCGCCTGTGAAGGTGGCAGGATGGAGAGAAGGGCCTGTCCTGGTGACCTTAACACCTGAGCCAGTTCATACCTTGAGAATCAATCTTCAAGGTAGCTAGAACCCGGGTCCTACAGTGCTTTGTAGGTCAAGGTCAGCACTTTGAATTGTGTCCGAAAGCTGACTGGCAGCCAGTGGAGCTGCTTTAATAGGGGTGTAATATGATATCTGTACCCTACCCCAGTCAGCAATCTGACTGCTGCATTTTGGACCCATTGAAATTTCCTGAGACTTTAGGGCATTACAGTAGTCCAGCCGGGACATCAGTAGGGCATGTGTCACTGTGGCCAGAGTTGGTTTCTCAAGAAAGGGGTGTAACTTGCATACTAGCCTTATTTGTGCAAATACGCTCCTGGCCACAGCCATGACCTGGGCATCCAAGCTCAAGGATGAGTCCAAGAGCACCCCCCAAGCTGCATACCTGATTTTCAATTGGAGGGTGACCCCAAATACCAGACTGTTGGTGATGTTAATTTTTGTAGTGAATCCATAATTGCATTGAGAAAAGGAGCTTGACAGGATTGTGCTGGGTTTTTTTCCTGTGTACTTTGAGACTAACTTTGGAGAAGTGTTTGCCAGTTAAAATGATGGCATCCTAGTTTAGAATTGGAAGATACTCCAAGGGCCATTCAGTCCAACCCCCTGCCATGCAGGAACTGCCATCAAAGGGGGTTCCTGCATGGCAAGGGGTTGAGAGACAATCAACGACATTCAATATGCAGATAATACAGTACAGTATTACCGGCTGACAATGTATCTGATCTGCAAAGATTGCTCAGTAAAATCCATAAAATAGATACTGAATATGCTGTATTTTTAAAAGTTAAAAGTGTTATGAAAGCCAAGTATCTAGATAATCAGAAAAAAATCAACAGTCCAAAATATGTGGCTAAAGATCCAAAATGGATGCATCATTATCATTCTCTAATGGAATTGTCCAGGAGTGACTTTCTTTCTTTCTTTCTTTCTTTCTTTCTTTCTTTCTTTCTTTCTTTCTTTCTTTCTTTCTTTCTTTCTTTCTTTTGGCACTTTCCTTTTTTTTTTTAATCATGGGGCACCCAGAACACAAAAGCAACTCACTGGGCTGGGCCTTTGGAAAGTCTTTTTACCACAAAACCTTGCTAAGGAGACTGCAATCTGAACTGTACTGAATATCCAAAACCAAAGAAAATAGGTCACAGACATACAACCACAGACCAAAATGGATAGTTTCATTGCACTTTGTGAAAGTTCCAGTGAATGCAGCAATAAATTAGCAACCCTGTGACTATTTTTAAATTTGTACTTTACTCAGAACAAAATAGGTAAGGCCGATGTGTTATTGTTAAAAACCATCACAGAGGACCTCAGTTTAGGATGTAAGTAACTAAGGTATCAGGAGCCACAACATTTAACAGAATCATAGGATCATAGAGTTGGAAGAGACCTCAAGGGCCATCCAGTCCAACCCCCTGCCATGCAGGAACCTCCATCACAATATCCCTGATAGATTGCCACCCAGCCTCTGCTTAAAAACCTCCAAAGAAAGAGACTCCTCCACTCTCCGTGGCAGCATATTATTCCACTGCCAGACAGCTCTAACTGTCATGAAGTTATTCCTATGTTTAAATTGAATCTCTTTCCTGTATGTATGTGAAGATTCTCAGTCATCCGGCTGAGTTTATCTGGAAGTTGAGACATGGCAACTGGACTTCTTTTCTTGAGAGAGTGAAACGTTTCGCTACTGATCCAAACAGCTTCATCAGTTTGAGAAAAACTTGTTCTGAGTCCTCCATTTTATAGTTCACTTTGACCTCATGTCACCCTGGTCTGAATTAGGCTCATAAGATGAAAAATGGCCTGAATAGGCTAGTTAGGTGGACAACAGTCTCCATAGGCCATGAGGTGAACAATGACCTAAGGTGCTGAAACCCATAAACACTTTTCCTGTAGTTTGAAACCATTGCCCTGAGTCCTAGTCTTCAAAGCCATGGAAAACAAACCTGTCCCTTCAATATGACATCCTTTCAAATACAGTATTTAAACATGGCTATCATATCCCCTCTCAACCTTCTTTTTGTAAGACTTAACATTCCCAGATCCCTAAGTCACTCCTGGACATTTCTTCCAGACCTTTAACCATCCTGGTCACCCTCCTCTGGACCTGTTCAAGGCTGTCAACATCCTTTTCAAATCAAGGTGCGCACAACTGAATGCAGTACTCCAGGTGGGTTCTGACCAGAGCAGAATAGACTGGTACTATCACCTCCCTTGATCTAGACCAGTGTTTTTCAACCTTTTTTGGGCAAAGGCACACTTGTTTCATGAAAAAAATCACGAGGCACACCACCATTAGAAAATGTTAAAAAATTTAACTCTGTGCCTATATTGACTATATAAAAAGTAATTTTTCAATTTTTCCCACGGCACACCAGGCAACATCTTGCGGCACACTAGTGTGCCGCGGAACAGTGGTTGAAAAACACTGATCTAGACATTATGCCTCTGTTGATGCAACCAAGAATCACATTGGCTTTCTCGGCTGCTGCACCACACTGCTGCTGGCTCATGTTCAATTTGTGGTCCACTCAGACTCCCAGATCCTTTTCACATGTTCCATTCTCCAGCCAGGTGTCTCCCATCCTATATCTGTGTAATTCATTTTTTTTCTGCCTAGATGCAGGACCCTACAACTTTTTCCATTAGCTTTGCTCCAGCACTCTAATCTGTCAAGGTCATTTTGGATTTTTATCCTATCCTGCAGGGAATTAGCAACTCCTCCCAATTTAGTATAATCTGCAAATTTAATCAGTCTACTCTCTATTCCTTGCTGTGGGTCAAGATGCTAAAGATGTCATCAGTGAGCCTTGGATAAAAACGAGGTCTTTGGGTACAGATATTGAGTCACTTAACCTATTATCTGTATCCTCACCTGTTTTAATCTACCAGGCACATAGTTGCTGCCCACTATCTGAGGAAGTGGAGTTTGATCAATGAAAGCTGACAATGAAACAGAACTGTTAGCCTTTGAAGTGCTACAATATCTGTGACAAGGCCATCTATAAAGCCTCAGGAAGGATTGGGCAGTGGGGGCAGGATCTCAAATGTCTGCCAATTTACAGGTTCCCCCTGACCCTTCTGAAACAGAAGCATCCACTTCCTTCCTGGGAGCCTGATCTTCCCCCCAAGTAGACTGGCTAGAGGCAGGGTACATTATCCTCTCATTAGTTTTGGGTAATGGAAGACATGGTCATCTTTTTTTTTTTTTTTTTGAGAAACTTCTTAGTTTCTTTTTTTTAAATATTTTTTATTAAATTTTAAGCTACATACAAACGACATAAGAAAATGAAAATAAAAAAACTACAACAAACAATATAAGTGCACCCCCATCCCACGGGCCCATCCATGCATTCTTATTCGTTGTTCCATCTTCTATTCTTCTAGTAATCTTCTTAAAGTTCTCTTCTCCAGAATTGTTGTGAGATATTCGTAGACTCTTTCCCTTTTCCTTCGACTAATACATAATCTAAAAATTTACCCCAGATATCGTAGAAAATGTCTTTTTTCATTTCTCCTCGTTTAACCTTTAAACTGCAGGACAGTTTATCGTTTATAGCTATATCCCAAAGTTCATTATACCAGTCTTCCATCTTGAATTCTAGTTTTGACTTCCAATTTTTTGCTATAATTAATCTAGCAGCTGTCATAAAATTTGCTATTAGTTCCTTTGTTGTAACATCATAATCTTTACTTGTTAACAATGATAATAATGCTATCTCTGGATTACAATCTATATCCATCTTAATCATATTACTTAGCTCTAAAAACACTTTTTTCCAGAACCTTTGGACTATTTCACATTCCCACCAAAGATGCAAGTAAGTACCAAGCTCTTTTTCACATTTCCAACATATCTTAGAGTAAGCAGGATTCATTCTATTTAGTCTTACTGGGGTTAAATACCATCTAGAAACCAATTTAAAGTAGTTTTCTTTTATCCTGACCGATAATGATCTCAAAATTCTCATATTCCAAATTTTCTTCCAGTCTTCTTTCTCTATCTGTACATTAAGATCTTGGTTCCAAACTTCTCTCAAGGTGTTTAACTCCTTCATTTCTAATAATTCCCCTAGTATTTTATATATTTTACGTGTTATTCCTTTCTCTGAATTTTCCTGTTCAGACTCAAGCGATAGTAGGAAATGTTCAAATTTTGTGCATTCTCTGATTTGATTATTTTTTTTCCCCAGTCCTTCATCCATTTTCCTAGTTGAATATAATTTAACCATGTTAAATCACTGGGTTGCAAAATATTTTTAACATCCTGAATTGTTTTAATCTTGAGCATCCAATCCTTTAGTCTAGCTATTTTCTTAATTTTAAATAACTCCAAATAATGCTTCAAGTTGACTGGAAAGCTTTCCAAGTCAGTAACTAAAGCCAGTGGGGATCCCTTCGGAGACAAGATTTTTCTATATGTTCTCCATGTGACAATTAGACTATTCAATAGGGGGTTGTCAATCTTTACTTTGTTTTTAACCCCTTGATATCCAAAGACTCTTGCTCCCACCATATTAGCTTCTGTGGTTTAAAAGGAATTTCCCCCAAAGAACTGAGTTGATTGGCTATATAGTAATTTTTTATATTGGGTATACCTATTCCTCCTTCTTTCTGAGATCTATACCATAGACTTTTATTTATTCTTGATTTTTTCCCTGCATTAGAAAACCTATTTATCATGTCTTGGAGAGTTTTAATTTCCTTTTCTAAAAACTGAACTGGTAACATTTTAAAAATAAAGTTAATTTTTGGAAGTATTTTCATTTTTATCAATGCAATTCTGCCAAACCACGATAATTTTAGTTTAGAGTAGGATAATAATTTGTTTTTCATCTCTTCTTCTAATTTTGAAATATTTCTTTCTTTAGTTTTAGTAAATTCTTTATGGAGTTCTAATCCTAGATATTTAATGCTTTTTCCCGGTTTAAGTCTGGATTTTTCAATCATCTTTAAGTCATGTTTTCCATAATTGAACAATAAACTCTCTGATTTTTGCCAGTTTACACATAATCCTGTTATTTCTCCAAATTCTTCTAAATGAGTTTTTACTCTTTGAATATTCTCTATTGGGTTTACAATAGTCAAAAGAGCATCGTCCGCGAATAAACTGATTTTAGTTGCCCCATCTTTCCCTATACCTTTAATAGATTTATCGTCCCTTATAGCATTTGCCTGGAGCTCTATAACAATACAAAAGAGGACTGGAGAAAGAGGACATCCTTGTCTAGTTCCCCGGCCTAGGGTGATTTGTTCAGTCAATCCATCATTAACTATTATTGAGGAAGTGCCCCTTGAATATAGTTGATTTATTACTCCCAAAAAGGATTTCCCAAATCCCCATTTTTAACAATATTTTTAATGTGGGCCATTGAACACAATCAAAAGCTTTAAAAAGATCTAGAGATAACATCCCAGCTTTAGTAGTACTCTTTCCCATTTCATAAAGAACATTCAAATTCCTTCTAATAATATTTGCCATTTGTCTACCTTTGATAAAACCACATTGATCCTCTTTAATATATTTAGCTATAAATTTATTCATTCTTTTAGCCAGAATTGCTGTGAAAATCTTGGCATCTTGATTTAATAAGGATATTGGTCTGTATGACCCAATATCCATTAAATTTTTATTAGGTTTTGGAATTAAAATAGTTAAAGAATGGGTCCAAGATCTCGGAATTTGTTCTCCATCCAAAATTTCATTATATAGCTTCTTTAATTTAGGTATTAATACTGCTTTAAAAAGTTTGTAAAATTCAGGTCCCAGAGCATCCACTTTGGGCGTTTTATTATTCTTTAATTTGTCTATTACCTCACTTATCTCTTGGTCTCTAATAGGCTTTTCCATTTCCAGCATATCTTCCTGTTCCAAGACCCTCTTTAAATTCTTAGTGATGTACCTTTCTATATCCTCCTTAGGTTTATTTTTTGCAGTATATAACAACTGATAAAACTCTTGTATAGCTATCAACTTTTCCTTCATTTGTGTGCATGTCTTGCCTGAGGAGTCTTTTATAATCCCTATTGTATTCTTGTCTTATCTTTTCTGTGCTAATCTGGCTAAAAGTTTTGAGTTCTTATTGCTGTATTCAAAAAAATTCTTTTTAGGTACAGAAGATTCCTTTGTGTTTGTTGTAAATCTAGATCTTCTAACTCTTTTTTTCTTGCTTCAGTCAACCTCAGTATCTTATTATCCTTAGTAAGAAAGAATTGGGATTCTAAATCTGCTATTAATTTTTCTAATTTTCTTTTATTGAGTTCTTCCTGTTTTTTAATATTTTCTTTTATGATAAGGCCTCTAGCTACCGCTTTCAGGGTGTCCCATATGATTGGCGTTTGGCTACCTGCCTTTTCGTTTATATCCCAAGTTTCCAACCAATATTTTTTAACCTTTTCCAGCACTTCTGGATGTTGAAATATTTTTAAATTCATTCTCCACCTTTTAGCTTCTCTATAATTTTTATTTGTTGCTAAATCAATCGACATTAAAGCATGGTCAGATGTTTTTATGATCTCAATCTCGGTATTATTTACCTTGGGTATTAGGCTTTGTGAAACAAACACAAAATCTATCCTAGAATAGGTTTTGTGTACTGGTGAGTAGAAGGTGTATTTTGTTTCATCTCCTTTCAGTTCTCTCCAGACATCCTTCAATTCTGTTCTATTTATAAATTTTGCTAGAGTTGTGTGTCTTGTCCTCCACTCTGACCCAATGAATGTGTGAATGCGTGGAAGGTCAGAGTTTAGTATCTCCTTGGCCGAGTGACGTCTGGATTGTGCAGTTTCTGTCTGTGGGCGACCCAGCAGATCACAGTCAGTATCGAGTGTTGTGTGTATGAAAATTGTTTAAAGAGTATAGGAGCGGGTCAAGTGGCATTGTGTGGGAGAATATAGGAACACAGTTCAAATAAAATCATTAAAAAACCATGGGGCAAAACTCCAGCAAACCCACAACTCCATTAGACTGCTTCCTTTTGAATTGGCACACGGCCACCAAGAATTATGATTTTGGCATCAAAATGAAGAAGGAAAGAATGGAGACTCTGTGTCAAATAGAGTGGCCAGTGATGCAGATGGATTGGCCGGCTCAGGGGACCTTTAATGAGAGTATTATTAGGCAACTGTGGTTAAAAATTCTTAAGAACTGCCCTGAACACATTCCCTACATTGAGGTTTGGAAAGGAAATGTGAAGAAAAATCCCTCATGGATCCAATTCTGTAGAGAATTGCCACCACAGGCTAAGTTGTTAGCCTTAAAGAAAAAGGAGGCAACTTTAGAAAGTCGCCCTGAAGATTATGATGTTTTTACCCCACCGCCTCCTTACGCCATAGCCATCCCTCCAGATAATCCGGTGGTTCCCCCCGCAGCACTACCTCCTCCAGGTCCAGCGCCCGCTTCCCCTTCAAAGGCACCCCATGTAGATGGTAATCTTCCCATATCTAAAGATCTTCCACAGCCAGGACTTTCTGGCAAGTTTCCTAAAGATGAGCCTGAAGCAGGGAAAGGAGCCCCTAAAATAAATGAAAGAGAAGAAAAGGATGATGATTATGATGAGGAGAGCGAGGAGGAATTCCGCCATTGAATAAAAGGAAATGTTGAATGGGGCGAAGCGGACCATCAAAGAGTGGCTGGTTTAATTAAGAAATACCAGGAATCAGTGATGGAAGTAGGAAATTATGCATTGGAAGCGGCAGGAGAACGAAACTGGGCAAAAAGACAGCGATATCTCTTAAGGGCATATGATGCAGCAAGGAGACATGAGGAATTCCTTGAGAAAAAGAGGATTGAGGAGCAGGCAAAAGTCATGCCTTTAAGGCGAGTGTACGACCCCTTGCCCCAAAATCAGCAGGGTCCCTGCACATATTCGATGCAGCATGTCCCGTTTACATCAAGTGACATTATAAATTGGAAAAACACCCTACCAAGTTTAGAGGATGACCCTGACATGAATTTTGAAACTATGTCCAGTATTTTCAATGTGTACATGCCCACTTATGAGGATGTGCAGCACCTTGTGAGAGGCTTATTTAATTCAGAGGAGACCCAGAAGATTTTCGAGGAGGCTAGGAAATCCCGCATAGCTTTGGGGGACACTCCTGCACAAGCGGAAGCCGCTGTTCCAACAAATACTGCACCAGATTGGGACTATAATGCAGATGCAGGGCGCACTGCTTTAAGAAATTATCATACGGCAATACTTCAGGGCATCAGGGCAGCTGGCAGGAAAAAGATTAATATGTCAAAAGTGAACGATATAGTGCAAAAACAAGATGAGTCCCCAGGAGCTTTTCTGGACAGATTGTATCAGGCATTTAGGAGATATACTCCCATTAACCCTGAAGATCCTGGAATGGAGAATATAGTGAAGACAGTTTTTATAGCTCAATCTGCTCCAGATATTCGAAAAAGAATTCAGAAAGAGGCCAATTTTATGGGACAAACATTGCAGTGGATGCTCCAATTGGCGCAAACTAAATTTAATAATAGGGAGGAAGATCAAAGTTGCCCAAAAAGTAAAGGACAGACTAAGAAAGTGATGGCTCTGAATCAAGTCCCCAAGCCCCGCAATTTCAATGCCCCAGGGAACCGGCGTGGGCCATTATCAAAGAATCAATGTGCACTGTGTGGACAAACTGGGCATTGGCGTAAAGATTGTTATAGGAACCCTGAAAATCAAAGGCGAGGAGGCTTTAATCAAGGTCCACGCCGCCCCTGGCAGCCGCCGGCTTTTGAGAGGTATTCAGCGCCCGCTTCATCCGGCTTTAATCAGCCAGGAAATCGACAGTCAGCGCCTGGCCCCTTTAACTACCAACAGCAGAGGAATTTCCAGGTGAATCAAGGACAAGCTAGCCAATTTCAGCCCGCAAGTCAAATTCAAGTGCAATCAACTCAGGCTCAGCAAGCACCCCAAAGAGGACAGGGTCCAGCTTGGACCCCACCATACCAGAACATGATGGTTCTGGAAGAAGATGTCCCTTACTGAAGGGGACAGGGTTCTTGTTCTCGTGAGCCCTTGGTCAGTGTTCAAACTGGGTTCATCCATCATGTTTTGCAAGGACTGGCTAAGGCACTGCATATTAAATGGAATTTACATACAGCATACCGGCCCCAGAGTTCAGGACGAGTGGAGAGAATGAACAGGACTTTGAAAAGCCATTTGTCAAAACTCACACAAGAAACAGGCAAGGGCTGGGTGGAAATGTTACCTATTGCTCTCTTTAGAAGCAGGACCACCCCCTCAAGTCAATCAGGCATTTCACCATTCGAACTTGTATACGGCAGGCCAGTTCCGATTTCATATGGCTTGCGTCCAGAGAGTGTAGCTTCTTTGACACATGTCAAATATCTTCAGATGCTTGGCCGATCTCTTTCTTCCTTACACAGGTGGACTCTTGGATGACTGCCCGTGGTTTTACAGGAGCCCCTTCATCGTTTTGAACCAGGAGATTTGGTTTGGATCAAGGATTGGAATCAACAGCCTCTGCGCCCGAGGTGGAAAGGTCCCTTTACGGTGTTATTGTCGACGCCAACGGCTGTCAAAGTCTCTGAAGTGAGTGCTTGGATTCATCATACTCGTGTGAAACGAGCTGCCCCAGCGAGCGAGGGAGAAGAGTGGACTGTTCGAGCCAACCCAGATGACAGCTTGAAGCTGACCTTTAAGAAAGTTACTTCAGACATAGGGAAGTCAAAGTAAAATATTGGCTTCTTATGTGTGTGAGTGGTGAGAGGTTTCTTTGATAAGAAGACTTGACTTTTTCCTTTCAGCTTTTGAATTTCCCACCTTTCAAATCCACCCCTCTACAAGAAGAGGAGGGAGAGGGTTTTCAACAAGAAGGTGAGTGATTTCGTTTCAGCTGTTAGCTAGGACAACATTTATTTTGTGCGAGACTGTTTTAAAAGTGCCCTGTTTCTTTCTCCTTTGAAGCTGAATAGTGTTTCCCTTTAAGTTCCTTGAAGTACTGCAGCAGACGAGACAGCGCGCCAGTAGCGCAGCAGCTGTCAAAGAGCGTTCTACGAGCTGTCAACGAACGTTCCATGAACTGTCATAAGCTCCACAGCTGTCAAAACTCTTAAAGGGACCTGAACATTTATGTGGGTTGACATTCCGAATTGGGTTTGGTTTGTTATTTCTCCAATGTATGTGTTGGGTGTGTTATTAATTTATTATTTATTTATTTATTTATTATTTACACTTGTATACCGCCCCATTCCCACAATGGGGACTCTGGGCGGTTCACAGCATCACAATTAAAACAGCAAAAATCTGTTACAATTGGAAGCGAAGGTTTTGTGGGATGTCTAAATCAGTGGAAATGATTGTTATTTTATTTCTGATACCAGTTTGTTTAGCTGTCAAGTCTGAGGGTATAGAAGAATGTACCCCATGCATTATTGCTGCTAGTCAAGGCAATAGAGTAATAAATACCCTGGTATATTACACTCAAAAGCCAGTAGAGTGCAAACAAGCTGGAACCACATGTTTGAATCAAGATATGATGTATCATATATGTGAAAGTACATCTGGAGACCATCTTTGTTATAAGCCTGAAGTCCCAGCTAGATTTAATTATACAGTGTGGGCTGGAATGGCCAGAACTAAAGAGCCTAGAAGGGACAACCCAGAAGGTGGTGGACTTTTGTATTATGTGAATTCTACTACTGTGTTAAAGCACAGTGGCAGACGGGCAGTAATATGGTTCAATGCCTGCGATGCCCTTGGAAAAGGCATGGGAACCCGTTGTGGATCCACAGCATGGGTAAATACATATAAATCTGAACAAAAGTATTTGTGCTACCCTCATGAAGGTGCCAGAGCAGGTAACCCTGAAGTTTGGGCACCATGTGGTTCAAACAAATTATGTTCAGGATGGGGATGTGTGTGTGCTTTTACAGCTGGAGGCTATCCAGGTTTCCCTCATCTTTCACAGTTCAGAAGGATAGGAGGAAACTATGTCAGTCTAGTAATCAGTGACACACATCCCTCTGTTCAACTGTATGGTTTTGGGATTGATGGACCTGGTAGGGATCCAGTTACTTATTTGACAATCACTTGTGCAGAGGTGAGAGATGGAGAAAAGAAAAGCCATTCTTGGTCAGTGGAAAATGCTGTAGAGAAACTGAAGGAGAGTCCTTTTGAAATCTCTCAGCATGCCAAGAATTTATTTCTGGAAATGGCTCAGTCAATAGCCACAGAATTAGGAGTTACAAATTGTTATGTTTGTGGGGGCACGAATTTTGGTGAGGACTGGCCTTGGGAGGCGATGGAAGTCCCCCCACAATTGTATAATAACATGTCAAAAATTGGCAACATTACCAAGAGAGCCCAGTCTCAGAATATGACATGGACCATCACATCTCAGTTAGTGGGTCGTGTCTGCTTTCCCCGAAATGGTTCTATTCCAGTGGGTTATTTAACCTGCATAGGACCTCACCCTTCAATGCTCCACAACCAGAGGAGTTTAATGTCACTTTATTGCCATACATATACTCAGCAACTTCGAAGGTATGGGAAGCCCTTCCGATGGACGACTCACAATGAGTGTCCATTTGAAGAGGAGGGAAATGATAGAAGTGGTTTTTAATACAGTCTGTAGCCTATAAATTGCCATTGTAGATAAAATGGCAGTACTTTGGTTCTATTTCTAATTCAGCCCTGTGTCCTTTATTTCACCCCTTTTCCCTTCACTGAACTGTGACTCAAAGCACCACATTTCTCCCCAAGACTGTGTCATAAGATACCAGGCCATAAAAGTTGCTGGATAAACACTTATCTGTGTGGGAAGACCACTGGTAAAGGGGTCCGCACAAGAGATAAGCCAGACATCCGTCGAAACATCGATATATCGCCAGAGCTGTCAAACACTCCGGCTGCGAAAGCCCAGAGTTCCAAGAATTGCAAGACAGGTGGCGCCAAAGGGCAAGATTAATAGTATCCCCTGTGTGTTTCCTTTGACAATTGATTTGTAACTATGTGATAAGCATGTATCCTTTGTAGTTTCTTTGTTGTTTTGCGGACTATTTACAACGCCCAGATGCATCCTTGTTTATTCTGATAAAGGAGGGGTACTGAGGGAATGTTTCCTATAAAGTCTATAGAGTTTCTTTGCTTATTGCCCCAGTTTTCCGACTGAATTCGGCTGGGCGCCTAGCTGCAGCAAATTAAAGCTTTTTCTCCGTGCCTTTTGAACCTTGGCGTGTTCTTTCATCTCTCGGCTCCCGTAATAGCGGCAAGGTAACCCGGGGTGTAGATTTCACCAAGGTACATACAAATTTTAATTGCTCTGAAAAAGTAGTGACAGGATCCCTGGACTGAAAAGTTTGAGGGTAAATGAATGATCAGTGAATGGGAAATCAACAATCATTCAGGACCTGGTCCTGCAAGAACTTGCTGACCTCACTTGCATCACAGAGACTTGGCTGGATGAGGCTGGAGGTGTCATCCTCACTCAGCTCTGTCCTCTGGGTTTCTCTATGGAACAACAGGCCAGAACAGGGGGATGGAGTGGTGGAGTGGCAATAGTCTATCGCAACTCCATCCCTCTTGCTAGATGCCACGTTCCCCAATTTCCTGGTTTTGAATGTATGTACTTAAAAGTAGGAGCCAGGGACAAAATAGGAATTATCTTGGTAAATTGCCCTCCCCGTGACACAACAGTTTCTCTACCTCATCTTACTGATCTGATAACAGGGCTGATGTTGGAGTCCCCTCGGTTCATCGTTCTGGGGGGACATTAACATCCATGCTGAGGCATCTCTGTCAGGGGTAACTGAAGCCTTCATGACCTCCATGTCAAGAATGGGTCTAGCCCAAATGGTATCTACCTCAACCCATCTTGCAGGCCACACCTTAGATCTGGTCTTCTGACCTGATATGGACAGTGGGGAGATTGAGGTAAAGGAACTTTGTGTAGTCCCATTGTCCTGGACAGACCACTATGAGGTGTCCTTTAGGCTCGCTGTAACTCATCAGAGCCTGGCCAGTGGGAGAAGTCAGACAAAATCAATACATCCCAGAAGGTTGATGAATCCAGATCATTTTTTAACAGCCCTTGGGGAGTTCCCTACCTCTCCGATGGGTGGTTCTATTGATTCCTTGGGTGAACTCTGGAATGGGGAAATGATAGCTCCTAAAGTCTCCTTCATCAAAATAGACCCAAATTGGCTGCTTGGTTTACTGGGGAACTGGCAAAATTGAAATGGCTGGCCCATAGAGCTGAAAGGCATTGACAAAAAACAGGGAAGGGCCTTTGGAAGGCTTACTCCAAGGCAGTGGAAGCAGCAAAGAAACCATTCTTCTCTACCACCATTGATTTGGCACAAAATCACCCAGGACAGCTTTTCAGAATAATCAAAAGTCTGTATCTTGCTGTGAAGAATTTGCACAATACTTTGCAGGCAAAATTGAACAGATCCGGGCTATCTTGGATGCTGCTATTGACCCAGAGCCTGTAAATAAAATGCCCTGCCCAGAATGTTCTGTATTAATGGATGACTTTCAGCTCCTACAGCTGGATGATGTGGTCAAGACCCTTGGCGAGATGAGGGCCACCATATATGAGTTGGATCTTTGCCCCGATGGATCATAAAAGCTGCCAGAGAAGGTATAGCAAATCAGTTAGGAAAGAGTAGTAAATACCTCCTTACAACAGGGCAGGATTCCCGCATGCTATGGGACTGAGATGGCACTGGTTGCATTGGTAGATGACTTATGCAGGGAAATGGATAGGGGATCTGTGTCCCTTTTGGTTTTTCTAGGCCTCTTAGTGCTTTTGACACTATATAGACCATGGTATCTCCTGACTCATCTCTCTGAAATGGGGTTAATTGCCACCAGTATGCCAATGATCCCAGCTCTACTTCTCATCACCTCCAGATTCTAAGGGAGCTACTATCTCAACTTTACATGAGTGTTTAGCAGCAGTAATGAACTGGATGAGGATGAACACATTGAAATTAAACCCAGACAAGACAGAGGTGCTTCTGGTCAGTCGAAAAGGAGAACAAGGGATAGGGATGCAACCCTAACTGCTGTGCCCAGACTCTGGAACTCCCTCCCACTAGAGGCCAGGACTGCCCCATCTCTGTTGTCCTTCCGGAAACAGGCAAAGAACTTTCTCTTCAGGCAAGCTTTCCCTGAATGATGGATTACCATGTGTATTTTACTGTATATGAATCTATAGGTCCACATAGACTTTGTGCTTATAACTACTTATAACCTTGTAGCTTTAATGTAATGTTGTCTGTTAATGCTGTTAGATGTCTATCAATTCCTTCTTCTCAAATACTTGAACATGTCTTAATTGTACTGGACTATATATTATCTCTCATTACTGTAAGCCACCTTGGGTCCTTTTCCAATGAGAAAGGCAGGGTAAAAATACTCTAAAATAAAATAAATAAATAAAATAACTCTATGGATATAGAATAGGAGCATTCTGATATTGGTTAAGCCAAGGAAGGCCACGTTTCCTCCTTTAGGGAGGACAGTCTCCCATTTGAAGAGTTGCCCAATCTGACATGTAATCATTGGCTACCCTGCCTCCCCACTCAGTTTCCCTGGGAAATCAGGAAAGATTCCTGAATCTGCACTACACTATACTGGCAATCAGATTATATACTTATTATCCCCCTACAAATTCAAAAGCAGGCTGCACTTTGAGTCTGGCAGAATTCTTCATTTTGGACACATAATGTAGTATTTCAGACACATAATGGGTAATAAGAAAATACCATCTGCTGCAAGTTATGCTTCAAGGAAAAATAGGTGGAAAGTGTGGCCCGAGGTGTAGAAGAACATTCTGGCTTAAGAATTTAAGTCAATGGTCTGCAGTGAACACAACGGCTCTGTTTAGAATAGCCTTAGCTAGAAGCCAGTTCAGGCTACTGATCGCCAACGTTCTAGAAGGACATGGCACATGAAGAAGACGAATAATTCTTCATCAGGTTGGGTTTTGCAGAACTGGGGGTGGGGGACGAAACAACTCTGAAAAATCATATGTGACAGAAACCATGGTTAGGCTATTCTGCATAATGAATTTATGAACTTATTAGATCCTTGTGTGCAGCAAAGGAAAGGCTTTCATTTGTAAATGTTCCTAATCAGCCTTCTCTCCTCATCTGAATTAACTGCACACACAGATCTAATGGCTGATATGTGGCAGAAAAAGTGATATGGCCTGGCTTGAAAAGTCAGTTCTGTATGAACTCTATGTCTGTGGGTCTGTCCCACCAATTCTGAAAGCCCTGTTTATATCATGCCTCTGAAATAATGGATGGTTACCTAGCTAGGTATTTCAATAAAACTATGTCGACTTCTATTTATTTTCTTTTTAGCAAAGTGCAGAAAGTATAAGGATGGAGCAATTCAGAGTTATTAAGCACTATGCCTTGTTCATACAGTTGATTTACAGCCCATCTTTCTCTCACTTCTGGGTCTCGTGGTAATTATCCACAGTTGTGTGCAATATGGTGAGGAGTAGTGTACTGCCACCTAAATTATAGTAAAATACCTAATTATGATATCTGCACATATTTACTATACTATCATTTAAATATAAATATGCATAAGCAAAAACCAACCTCCTTCCTTTTTGGGGGAAGAATGTTTGATATTCCTCATCTTCTATGTCTTCCTTTTTTTGGAGCAGGGCAAAGAATGTTTGATATTCCTCATCTACTACAAGTAGTCTCTGGGCGGTTTACAATTTGAATTACAGAGTGCAGGCTACACATTGTAGCCACTCACCCTAAAAGCATCTTCCACCAAACACATTGGCCCTCTTTCGTCCTTAACCACACACTTCTCTTCAAAGCTTTAATCCCTTTGAAGGATTAGATGATGGAATTAGAAAGCAATCAGACACCCAATACCCAGCAACCAGTGCGCCTAGAAAACACCTGGTAACTCTCCTGGACCATAGCAGAGGTGGGCGTTGTACCAGTTATGCTGCAAACAAGGCAAGAGAAGCCTTGCAGTGGAGACTGAGGCCGTTTGTTGCTCACAAAATGAGTTCCATGCTCACCAAAGCTGCTCTAGATGGTGTAGCATCTCAGCCTGCCACTAAATCTAAATCCAAATGCTAAACTACTATCCCCTCCTCCTCCTCCTCCTCCTCCTCCTCCTCCTCCTCCTCCTCCTGTGCTGGCTCCTCCCGCCGGCCTCATCACTGCTGGAATCCATTTTCACCAGGGTCACATTTTCACAAGAGAAGGGGCAGACAAAGAGCTCTCTGTCTCTGAGCCAGCTGCCTGGGGTGTTCTCTGTTCAAAAAGAAGAAAAGGGGGGGGACATCTAGCAGGCCATTTCAAAAGCAGAAGGATGCTGAGTCAGTTTGGCCAAAATGGGGGAGAGCCATGCCTGCAGAGGGGGCGAGCGGGAATGGGACCCAAGCAGGCCAGGCAGTTCCTGCCAAGGAAGTCACCCATGGTCAGAGCCCCAGAGAAGGCAGAGCCCTCCTCCCCCCCCTCTCCTGGCTCTTGTGGGCCAGACAAAGCCCAGTTCTTTGGGAACTGAGACTCAAAGAGGGGAGAAGCCTTCCCAAACTCCCCCCACTGGGGCTAGAGCATCAACAGCTACCTACAGAACCGCTGGCTCGGGGCTCTGGGTGGTGGTGGAAACAGGCCTCAGCCAGACCTCAGCCTAGCCACCAACTCCTGGCCATACACAGAGACTACAGCAGTTGCCAGTCATTCAGTGAAAGGGTCCTTCTTACGAGGTAGCACCTCCAAAGAATGGGATCCCTCACCCTCTGTAGTTGAAAAAGTGAAATATGAACAACTTTGTGTTGGGTCCAGAGGTAATCTCCAGAGTTTTCAAATCAGGGTTAGAACCTCAAATGGCCACTGACAAAAGAGAGAGTTCAATTTCATAAGGTTTATTGATCAATAAAGCAAGCAGACAGAAACTTTACCTCTAACAGCAATGGCTCAGAATCTGCAAATCTGCCCCAATGGGAGGGGGAACAGGGTTTTTATAATAATTCTGTACAGTGGGAGGAGACAGTGATATACACAGAGGGTACAGGAAAACCTGGCAAGGTTGAGTGAAATCTGGAAAAGTTCTAAGACAAAGGATACAGTGTACAGAAAGGATCAACAGGTGATTCACATTATTGACAATATGGGATACATTGTTATACAGATAGAATACATTGTTACACATACAGTACAAACAATGATTTTCAGTCTAGGGTGATGGGCTTAGACAGGGGACAAAAAGGAGACTGCTTACTCTGGTGTAAACAGTGGCCCAGGGGAATCCGTGTGTGTGTGAAAAGGATTTCCCTCTGGAAGTATAACATAAGAACATAAGAACATAAGAAGAGCCATGCTGGATCAGGCCAAAGGCCCATCTAGTCCAGCTTCCTGTATCTCACAGCGGCCCCACCAGATGCGTTTGGGAGCGCATGAGACTAGATATCTGTCTCCTGATTCCACTCCCCTGCATCTGGCCCTTGAAGTACCCTGGTTTCTCCATCATGGTTTGTAACCTGTGATGGACTTTTCCTCCAGGAATCTGTCCAATCCCCTTTTGAAGATATCTTGCTGTATCTCACTGCGAAGAATTTGCACAATACTTTGCAGGCAAAATTGAACAGATCTGGGCTACCTTGGATGCTGCTATTGACCCAGAGCCTGTATGAGGGTCTCCTGGCCGATGTGGCATATCTGGAGGAGAAGTGATCTTCTATTTCCCCTGACCTTTTGCTTTAAGGCAGGGCCAAAGGGCTAAAGGGCACCTGCCCCCTATCTGAGCTCTTGTTTTCTGTAACTGCTCCAATGTCTTGATTGTGAACAGATAAGCCTTCTGGGAGAAATGCAGTGGTCTTTTGCCTGTGTCGGCTCAGCTGACTGAGAAAAGGCATTTGACTCTGTCTGTCTGCTTTTTGTCTTGCAGCCAAGGTCAACTTGGCTTAAACACCACCACCACCACCCCAGCAAACCCTAAACTCTAAAGGAAGTGACAGGCTTGAGTTTACAAGAGCTGAGCAGGGTTACTGAGGACAGAACATTCTGTAAGTCACTAATTTATGGGACTGTGATAAGCTGTAGGTGACATGACAATATGGAATAACAGTGACAACAATATCTCAACTATAACCACAAGGTGATGTTAGGAGCCCAAATTTACTGTTCAGTGCATAAGTACCAGCTCAACATGTTGGTAGAGACCCTCATACCGTCCTACCACCACTGTCTGACAGTGTTGCAACTGGAGTGGGGTGGGGAAGCACGTGCCCCAGATGTCGTGCTGCCAAAATGACAAAATAGCATTTGTACTATTCCACACACACACACACCCAGCTGGGTGGCGGCAGAATCCATGTCTGCCCCAGGTAAGACAGACTGTAGTTGTGGCCCTGATGGTCCAATGGCCTTTGCCCAACTACAGAGCATGTACTTGGCATGCCAAAAAGGCCCAGCTTCAGTCCCTAGCAGCAGCTTGATGGGTGGGGGGCAGCAACAGAGGCTGCCTGGGAAGCAGGGGCTGTGCTATGGGCAAGGACGTTCTTCCCTTCTCTGGAGCAACTGATCTGGGCCACCAGGAACAAATGACCAAGGCCCCCACGCCCGCCGCGCGATGGGGGCTTAGGCTTCTCTGTCGATCTGCTGTCCATCTGATGCCTTGGCAAATTCAATAACTAGGGAGAGGATAATATACCCTGCCTCTAGCCAGTCTACTTGGGGGGAAGATCGGGCTCTCAGGAAGGAGGTGGATGCTTCTGTTTCAGAAGGGTCAGGGGGAACCTGTAAATTGGCAGACATTTGAGATCCTGCCCCCACTGCCCAATCCTTCCTGAGGCTTTATAGATGGCCTCGTCACAGATATTGTAGCACTTCAAAGGCTAACAGTTCTGTTTCATTGTCAGCTTTCATTGATCAAACTCCACTTCCTCAGATAGTGGGCAGCAACTATGTGCCTGGTAGATTAAAACAGGTGAGGATACGGACAATAGGTTAAGTGACTCAATATCTGTACCCAAAGACCTCGTTTTTATCCAAGGCTCACTGATGACATCTTTAGCATCTTGACCCACAGCAAGGAATAGAGAGTAGACTGATTAAATTTGCAGATTATACTAAACTGGGAGGAGTTGCTAATTCCCTGCAGGATAGGATAAAAATCCAATGACCTTGATAAATCAGAGTGCTGGAGCAAAGCTAATGGAAAAAGTTTCAACAGAGAGAAATGTAGGGTCCTGCATCTAGGCAGAAAAAATGAATTACACAGATATAGGATGGAAGACACCTGGCTGGAGAATGGAACATGTGAAAAGGATCTGGGAGTCTGAGTGGACCACAAATTGAACATGAGCCAGCAGCAGTGTGATGCAGCAGCCGAGAAAGCCAATGTGATTCTTGGTTGCATCAACAGAGGCATAATGTCTAGATCAAGGGAGGTGATAGTACCAGTCTATTCTGCTCTGGTCAGAACCCACCTGGAGTTCAACGCACCTCAATTTAAAAAGGATGTTGACAGCCTTGAACAAGTCCGGAGGGTGACCAGGATGGTTAAAGGTCTGGAAGAAATGTCCAGGAGCAGGTTAGGGATCTGGGAATGTTAAGTCTTACAAAAAGAAGGTTGAGAGGGGATATGAAAGCCATGTTTAAATACTGTATTTGAAAGGATGTCATATTGAAGGGACAAGTTTGTTTTCCATGGCTTTGAAAACTAGGAATTGGGGCAATGGTTTCAAACTACAGGAAAAGAGATTTCATTTGAATATTAGGAAGAACTTCCTGACGATTAGAGCTGTTTGGCAGTGGAAGGTGCTTCCACAAAGGAGGGTGGTAGAGTCTCCTCCTTTGGAGGTTTTTAAGCAGAGGCTGGATGGCCTTTGACAGGAATACTTTCATGGCAGTTTCTGCATGGCAGGGGGTTGGACTGGATGGCCCAACTTTATGATTCTATGATTCTATAATTCTAAGGAATCACTGAAGAAAATCCACCAGGACAGCCATGCCCTACATCCTTCTGTAAGGCTAAGTGTGGACTAGTCCACATACAGACACATTGTGGATGCAGCTGCATAAGGGATACATCAGCACCATATTATATCAGAAGCCCACCAACTGTTACAATACTTCCACACACACACACACACACCAGCTTTCTCCCCACCTCCAACACACCAACATGCTACAGTCTTCAGCCAACTTCTCAAACAGAACTGCATTTGCTGAGAACCATAGGCCAGATTAAAAACTCATTGCATTAAGCAGGAATTTCTTAAACTCCCATATGTACCCCATACAGTGAAACAGCAAGTTGGCAGATCCAGACGGGTGGCCAGGAACAATGTGCTGTAAGAAAGACCAAGCAGAGAGAAGGACAGAAGACCATTAGTGGTCACCTGTAGCTTCCAGCCAAGAATACGAAGATGTATCATCAAGGACCTGTGGCCTACTCTAGAGATGATATCACATGCTTCCCTCTCCAAGGTTGTGGGGGTCTGGTCCATACCTGCCTAGCCCCTAACCTGAAAGAACTATTGACATTGAGATGGCGATAGAAGCAAGATCCTGCCGCAGACCTAGCTGCCAGCACCATAAATGGTCCACAGCCATGCCAGCCAGAACATCTGAGGGGCCAATTCAGTTCTTCCTTCTTTAATAAACAACAAACAAAATAAATCAGGTTCTGAGCAGTTACCCCTCCTCTGTTGGGCCATTGTCCTGTTTAATTGTCATTTGGTTTCTCCAATGTAGAGCTCTGCACGCTCCTCACTGCGTCAAGAGATCCTTCTGGAACTCCTCAGAAGTTTTTACAACTCTTCTCTCAGTTTTTACTACCTTGTATAATGTAGTGTTGTCAGCAAATTTGGCTACCTTGCTACTTACTCCTACTTCTTCTCGATCATTTATGAAGAGGTTGAAAAGCAGGGGTCCCAGTACTGAACCTTGGGGGACCCCACTCTTTACCTCCCTTGGAGAAGTGTCCATTTAGTGCTACCCTCTGTTTCCTGTCACTTAGGAAGTTGCTGATCCAGGACAAGACCTGTCCCTTGGGATGTGGTATTTGCCAAAAATCCGTTAAAGCTTCTCAGACACTCCAGCCATGTAGGGAATGACCAGGTTCTTCCATTGGCTCTGGGTCTCAGACTGATCCATTGTTCTTCTGGATTGGGCACTGCTTTGTTGAAGACCTATTTTAGATATCCACAGGCCTTAAGCACTGTCTTCAGGTGCATGTCTTTCTTCTTGGCTTCTGTGGAGGTGGAGATGCTCTGTGCTATGTGGTTTAATGTCCTGATGTATCCTAATTTGTGTTGAAATGGATGGTGGGAGTCAAACAGTAAGTACTGATCTGTGTGAGTGGGTTTCCTGTAAACTTCTATTCCGAGGCCATGGTGGGTCCGATACACAATCCAGGAAAGTCAGCCTGTTGTCTTGGGTGTCTTCCCTGGTGAACTTAATATTTGGGTCCACTGTATTGATGTAGTCTGTAAAGGCCTGTACCTCCTGAGTCTTTATTTTTAGCCAGGTGTCATCTACGTAACTGTACCAGTGGTTCATTGTCATCCCCAGGAAGGTGCTGAGTGCCTTATTTTCTACTTCTTCCATGTATAAGTTGGCAACAATGGGTGACACTGGGAACCCATGGCATAGTCATGCTTCTGTTGACAGAAGTCCCTTCTGTACAGGAAGCCAAGGCTACCTGATCCACAGCTATTTTGCATAGCCACATCCTGCTAACTGAAGTAATATAGAGCTTGATAGCCCCTTGCCTGTAAATGAAACACTGCCACTTTGTTTGTCATCACTATATGTCACCACAGATGGAGATGTGTAAACATTCCAGTCATAAATTTGCCCTCCACTATTTAAGGAAGTGGACTTTGATCTATAAGAACTCCCAACATAATAAAATGGTCAGTCTGTGAAGTGCTACAATATTTTTTCCTTTCTCCTTCCCGCCCTCTTTTCTTCTGCCACCAGGCAGTGACTGACTTGGATGTTTAGAAATTGTTCATCACAACCTGTTGAGAGAGAAGAAACTCCTCAACTGTGGGGTCGTTCCTCTCTCCAATGCTGTTGAACATCTATATAAAGCTGCTGGGAGAGGGCATCAGGAGATCAGGACCTTTGTGTGGTCCCAATGAGGATGGCGCCTAGCATTGCCTCTTTGTTAAAGCATCTACAGTGGATGCCACCCAGCACCTAGACAGCACTGTACTGGCCAGGTCTAGGAGGAACAGACTGAAAGAGAGTCAAGACAAGACAGAGATGATGTTCTGTATGTATGTATGTATGTATGTATGTATGTATGTATGTATGTATGTATGTATGTATGTATGTATGTATGTATGTATGTATGTCTGTCTGTCTGTCTGTCTGTGTGGGGGATGACTCTAGAGGGTGTTTTCCCCAGACTCGATGGATTTAGCCTTCTGTTCAAGGATCATGAGCACAGCTTGGACATGATTTTAGATCCAGTGCTGACCATGGAAAAACAGGTCTCTGCTGCAACACTGCATTTTTCCAACTGAGGCACATTGTTTAACTGCACCCCTATCTATTTTTTTTCAGTCTCTGTATGTTAGAATGTGTTTTTTAATTTTTGGTTTACTTTCTGTACCCCACCCAGAGTAGCAATTGGCTAGCTGAGTGGTATAAAACTTGATTGGTTGGTTGGTTGGTTGGTTGGTTGGTTGGTTGGTTGGTTGAATGAATTAAGGAAGGAAGGAAGGAAGGAAGGAGGCAGCATGATTAGCCCAGTCACCTCTGCTGCTTCTCTGCCAATAATCAGATGTAATAACAACATAGGGCTGGATGGTTTCTTCCTCTGGATCATCATTTGGGGGAAATCTCATAAAAACGACAGTGAGGGTCTGGCAGGTGGCATTTGATCTTTATACCTCTGGAGGGTGACAGTAACATCATCCCAGGCTGACTGCGGGAATTCTTCCACCCCCAGCCTCTCTCATTCTGATGGAGCCTCCTACTCTCTTGGCCGACAAGTCCCCTTAAGCAAGCAAACAGCTGGCCCAGATCTCAGAGGAAGGGGAGCAACGAGGAGTTTGGAGATCCAATACCAGCCTGAGAAGTTAGTGCAGAATGCTGGTGGGGTTGGGGGGTGGAGAGGTGGTCTCTGAGGCTGATGGCATGCCTTTGCTTGTGGAGATGATTTCTCCTTAAACCTCATTCTTCGGGAGGTGGTTGTCTGCAGATGGGAGAAAAATGGAGTGAGGTGGGGGTGGAGGGGGAGGAAATGGTGGCTCTCCCTCTGGTATTTAATTATCTGGCAGAATTGTGTCTCCTTATAGAGTCTTCTTCCCTCCCCCACCCACCCCAGGAGTTCAAGGTGCTACGGATATGAACAGGCCAGGGTGGATTGGGCCAGGGCAGAAGGTGGAGCCAACTGACACAAACCAAGCATTTTTGCCTAGCAGCTGAGCATGGGAACAGCTCCATTAGGCTGCCAACTACAGGAAGGCTCCCGTGGCCTTCTTCTGCTTATTGAGATGTACACAAAGTGTGTAGAAGGAAAGGAAGGGTGCTGCTTGGGGCAAGGGTGCTGAACTCGGGCCAATCTCCCCGTACCCCGAGAAAGACTCAGTCAAGCCTCTGCAGCTGTTTGCAGGAGGGTTGGGAGAGTGAGAACAGACAAAAGAAAATATTTTTTCATCCAGCACGTTGTTAGTCTGTGGAACTCCCTGCCACAGGATGTGGTGATGGCGTCTGGTCCGGATGCCTTCAAAAGGGGATTGGACAGATTCCTGGAGGAAAAGTCCATCTCAGGTTACATTTATGATGGAGATATGTGTTATCTCCAGGGTTAAAACCAGGGCCCTTCAAGGGTCAGATGCAGGGGAGTGGTATCAGGAGACAACTATCTAGTCTCGTGCGCTCCCAAACGCATCTGGTGGGGCCGCTGTGAGATACAGGAAGCTGGACTAGATGGGCCCTTCTTGGTCTGATCCAGCATGGCTCTTCTTATGTTCTCATGTTCTAAGCAGCCTCGTGTCTGCGGTGGGGTGGGGGAGTGCTCGGCACCGAAAGCGCGCTGAGTCATGGGCAGAGCGCTCCGCCCGCCGCTGCTGTCCCACCGGGAGAGGGGAGCCTTCGGGCAGAAAGGAGGGACGGGACGAGGCCCTCCGTTGTTGCTCCGGACCATGGTCTCGGGAAAGCTCGGCGCAGCCGCCGCCTCTGTCTGTTCGCTGGGGAGGGAGCGGGGGCGGGAGGGGGCGGGGAGGGGGTTGGGACGCGGGGCGCCTGAGAAGCACACAAAGGCCGCGAAGGAGGAGGGGAGGAGGAGGAGGAGGAGACGAGGCGAGAGGAAGATGTGGGGTGGGGGGTGGAAAGTTGGGAAGCCCGAAGGGCGGAGTGAGCGAAGGAGGGGAAAAGTTGGCCCGAGAAAGAAAGGCGGCCAGGAGAAGTGGCACAAGGGGAGCCCGCCTGCCTGCCGCGCCCGATCTGGGAAGGTCTCCGCGGGCTCCGCGGGCTCCGTGGAACTGGTGCCCCGAGGGAGTCAGGAGGAACGAATCTGACGGACCCGCCTCACGAGTCTTCGGTAAGCCTCGGGGAGGTGCCCTTCGCAGGGCGGTCCGCTTCTTTCCACAGTGGGATGCGGGTCGGCCGGGGAAAACGCTCCCGTCTTTGGAGCGGGGAGAGGGAGTGCCTGCGGGTCCTCCGCCCCTCACAGGCAACACGCATCCCCGAATTCGCCACGGACCACCGAAGCCGAGTCCAGTGGGCGGCAGCAGGGGGAGGGGTGGAAGCCAAAGCACCAGCTGGGTCTCGGGGGAAAGAGGGCCACAGTTCAACCCCGTTGGTGGGTGGGGTGGGGTGGGGTGGGATGATCCTGGGTGCAGAACCTCGTTTGTTCGAGGGGTGAAGAGCTGAGCTGGAGAAGCTGGAACCTTGAGGGCGTCTGAGCGAGAGGAGTGGCACTCTGCATATGCCCAGAGGGTGCCCATACAATTCCCCGTCCCGTCTTGGTAAACAAGTCCCGTCGCTGAGCAGGAGAGCGCCGGAGAAGCCCCGCAAGTGGAGCTGAGGAGCCCATTTGGGCGGCTGGCCCAGGCGGGCGAGGATCCAGGCCCTTGGCTGAGCAACTGCTTGCCGGACAGCTGACCAGCAGCTGCTCTACCCCGGCTGCCAGGGAAGCGCGGCGACGGAGCCACGTGTGGGACGTCAGCCGGCCAGCCTTCCTCCTCCTCAAGGGGGGGGGCACCCCGCGGACCCCTTGCGGGGTGGGGGGGGGCGATGCCGTCGATGTCCTCCCACATCCTGACAGTTTCTTCGGGGTGGGGTGGGGGGCAGGGAGCTTTGAGGCTGAGGTATTTCCTTGGGAACGGGTCTTCGGTGACCGCGGTGGTGGTCAGCTTGCTTGCTTGCTGTGAAGTGCGACCCTCGCCCCTTCTCCTGCAAAAGGCAACCCTGGTGCCCCTTACCCCCCCCCTTCACAATGAGCTGTTCGAGGTGGTAAATGGAGCTCGGCCAGCTGCGTGGATGGATCGATATGGCTTCTTCTTCCCTCAACGTCGATGCCCCTAAAATATTCCCTCCTCCTCCTCCTCCGCCCGCCCGCCCCCCACAGACATCATATGCATAGCGGCAGGGCTCCGCCATCTGCTGCCGGGCCTCCTAATCCGTTTGGCTGCTAATGAGGAGCGGCAGGCGCAAGGAGATGGAAGGGCCTGGCTGGAAACCGAGGAGGAGGAGAAGGAGGAGGAGGGGGGGGACGCCCCACGTGATATGTAGAGGTGGTAGAGAAGCCCCCCCCCGGAGGTGCCCTTTTTCTCTCTTGTCTACCTGTTTGGGCCGGTGTGCTGATAGAGTAGCAGGCGCGCTCGCTCGCGCGTGTTTGGGGACTTGCCTTCACTACATAACACCTCCCTTCCCACAAGCAAGGCCCGGGGAAGGGGCTAAGACTGGAGGGCCCGGGGAGCTGTGGTGAGCGAAGCCTTCTTTCCCGCTTCGCCTCCCCGGCGCGCGGCCCGGGGCCAGAGGAAGACGGAGGAGACCAGAGAGGCGCTTCTTCCAGGCGCCTGGCTCTCCCTCCTTCCCTCTCCCCTGAGCTGCTGACGTCACCTCATAATTATGGGCCGCGCTGGGTTGGGCCGCGTACTGAGGGGGAAGGGGGGAAGCTTCCCCCTGCGGTACACTGGGTCAAGGGGGGGGGGAGGGAGCCGGAGAACACAGGAGGTTCCAGAAACCTCATGGCCTCCTCCTCAAGATGTGGTGGCTGCCTGCAAAGGGGAGTTAAGTGGTCGGGCAGGTGGGGTGAGGAAGGGAGGGAGGAACCCACAGCGCCTCCTTGGCTGGCTCTTAATTTTGACCCTGGAGCCCAGTTTCTGTTTGGAAGTCGCAAAAGATCATGCCTGTGTTTAAAGGCAGTTGGCAAGTGCCGCGCCCTTTCCGAACAGGGGAGGTGGAAAGGCCTGAAGGGATGGCACCTCCATGCCTTTCCGACCTGAGTGAATGGGGGCCCTGGGAACACCCCCTCCCACCAGCAAACATTCCAATAGTTTCCATTGGAGAGGCTGAGAGAAACTAAGGGTGCCAAGTAGTCAATGGACCTTTGGGCGGCTGTGTGGGTGGGTTTCTGAGGTGGAAGCCACAGCTTAAAGTGGTTCAGGAGGGAGTCCCTTCTCGGGGTCTCTGTTTTAACCCCATGGTCTCTCTCTCTCTCTCTCTCTCTCTCTCTCTTTTAATTCCCCCACTTCCATTGCTCAGCTGAAGGATGAAGGCCATCTCTGGATGCTGCTGCCGCTTGCATGTGCTTGGGGCTGCTCTGGCCACGTCCATGACCATTGGCTTCACCATCCAGTTTTTAGGGATCTCCTTCCAGAAGAGGTAAGGGATCACTCTTCCTGCTCACTGCCCTGTGTCTGAGGTCCACAGGGTCAACAGTGCCACACGGTGGCCCAGCATGAAGAGGGAGGGGGCCAAAGCAAAAAGACCTCCGTTTCTGACGTGTCTGGAGGCCAGAAGGGGACCTTCTCCCTACAGCTGATGCCTTTGCTGATTTCCCCCAGGCCTTCCTTCTTTCCACTGCCCCCAAACCCCTGGAACCCTCCAGCCAGATCTGAGGCCACAGCAGAGGGAGACCCACCCACCCAGACTCTCTTGTGCCGGCCACAGCAACACCTGGTCTTCCTGAAGACACACAAGACAGGGAGCAGCACCATTGTCAACATCCTGCACCGCTACGGGGATGCACACACCTTGCGCTTTGCTCTCCCTGCTCGTTACCAGTTCAGCTACCCCAGTCTTTTCCAGGCACGGAAGGTCAAGGGTTGGCACCCCAGGGGGCATCCCTTTGACATCCTTTGCCATCATATGCGCTTCAACTTGCCTGAGGTACGTGCAGTGGGCGGGGGCTGCAGGCAGGAGGAGCAGGCCTGGGAATGGTTCTGAAGCAGGGAAATCTGGTCCTTAAAAAAAGCCTGGCAATGGCACCCTGTGTTTCTCTTTTTCTCTGTCATGGTCAAGGCATGGGTGGGAAGCAGTGCAAGGCAAAGGTCTGCACCCTGTCCCTCCTTCAAGAGCAAAAGGAGCAGAGGTAATAGAGTGGTTAAGCATTACAGCACAAGCATGCCCGAGTAGGAAGACGTCTTACATAACACAGCTGCCCCATCCTTAGCTCTAAGATCATTAAGAGGTAACGAGTCTACCTTTTCACATCCTCTGAGGGTGGGGTCTCTGCTCACGGCCTTCCCTTTCTTGCCAGGTCCAGAAAGTGATGCACCCGGACAGCTTCTACTTCTCCATTGTGCGGGACCCAGTTTCCCTGGCTGAATCTGCCTTCTCCTACTATCGAGGCGTGGTCCCTGCATTCCGTCGTGCTGGTTCTCTGGCAGAGTTTCTAGCATCCCCACAGCAATTTTACAGGCTTGGTGAGCGAGGAAACCACTATGCCCGCAATCTGCTGTGGTTTGACTTTGGTCTTGATCCACCAGCAGCTCCAGGGCTGGCCCCTATCCAAGCTGCCCTGTTGAGACTGCAGCGTATTTTCCATCTTGTACTGCTGATGGAACACATGGATGAGTCACTGATTCTACTACGTGATGCTCTTTGCTGGAGCCTCGAAGATGTGGTGGCCTTCCGACAAAACCTCCGCAGCCCACAGGCTGTATACACCTTGGAGCCTTCTGATGTTGCCCGACTCCGAGCCTGGAACAACCTGGACTGGCATCTCTATACCCATTTCAACCGGACTTTCTGGGCACGTGTGGACCATTTTGGTCGTGCCCGCATGGCTGAGGAAGTGACTCTTCTCCAGAAACGCCAGGCAGAGCTCATGCAATGTTGCCTGCAGGGTGGGGGGCCACTGGAGCCAGGCGACATCACTGATGAGCGCATCCGCCCCTTCCAGTTTGGGCAGGCACCAATTTTGGGCTATGCCTTGCGGCCCAGCTTAAATCGTAAAGCCCAGGAGATGTGTCAGCGTATGGTCACCCCTGAACTACAGTACAAGGACATACTGGATGCCAAGCAGTTCCCTCCACCCCCACAAGGCAATCGGTCTCAGAGTGGAGTGAGATAGCCTGGAATGGCCAATGATATCAGCAGAGGTCATCAAAAATGCCAGGACTGCAGGGGGCTGGGCGGAGTTGGGGAAAGGGACTTCCACTGCTGGCTCTGGACTCTACTGTATTTTTGGGGTGCTCAGGAGGGGACTATGCACTGGATACATAGAGAGCTGGGGAGGGCAAAACATGAACTGTCACATCCAATCAACATTAGCTAACTTTTTTGTTTTTTTGTTTTTTTTGAAAGTCAGATGTTAGGTAATAGGAAAGAATGCTGAATATATTTAGATACAGATTACATCAACAACATTTAGTTCCACAACACTGCTTGCAGTGGGTCTAACTCCCAAAGCAGAAGTTTCAGGATTAGGTGACCATTTGTTTCTCTCCACAGAAATATGGTGGAGGATTTACTGTAGCTCTTTCAGGAAAAAGAGGAGGCCTGTGAGTTATTCCTTTTGACAATTTGTTTCATCTTCCTTTTTGACTTACAGCCCCCTTTCATCTTCATGAATTTATAATTCTATGCCCTGGCATTGCACCAAGCCTTGACCAGGGATAGTCCTTGTCCCAGGATGCCTCCTACTGGAATGCAAGGTTTCTGCAGGAGGGGAGACTTAAGCCTTCACTGGAAGCTGAGAAAGGGCATCACGACAGAAGATGCATTCTTGAGACTTACTTGCTAGGTGTTGCATGATACTCAGGGTGCTTAAATCTCTTGCATACAAGAGCACACATACACACATAGATTGCACGGTGCCATGCACAGGTGGCATCTTCACTTGAAGATGGAGGACTGGGACTGCTTCCAATAGAGGCTTTTGTATTTCTCCTTTAGTGCTCAAATGTCCCTTTTGCCCAGGATAATCTCTCCATGTAGAGGCTGTTGACTAGGAATGTCTCCAACAGGTTTCCCTGTTTTCAAAAGGCCTCAACACATCCAGGGTGTAGGGAAGTAGTCAAGGTGTCCTGATACTATTGGGTACAAGTGTCTCATGGTAGGAAAGCCCTCAGCAGCTTTGTTCTTGCCTTCCCTCTGCTATGTTCATCCTGAGGAGCAATGCATGCCACATATGTACACTGTGCTGTCCCCAATCTCAATCTCACCAACTCCTTTTCCAGCATAGGCTGTATTTACAAAGGCCCCAGCAGTAAGCAGATTCTGGACATAGGGTGAACTCTGATGGCCCAGCCAGGCCTGATTGTTTGGCAGGGAGAGAAGGAGGCAGGCTTCTCTCTTCTGGGGAGTTGCATGTAGGTTTAAGCTACAAGTGGGTGAGCCTCTGAATTGCTGGTTTTGAGCCACTCCTGGACCACCGATGTGGATGTGGCCAGACCTACAGTGCTCTCCCAATCCCAAACTGTTTCTGCCTCCACTCCACCGTGTACCTACGGCTGCTTTGTTGGTAGGGCTGTTGGGCAGTTACGGGAGACAGCCACTGGGCCCTCTTATGGGGAGAAATGCAGCTTATCAATGAGACTAAATTAAAAAAAATACATGGGAAACTCCCCGCATTCCAAAAAAGATAAGCTGCCTGAGCAGAGTTGTAGGAAGAAGTTCTTACTGGTGAAGGAAAGGGCTGACCTCAGAAGGTGTCACCTGAAAGCATCCTCTGAGTCTGGGAGTACCAAAACCTTCAAGGTCCGCAGCACTCGCAATTTAGGATTGATGCAGGAAAAATGACCTTAAGGAGGATGAGAGATCCTCCACCGGAGGATCTCTCCCTCATCACTATTGATGAGATACAAGATCAGGTACATGTTGATGACCAGGCTGCAGGAGAGAAGCTCATTGTGCTAGGGGATTCTATCATTAGAAATACGGAGGGATGGATTTGTGAGGAGCATGATAACCGGATGGTCACTTGCCTGCCGGGTGCAAAGGTTGCAGACATCACCAGAAATATAGATAGCTTGTTAGAGAGAACTGGGAAGGAGCCAGTGGTCATGGTACACGTCGGTACCAATGATGTCGGGAAGGCCAAGTGGTCAGTCTTGGAAGCCAAATTCAGGTTGCTAGGTAGAAGATTGAAGTCCCGGGCTTCCAAGGTAGCATTTTCAGAAGTGCTACCTGTTCCTCGTGCAGGTCCCGCCAGGCAGGCAGAACTCAGAAGCCTCAATGCGTGGATGAGGTGATGGTGTCGAGAGGAGGGCTTTAGATTTGTCAGGAACTGGAGAACATTTTGGGACAAGCCAAACCTGTTCAGGAGGGATGGGTTGCACTTGAATCATGATGGGACCAGATTGCTGGCACTCAACCTCAAAAAGGCAGCAGAGCAGCTTTTAAACTGATAACTGGGGGAAAGCCGAAAGGAGCTGTGTGGCATCCGGTTCGGAACACCTCATCCTCGGGGAATGAGGTTGGAGAGGGTAGAGAATCACATAGAGATGACATAGCAAGTATTAACACTGGCAGAATAGCGGAATGTGACAGTTCGTCTACTGAAAATAAAAGCTGTGGGGGGAGAAGAACAAGGCAGCAGCTGTTGCGGGACCCACTGTACAAGTGCTTCTACGCCAATGCTCGAAGCCTCCGAGCAAAGATGGGAGAACCTGAACATCTGGCAGCTAGGGATAACATTGATATAATAGCCATAACAGAAACCTGGTGGAATGAGGAGAACCAGTGGGACACAGCAATCCCAGGCTATAAACTCTATAGAAGGGATAGAGAGGGGCGGGTTGGAGGAGGAGTGGCCATCTATGTCAAAGAAGGCGTAAAATCCAGCAGAATGGAGATTGACAGAGGGTCTGACTCCACCATAGAATCACTGTGGGTTAAACTACCAGGTCCAAAGAGTGATGTGATAGTTGGAGTATTCTATCGTCCACCAGATCAAAACCTTGAGGGGGACCTTGAAATGAGGAGAGAAATCATGGAGGTGGCTAAGAGGGATAGGATAGTAATCATGGGGGACTTTAATTATCCCCACATTGACTGGGCCAATGCGAGCTCTGGGCAAGAAAGAGAAACTGGGTTTCTCGACTTGCTGAATGACTGTGCCTTAGAGCAACTTGTCATGGAGCCCACCCGAGAACAGGCAACTCTAGATCTAATATTGTGTGATACTCAGGACCTTGTCAGGGATGTGAATGTCACTGAGCCTCTGGGAAACAGTGACCATGCTGCATTACCTTTGCCATGCATGTCGGAGGAAGAGTGTCAACCAAATCAGACATAAAAACCCTTGATTTTCGAAGGGCAAACTTCCCTCAGATGAGGAAACTAGTTAGAGAGAAACTGAAGGGGAGGGTAAGAAGAATCCAATCTCTTCAGAGTGCGTGGAGCCTGTTTAAAACAACAATAATAGAGGCCCAGCACAAGTGCATACCACAAAGAAAGAAGAGCTCAATTAAGTCCAAGAGGACACCGGCATGGTTAACGAGTGGAGTTAGAGAGGCTCTAAAGCACAAGGAGAGGTCCTTCTGTAAATGGAAATCCTCCCCAAATGAGGAAAATAAAAAGGAACACAAACTCTGGCAAAAGAAATGTAAAAAGATGGTAAGGGAGGCAAAGAAAGACTTTGAGGAACGAATGGCTAGCAATATAAAGGGTAATAATAAAAGCTTCTTTAAATATGTTAAAAGTAGAAAACCTGCCAGAGAACCAATTGGGCCTCTGGATGGTGAGGGAGGAAATGGGGAGGTTAAGGAAGACTTGGACATTGCAGAGAAATTGAATGAGTTCTTTGCGTCTGTCTTCACGACAGAGGACCTTGAGCGGATTCCGCTGCCTGAGCCGCCCCTCTTGACTAAAGAATTAAATCAAATACAGGTTAAAAGAGAGGAGGTTTTAGGACTAATTGATAAATTGAAGATTAACAAGTCACCGGGCCCAGATGGCATCCACCCAAGGGTTATTAGGGAACTGAGAAATGAAATTGCAGATCTCTTAACGGTTATATGCAACTTGTCTCTTAAAACGGCCACAGTGCCGGAGGACTGGAGGATAGCAGATGTCACACCAATTTTTAAAAAAGGAAGGAGGGGGGACCAAGGAAACTACAGGCCGGTTAGCCTTACAGCTGTCCCAGGGAAGATGTTGGAAGGCCTCATCCAAGAGAAAATCTTAAAACACATAAAAGAACAAACCTTGCTGAGAGAAAATCAGCATAGCTTCTGTAAGGGTAAATCTTGTCTTACAAACCTTTTAGAATTTTTTGAAAAGGTCAACAGGCACGTGGATTTGGGTGAACCGGTGGATATAGTCTATCTGGATTTTCAAAAGGCTTTTGACACAGTCCCTCACCAAAAGCTGCTGAGAAAATTGCATAGTCAGGGGATAAGAGGGCAGGTCCTCTTATGGATTGAGAACTGGTTGAGATCCCGGAAACAAAGAGTAGGTGTCAATGGGAAATTTTCACAATGGAGAGAAGTGAAAAGCGGTGTGCCCCAGGGCTCAGTCCTTTGACCGGTGCTTTTCAATCTGTTCATAAATGACCTGGAGACAGGGATAAACAGTGAGGTGGCCAAGTTTGCAGATGACACAAAACTTTTCCGTGTGGTAAAAACCAGAGAAGATTGTGAAGAGCTCCAGAAGGATCTCTCCAAACTGGGGGAATGGGCTGAGAAATGGCAAATGCGTTTTAATGTAACCAAATGTAAAGTAATGCATATTGGGGCAAAAATCCAAACTTCATCTATCAACTCATGGGCTCTGAGTTATCCGTGATGGATCAGGAAAGAGATCTTGGTGTGTTGGTGGACAGGTCCATGAAGGTGTCTCCCCAATGTGTGGCAGCAGTGAAGAAGGCCAATTCCATGCTAGGGATTATCAAAAAGGGGATTGAAAATAAAACAGCCAACATTATAATGCCGTTATACAAAACAATAGTAAGGCCCCACCTGGAGTATTGTGTACAATTCTGGTCACCGCATCTCAAGAATGACATAGTGGAACTGGAAAAGGTGCAGAAGAGAGCGACTAAAATGATTACTGGGCTGGGGCACCTCCCTTATGAAGAAAGGCTAAAACAATTGGGCCTCTTTAGTCTGGAAAAAAGGCGCTTGAGGGGGGATATGATTGAGACATACAAAATAATGCAGGGTATGAGTAAAGTGGATAGATGGAAGCTCTTCTCCCTCTCTCAAAATACCAGAACTAGGGGACATACACTCAAATTGAGTGCTGGGAGAGTAAGAACTGACAAAAGAAAATATTTTTTCACCCAGCACGTTGTAAGTCTATGGAACTCCCTGCCACAGGATGTGGTGATGGCATCTGACCTGGATGCCTTCAAAAGGGGATTGGACAGATTCCTAGAGGAAAAGTCCATCACAGGTTACAAACCATGATGGAGATGTGTAATCTCTAGGCTTTAAACCAGGGTACTTCAAGGGCCAGATGCAGGGGAGTGGTATCAGGAGACAGATGTCTAGTCTCATGCGCTCCCAAACGCATCTGGTGGGGCCGCTGTGAGATACAGGAAGCTGGACTAGATGGGCCTTTGGCCTGATCCAGCATGGCTCTTCTTATGTTCTTATGTTCTATGACACTTAGACTAGAAATGATTTTGCATACCAAGTAACAGAAGACCCTCTGTGGGAGGCTCTTTTCTCCTATCCACCCACTCTCCCCAGGCAGGCAGTGGGGACTGAATGAGCTGGCAGCTGGCCTCATGTGGGGGAAAGCACCTTCTGGAAGGACAACTTCAATACTTTGACAGAGGTGACCTTGTGGAACTCTTTGGGACCAGCAGCAGGCACGGGCAACTTCTGCCAGTCTGGGCCCACAAAATCTCACAATGACAATACTTCTCTGTTTGTAACAGAATTTTATTCTTAATTAAAAAAAAAGAAATGATTTTTTTAAAAATCCCAACTGCTTGGTGACTGATTTGAATTCTTTATTATGCGTATCTGTGCAGCTGAACTACTTTAATCTCCAAAAAAAAGTTTGGAAACTAAGTTTAAACATCATCAAATTTTCCCCCAAAGGCAAAGATATTTAAATACATTATTCAGATTTTAAATGCCCAGAGACATGCTTGGTTCTTTGGCCATTAACAGGAAAGAGAAGAAAGCCTGATAAACACGCTAGAATATTAAATGTCATTCGTGGGGAAGAAACGTCTTCATTATTTGCATATTATTGTACAATGATTAGCTCTTTCTTTTTTAAACCACATTCAAGACTTTACCAAATATGAAAACACCACAAAACAAATCCAACACTTACCGAATACACAAAGCCCTACAGAATCTTTTGGATCAGGACATATCCGGAAAGCGTCAGCCCAGACGACTCAGGGCAGAACCACTTGCAAGGCCCTGGGATCGCCGGGGACGACGTGGGAGTCGTTGCCGCGGGAAGGACAGGACGGCCAGATCGTGCTCCGGGCTAGAGCCGCTGGAAGGAACCGGCCCCAGGGGCGCGTTCCTGGGATGCCCGGGCTCGGCTTCAGCCAGAGGAGGGGCTGCCCCGACCAGTCCTCGTCCCTCGCCGATCTGCGTGCTGGGCCCCGAGGGCGGGCAAAGGCCATGGCCCGTCAAGCCGCCCTGGATCGAAGTTCTTACCCGTGACCACGGAAAAGGTCCGGGCTGACCCGGGCGACGCCACCGCCACCGCCACCTTGGGGTTCCAAGGGCCAGCCCGATGCCTGCCAAAGGCGGAGTCGCCTCCGTCAAGCCCCTCTGGACCGCTCCTTGCCCGCCCTTCTCAGCAGCTGAGGCGGAAGGATCTCCTCGCCCTCCCTTGGCGGCTCCACTCCAGGTGCCGGTCCTCCTGGACCCTCTTTCGCTTCTGGAGGGAGAGGAGGGCGGCTGGTCCCGCCGCCGCCGCCGCCGCCGCCGAATAAGCCAGGGCGCCAGACGCCGCCGCGGCCGGTCTCCCTTGCAGGTGCCCGTTGCCCCCTCCAGAAGCATCGGAGTCGCCATCACGGGGCTGGAGAAGGCCACCTGCCTCCTAGGCACCTTCCGATGTCAAAGCGGGCCGAGGGGGAGGGCGGGCGGAAGGAGCCAAGCCAAGCCAAGGGACCTTGGCTGGGGCGAGAAAGAGCATTGGAGCGCAAACTCCCGCCGAGGGCGCGGCCAGCGACTCACGCTCCACCCCACGTCCAGCAAGGCGAAGGCTGCTCCTTCTTCGGAGCCCCTTCTCTCCCCCCCCAACCCCCGTCCCTGCTTGGCTGGCTGCGGCTCAGGGAGAGAGGGAGGGAACCAGCCGGGCCCTCGGGGGGGGGGGGGGAAGAAGCGGTTTCTCCACGCAGCCCCAGGGGGAGGGCAGTGCATCCTCCCTCCCTCTGTTCCTTCCTTCCTTCCTTCCTTTTTCTTCCCACATTCCGGGCTCGCCCCGCCCCGCCCCGCCCGCCAACGCAAGGCAAGGCAAGGCGGGCCGGGCCGGCGAGGCCCTCCTCCGCGTTCGTTTCCTCCGCCACGGCGGCCCCCCAGTCCCCAGCCGGTGCATCGGCGGCATAGGACACCTCCGGCGGCAGCCCCTTCCTTCTCCCATCCTCCCGAGCTCTCTCCGGCGGCGGCAGCCCCCCCCCCCGCCCTCTGATGCCAGCCGCCCATCCTCCCGCCTTCAGGCCCCCGTCCTCCCTCCACAGCCGCCATGGAGTCCCAGTGCGATTACTTCATGTACTTCCCGGCGGTGCCTTTCCCGGCGCGGGAGGTGCTGCTGGGCGAACCCGGCCGGTACCGGGCCCTCCCTCGGCGGAATCATCTCTACCTGGGCGAGACGGTCCGCTTCCTTCTGGTGCTGCGGTGCCGGGCCAGCGGCGCGGGCGGCTCGCGTCCTCCATGGGGGGAGCTGGCGGGCTCGCTCTCCGCTCTGGCCAGCGTCAGCCCCGGGGCCAGCCTCGCGGCGGGCGGCGGCAGCGGCAGCGGCGATGAGGCACTTACTCTCGGCGGCGGCGGGGAAGCAGAAGGAGACGGCGAGGCGCCGGCGGACGGAGAGACCGCCGGCGGAGCCAACGGGAGCCTCTTCCGAGATTGCCGGGCCCTCCTGACGCACGGCCACGGAGCTCCCGGGAGGCCTACGGCAGGGGTAAGGAGCGCAGGAGCAAAGCGGGGAGAGAGAAGGGGCTGGAGGCTTAACTGCCAGCGGTTGGGAGGCGCGTACCGACACCCCTCCGTTCCGCTTCTCTAACCGCGGAACGGCCGACCTGGATCCTTGCGTCCAAGCCCTGTCACGGAGCCCCGGGAGGATCCGAACTCCCAGCCTCTGGCCCGCTGCAGCACTCGCGGCGGAAAGCCCTGAGCTGTCCAGCAGCGCTTTTGTCTTCGTCACTCGGCAGGTGCCCGTCGAAGAGCCGATAGTGTCCACTGACGAAGTGATCTTCCCCTTGACGATTTCCCTGGACAAATTGCCTCCGACTACTGTCAAAGCCAAGGTGAGACTCGAACCGCGGTGGAGGAGGATGCCTGGAGCGGGTTGGTCCGGGGCGAGGCCTTTGCGGGTGACTCGGGCCTTCTTTCCCCAGATCGTGGTGACGGTATGGAAGCGAGACCAGGAGAAAGCAGAGGTGCGGGAGCGTGGCTACCTGAGCGTCCTGCAGGATCGGGCTCCCTCCCAAACTTTCCGGGAAGAACAAGGGGCCTTCAAGGCTCAAGGTGAATGCCCTCCAGGCCCTCAGGCCCCAAGACCAGCCCCCCCATCTCTCTCCCATGGAGGGGCTCCCAGCCCACGGGCAAGGCTTTTTTTTGGGGGGCATTGCCCAAGCCCTGCGCCTGACAGGGGAATCTGAAGCCCCCCTCCTGGCTGTGACGCCTGCGCTTCCCTCCCAACCCCAGTGAGCACCATGCTGACCGTGCTGCCTCCCCCGGAGCTGAAGTGCCAACAGCTCAATGTGTCAGGAAAACACTTGACGGTCCTGAAAGGTGAGTGGGTGGGAAGCCCGCTGGCTCCTCTCCACAGTGGTGTGTGTGTGTGGGGGGAGCTGCCAGAGGAGTCCCGTGCATCCTGAGCAACTTGGAGGCACCCACAGGCAGGGCACGCTGGGGGCTGGGCGTTGGGTGCCTTCCACTTCCATGGCCCCTCCCCAAGGGGAAGCAGAGGCCCAGGTAGCTCCTGTGGGAGAGCCCCTGCCACCTTGCTACTCCCAAACAGGGAACCTGGAGCCATTGGGGGGTATGGGCCACGTGACCTCTCCTTGCATCTCTGCACCCATGCTTCTCCCCTTCCAGTCTTGAATGGAGCTTCCCAGGAGGAACTCTCTGTATGGGATGTACGGATCCTTCCCAATTTCAATGCCAGCTACCTTCCCATGATGCCGGATGGATCTGTCTTGCTAGTTGATGATGTCTGGTAAGGAAAAGGGGGGTCAAAAGGGAAGGAGGGGGTGGCTGCAGTTCTACTCATGACCTGGTGCTCTGAGCTACAGGTTCTTGTGCTTAATTCTGGGCTTCTGGAATGAAGAAGGCCTTCTGTCTTATTCAGAGTGGTGAACATGGGCACAGGCAAAATGAGATTGCCACCTCAGTCCTTTAATCTGGCTTCTCTGGCAGCTCTCTCTCTCCTTACTCTCCTTATTTCTGACCTGAAGGGCACCAAATGCTGTGGCATTTCTTTCATGGGGGAGGCATGAGTTGATTCTCATTTTCTTCTGTCCCCCTACCCCCAAAGTGGACCCTAAAGCTCTACACACTGCAGGATACTCACTGCCGATCCATATATTAGAAGGGTGATGTGGCCCACTTTATTGTTGACGCCTTTGCTGATAATGCCCTCAAGACTTTCCCTTTCCTTGCAGACACTTATATGGTCAGGGTATTTTGGCTGTGTAACTCTTTGACTACAAATGCACGATTCATTTTTTGGTCACTTGCTGCCAACTCAGACCCATGTCACTGCATAATGTTAACTCTGGGTTTTCTTTATTTCACAGACTCTGCATTTCCTCTGCTTTCCTTGCATTTCATTGAATACTTTTGTGAGGAGTGTGTCCTTGGGAGTTGCGCTCTCTCTCTCTCTCTCTGTGCGTGCATGTGCCTGGTTGTATTCATTATTGCCCTGCTTCTAAAACAGGCTCTGGTTGGATTGTTTCCAAAGGCCAGGAAACGAAATGGCTATGGAAAGCACCCTATGTGTTTCCTTAGCAGCCCTTGGTGATGCAGGCCATTGGGGTTGCGCCCTTGTGCCTGATGAGCACTTGAGGCCAAGATGGAGAGGGAGGGAGAAGGTTCTGCTTGCATGCAGGTGAAAGAGAGGGAGAGAGCAGGAGAGAGGGCTCACATATACACACCTTAAGTCACACACTTTCGATGGGGCGGCGGGGGGGGCATAAGGTGATGCATTCCCTTGCAGGTCATCCTTAGAAGTGATGGTGAGAAACACCTTATGGAGTGTGTGTGTGTGGGGGGGCTGGGACCCTGCCATGCTCTGCAGCAGTGTCTGCATCTTGCCCGACATACCAGCTGGCTTACATGGATGTCCCTCAGTAAGAGGCTAGCCGAGGAGAGGGCAAAGAAGCTGCCCGGGTGGAAGGTACGGCTCCCTCCTGAACACCTAACTTTTCTCGTTCTGCCACCAGCCACCAGTCAGGGGAAGTCTCCATGGCCTCCTTTTGCCGTGTTCCCTCCTCAACCTCCTCCTGCCCTTGCTCCCTCCGTGCTCTTGAGGAACAGAACTTCCTGTTCCAGCTGCAGGCACCAGAGCAACCCCCAGAAAGTGCCAAGGAGGTAAGGGTTGCCAGGGTCTGCCTGGCACATCGAGAGAGGGCAGGGCTCAGCCCCTGGTTTGCATCCACCTAGGACATGATCAGCGAGGACACTTGTGCCTGGGGGGGGGGGTTGGAAGAGCCTCTCTTGAACCCCAGGTGGCAAGGAATGCAAGCAGGGACGTAGCCAGGGTGGAAGCTGGGCGAATACATCCGTCAGTCCCTCTTATTTGCCCATTGCAGGGTCTAGAGGTCCCGCTCATTGCAGTGGTCCAGTGGTCGACCCCCAAGCTGCCCTTCACCACCAGTATCTACACACATTACAGGTGAGGTGGCCCTGGTCTTGGCTGTTCCCTCCTCACCTCAACATCTCCTGCTGAAAACAAGCCTCCTGTCCCGCAACCCCCACCCTCGTGGGCTGCTTCTCAGGCATGTGTGGCGAGTCCCATATGGAAGGAAAGTGATGTGATGTGTAGGGGGGGTTGTGAACCATTGTGGGCCCTGCGGGCCCTTCCCTAATCCCCCTCAGCTCTCCTTCAGCTCCCAGGAGTGGAAGACGTCACTTGCCACGAGGCTGTGGCAAGGCAGAAAGAACTCTGTCGGCCTGCCCAGCTGCTTTCTGCCCCATGAGCACTGTGTGTGTGTGTGTGTGTGTGTGTGTGTGTGTGTGTGTGTGTGTGTGCGTGCGCGCATGCAAGCACACAGCACACACGCACATTGGGGTGTGTATGCTACTTTCCTCCTCAGGTGCCACAATATTCAGTTGGCTTAAGAAAATGGCAAGGCATGTGGGGGCCAAGACTCTCCTCCTGTCTAGTTGGATGTTCACTGAACCAGTGGCAGGTCGTGTCCTGGGTGAATGCTGTGGCTGGATGGCAGACAATGCTGATGCCTCCTCAATTTTATAACCCCACTTCCCAATGGTGTTCTGGTTGAGAGTCTCCTGCATTCTTCTGCACACGAAGGGCTCACCCAGTTAATCCACCGGGCCCAAGGAGGCTTTAGTCTAACAAGCAGGACTGCAGCGACTGAAGCTGCACTTTTCGGGCACCAGGATGAGTTGCCTCTTTCCGCAAGGAGGCACGTCAGGAGCAGAAGGCTGCCCTGCAGCTACTGGTGGAGGCTTTTGGCCCTGCGCTCATTCTCCCAGTTGCAACAGGCCCAGTGCGGAGTCTTTTGCTGTGTGTTGTGCCACTGGTAACATCTATGGAAAGCAAAGAGGACAACTCACCTCATGGCTTGCCTCTCATTTGCCCACAGACTGCCTAGTATCCGCCTGGCTCGGCCCCGGTTTGTGATGACTGCAGAATGCCCCTCCCCTGTTGCCCTCCACCGGCGCTTCACCGTCACCTACACCCTCATCAATAACCTGCAGGACTTCCTAGCTGTGCGTTTAGTGTGGACCCCAGAAAGCGCTGCTGCTGGTGAGTGTGTTGTGGGAGCGGGAGTGGAGAGGCCTGTGGCCCTGGCACCAGGGATGATAGAGGAGGAAATGTCCACTGATGGTTCCAGAAGGTGAGCGTGTGGGAAGAGGGAAGGACGGCTGCAGCAGAAATCAGGCTCCTCTGTTCTCCAACCCGAGCCAAGACTACACGTCCACCGTCCTGGGAGAGGGGGGCCTTTCGCTGTCAGTGGACAGCAGGAGGCAGCAAGTTGCCTATGCTCTTGCTCCCTATCCACCAGCTTGGGGGGGGGGGGAGCTGCCCCAAATGGCAAGGTGGGGCTCTCTCTCCTACTTCCCTCCCTGTCTGCCTCTGGACCCCCCCCCCAGGCAAGAAGCTTTCCTGTGAGGAACGGCGGGCCATCCAGGACACCCAGGAGGCAATTGTTTGCCACACCCCACTAAACAACTTGGGGTTCTCCCGCAAGGGTAGTGCGCGCACATTCTGTGTCACATTCCAGGCCTTGCGTGCTGGCTTATATGAGGTAAGGACTCCCCTTCCCTGGAGTTCGCAGCTTCACCGTGGCCAAAGGCTGGCTCTTCTGCCTACAGGTGGCTGCCCTCCCTCTCAGCAGCCAGAAGGGCACCAGCCCAGCAGAGCCAGCTGGAGGAGATGCTGAGGGCCAGGGACTCTGCCTTGGGGAGTTCCGTGCGGGGATTCAGAGGTGGCCTCTGCACCTCCCAGGCTCCCTCTGTGAAGGCACCAGTCCCCCCGGTCACCAACCCACCCCAGCTGTGAAAAGCACTTTCCAGAGCATGTTCTGCTGAGACTGCCTGGGGGGGATGGGAGGGGGGAGAATGTGCAGGGAATGTGGGCACAATCCACCAGCCTCAGTCTCTTTCCTGTGCTCTCTCATTCCCTGCTCCCAAGTTGTCCCAACACATGAAGCTAAAGCTGCAGTTCACCGCCAGTGTCTCCAACCCGCCCCCTGAGGCCCGGCCTGTCTCCCGGAAGAGTAGCCCTGGCAGCCCTGCAGTCCGCGAACTGGTAGAACGGCACCAGGCCAGCCTGGGCCGCTCTCAGAGCTTTTCCCACCAGCAGCCAGCTCGTGGGCACCTCATGAGGTGGGTGCCAGCAGCCTCCTTCTGACTTCTGGGGACAACCCAACGGGAAGGCACGGGCGCAGAGAGAGAGGGGGAACCCCTCCCTTGTGAGAGGGGGGACGAGAGAGGCCAGTGGGCGGGGGGGGGGAGGAGACCACACCTTGACCTTCCCCTGAAGGCTGTCTTCTTTCCCCCTCCCAAACAGGTCGGGCAGCGTCATGGAGCGCAGGGCCATCACTCCCCCAGTCGGGTCTCCTGTTGGGCGTCCCCTCTACTTGCCTCCAGACAAGGCCGCTCTTTCCCTTGACAAGATTGCCAAACGGGAATGCAAAGTGCTGGTGATTGCACCCGGAACGTGATGCTTTAGGAAGAAAAAATCACACCCTACAAAAGGGAGACGCCGCCTCACTACATAACAACTGCTGCCCAAGCAGCTCCAATTGCCCCCACCCCCCTGAAAATGTCCCTTTGCTGCTGTCACCCCATAGTCTTCTCCTGCTCATAGTGAGGCTGGCAAGCAAGGGTCTCTTTGCGCATGCCAGTGGCTCACTGCCCCGCCTGCTCCCTGCCATTCTCTGTGGATCATGCCAGGGAGCTCCATTTACAGGAGTCCCACCCACTGCCACTGGCACTGGATTTCCTCCAGTTCCTTTGGGTTTAAAGCAGGAATCCGCATGGAAGTGGAAACACATGGCAGAGACAGGAGGAGCCGGTGCAGCCACAACCTGGTTGGACGCTCAGTCAGAGGACTAGGCTGCCCCCTGCTGGTGAAGGGACCACTTTGCTCGTCTTCACCTGGATTATACCACTTCCTTCCGCTGGAAACAACAATGGATGCTTCTTCCTCTTCATCCACCGTTGGTCAGGCTGAGTTCCTGCACAGGCCACTGCTGTACATGTCTCCTCCTTCCTGTCCCTACTGGAGTCTGACCCATTCCATGGAAGGACCCATGAGGCCTACCGATTAGTCCTCCATCACCATCTCAGGCCAAAGTGCCTCCATTGCACTTTATTTAATGTTATTTATATATGTATATATTTAATTTGCCTCTGAAGCAGCTGCAACAACCTCTTTGTGTGTGTCTGTGAATAAATTGGGCTGGCTGAAAACTTGACCCCAGATATCTGTCGTAGCATCTTTTCAGGCACCAAAGGAGGACAGCTACTTGGGGGGCAGGGTGTGGGAGAGAGGCAAGGAAACTCTAAGTCCCCTCCACCACTCGCCATCCCCTTCCTGTAGAAGATACTTCAGCTTCCCAGCCTTTGATGCTGGGAAAGGCCCCCGGGGCCTCTCCTTCTCTTTCCCTATCCCTCCTGTCAGTCACAACTTCCAGAGACCATGCTGGGGGTACTTGGCAGATGTTCGCCAGGAGGTTCTGAGTCCTCAGGTGGAGTTCCACCAGAGATAAGGGCAGATGGCCCCCAAAGGTTCTTCCATGTACCACAACTTCAGAGCAGCTTTTAAACTGATAACTGGGGGAAACCCAACAGGAGCCGGTCAGCATCTGGTTCGGGAAAGTGTGTACAGTGGTAACCCAACTTACGATGCGCCCCACGTACGAGAAAACCTGTGAGCAGAAATCCGCTGGCTGTTTTCCCTGGCACGTTACAAGTGAAAGATGGGGTTCCTCTGACTTACGGAGGAACCCTATCTTAATGTCTTTGAGTAACCGAGACTGCAACTGCCGCTTGCCTCAGTTGCTCGAAGACACTTAAAAAAACCCCTCTCCTTTCCCTGCAACCTGCACGATTGGAGGGGAAGGAGCGGGTTTTTAAAAATGTCTTCAAGGCAAGGAGTGGTAACGGACACATTCCACAACCGCTGCTTGCCTCAAAGATATTTTAAATGACCCACACTTTCCCCCTCAGTGTGCCTGATTGGGGCAAGGAAGCGGCAGGTTGTATAAAATGTCTTTGAGGGAGTAAGAACTGGTTGAGATCCAGGAAAAAAGAGTAGGTGTCAATGGGCAATTATCACAATGGAGAGAGGTGAAAAGCGGTGTGCTCCAGGGATCTGTCCTGGGTCCGGTGCTTTTCAAACTGTTCATAAATGACCTGGAGACAGGGATAAGCAGTGAGGTGGCCAAGTTTGCAGGTGACACGAAACTTTTCCAGGTGGTAAAAACCAGAGAAGATTGTGTGGAGCTTCAGATGGATTCTCCCAAACTGGGGGAATGGGCTGCCAAATGGCAAATGTGTTTCAATGTAGGAAAATGTAAAATAATGTGTATTAGGGCAAAATCAAAACTTTTATCAACTCATGGGCTCTGAGATATCTGTGATGGATCAGGAAAGAGATCTTGGGGTGCTGGTGGACAGCTCAATGAAGGTGTCTACCCAATTTGTGGCAACAGTGAAGAAGGTCAAGTCCATGCTAAGGATTATCAAAAAAGGGATTGAAAATAAAACAGCCAACATTATAATGCCATTGTACAAACGATAGTGAGGCCACACCTGGGGTATTGCGTACAGTTCTGGTCACCACATCTCAAAAAAGACATACTATAGTGGAACTGGAAAAGGTACAAAAGAAAGCGATTAAAATGACTACTGGGCTGGGGGACCTCCCTTATGAGGAATGGCTACAGCCTTTGGGGCTCTTTAGTCTGCAAAAAAGGTGCCTGAGGGGAAGTGTGATTGAGACCTACAAAATTATTTAGGGCATGAGTAAAGTGGATAGAGTGATGCTCTTCTCCCTCTCACAAAATACCAGAACTAGGGGGCATCCATTCAAATTGAGGGTTGGGAGAGTTAGAACATGTGGGGATTCCATGTACTCCAATAGGCCCTGGCCAAAGCACTGAACCAAGCCATTAGCCCAGGAGCTGAGATCACCCACAGAAAACGGCATGGCCAGGCACGGAGAAGACCAGGCCAGAGCAAGCTCTGGATGACCCTGAAGCTGGGCAGAGGTCAGCCCCAACAGGAAGCCAGGGGAAACAGGTGGCCATCCAGATATCAGGATGATCAGGCGACCTCTGGTCTGGAGGCACACTTGAGCAGCCCAAGCCCCTATCAATGATTCCCCACTAGCAAGCATTTCCTCCTAGATACAGTTGCATACGTGAGGACTCTCATCCCCCCATATCAATGGAATTCATACATGACCAAAGACCATCCTTCCTGTCTTCCTCTGTCCTATTGTCACTGCTTCTCTCCACACCTTGTGTACTTGTTTACTGTAACCAATAAAAAGCCTTGGGTCTCAGGTGAGGCGGGGGAGCCATGCAGACAGACTCAGAGAGACGCATGTCTGGGACCAAGATATGATTGTACCCCATATCCTGTGTTGTATGTGTAGTCAATAATCCTAGAAGAACAGACAAAATATTTTTTTACCCAGTGTGTTGTTAGTCTGTGGAACTCCCTGCCACAGGATGTGGTGATGGGATCTGGCCTGGATCCGTTCAAAAGGGGATTGGACAGATTCCTGGAGGAACTGTCCATCACAGGGTACAAGTTTTCAAGGCTTAAAAACCAGGGTACTTCAAGGGCCAGATGCAGGGGAGTGGTATCAGGAGACAGATATCTAGTCTCATGTGCTCTCAAACGCATCTGGTGGGGCCACTGTGAGATACAGGAAGCTGGACTAGATGGGCCTTTGGCCTGACCCAGCAGGGCTCTTCTTATGTTCTTAACTGCAGTTGCTATCACCATGACCATCATCACCCTGGCATGTTGGGCCAACAGGCTGTGGTACAAATGGTGGGGGTTAGGGGATGGGAACAGGCAGCCCTAAGGATAATGACAAGGCACATGGGGAGGATGGCCTTGGAAGTAAGTGATGCAAGGACCCAAGATTCTCCCTTATCTGTCAGTGAGGAGAGGCCCCCAAGGACTCACTGCAACCCCTCCCAGGAAGAAACATCAGTTTATTAACTCAAAGAAGATACATTGCACACATCCCATGTGGGGCAATGGAAAAGTCTGCTATCCCATGTGATTGTGGGTGAGGTTTTCCAGTAGTTGGGACTTTCAGGTATCAGCAACAAGAAGGATGCTTTTGAAGACGAGGAAGGAATGGGGTGGGGAACAGCCATTCTGTTCTCTACCCCCCCCATACACAAACACACATTAGACGCCTTGGTAGGGCTATAAATACTCTCTTACACACATAGTGATAAAGCCATGCTTCCTGAAGAGTTGAATGACCATCAAAGCATCCACCCACCCTCTTTGGGCCCAAAGAAGAACCAGGCTTCAGTGGCATGGCAACAAATGGTAGCTGTTACGGGAGCTTCAACATTGGATCCTTTGTGCTTAAAACCAGACCTGAGGTTTTAAGGTCTCTGCAGATTTTCTCTAATGGGTTGAGAAGGGGGGGCAGGCTGTACCTTCTCATCAGCCACAGAAGGCCCAGTTGTTTTATAAATCTCTTTGATGGTACTAACAGGCACTTGATGCAGCTGACAAAATATTTTAGTTAAAAAAGTTATTCTACATGATACAGGCTTATGTCTTATGTTCCTGAGTGCAAAGCTCCTCCACAGTAAGAAATAGATGAACCAATCAACCACCAGTCCCATCCAGGAAGAGCCATGCTCACAAAAGACAAGGAACAACAGGCATGGCTTCTCCTCCCCCCCCGTTCCAGCAGAAGCAGCTCCACCTCAGACCACCACAGGTTCCCGGACACTGTTCTGTCTCTTCACCACAAACAGCTTTTGTCCAGAGACCGTCACAAGGAAGGAGTGTTCCCCAAAGACCACTGAGAGACACAGGAGAGAGAGAACATGTCTAAGCAGGCTGGCAGACAATAGGGAATGTTCAAGGAATCCATCTGTCTCCTTCACGCTTGCTCACATGGAGCAGCAGGCCATCTAGGAAGCAAGTAATGCTCCATGACTGCATAATCAGCCACCACTTCAGAGGACCCTTGAATCTGCAGGACACCCACAGAGCACCAAGTCCAGCTTTCTGTTCCCACCACAAGCAGCCATGGGAAGTCTACAAACAAGACCTGAGTGCAAGTGCTTAGCACCCCCTCCCCTCTGTGGTTCAGAGGGACATGTAGTGCCACACAGGCTGCTCCTGCTGCTGGAGGGAATGCATGGATCGTAACAGCAGTACTTCAGTGTCTGCACTCCTTCCTACGGTACTACAACCAGCACACAATTAAAACATCAAAACACAGACATTCAAAAATCTAAACACTGGTCTACTAAAATATTGGAAACCTGAGCCTCAAAAGAGAATTGTCAAACTGGGAAACCCACGTGAAGACAAACTTCAACAAGTACCTAAAGGACAGCTCAGCTTCTAACTACTAGGAGGGAGGGGTAACAGGAAGAAGGTCCATGGCTTCTCGAGGTAGGAGGACCCTCCTGCTATGCCTCTTGCAAGCATTCCTCCATCCTTCCATTGCCCTCCCCTGCCCTGGAAGCCTCCTTGTTAGGAACAGAAGAATGGAAGGAGGCTGAAGGCACGCCAGAGTCACCTTGAATCCCAGCCAACTTGGGTGGGATCTGTAGGAGACCAGTGCCATATAGAGTAGTGAAGAGGGGCAACCAGCAGCCCCAAGGTCAACCCGCCCACAGGTGCAGGTCCAGAAATCCTGGAGAGAAGCAGCTCTCTGGGGGACACTGAAAGAGAAGACCAGATTCCCTCCCTCCAACAGCTAGCTGGTGATGATTAAAACACAAAGAACAGCAGCTCCTCAGTGGCCTCCAGAGAGCTGCTTCTTTCAAAGTCTTGTCAACATTACCTGAAGTCCCCACCTCATAGCTCTTCTTCTCCTTCTGGATCTCAAAATGGGCCTGGATCAGGGACTGGCAAACCATGATTCCTCCTTCAGGGGGGCTTTTGCTTTTATTTTGCAGCCCTTTAGGCATGTAGAAAAATGCTGACTCCGAACAAATCCTTCCTCAACCACTCACAGATCCTAGAGCACAACATTTTACTATGGTATCCTGAAGTGCCCTGGGCAGAGAAACTGCAGCTCTTGGGTTTGGTGCACCTCAAGGGGAGTGCAAGAGGTGGCTCTGATCAGTCCATGGGACATGTCTTTTGCAGGCTGGGGGTGGGGGACACATGCATACATTTAAAAAACTGAATGGGACTCCCAGTACTTGATCAGTAAGGGCAAACATCTGTTGGATGGAACCTGAGTGTTACCTGAGATGCGCCTGAATGGCACCTCGGAGCAGCGGGGCAGGCGGAAAGCATAGGCTGTGTTCACCAGCTCCGAGATCACCCCAGCAGTGCGCTCATCATTCTCGAGGTCGCCGGCGGACTGTGGCGGGAAGAGAGAAGTCTAAGGAGAGGCTGGCCGCCAGGGCCTACGCCCACAGCCCGCTCCTCTCCGGCAGGAAGCCATCCGGAGGCTCGCCCGAGACTCCCGTTGCCTTCAAGGACAACGCTACCCACCCACCCACCCGCCTCTTCCGGTAGGAGAGGCGCCGGCGCCGAGCCAGGGGGGAGGGAGGGAGGGAGGGCTTTCGGCAGGAGTCCAAGTCCAGAGAACTCGGGAGCCGTCCTTCTGGGCGGGCTTCGGAGGCGACATCTCTTCGGGGCTGCCCAGGCAAGTAGGCAGGCCGGCGGGCAGGCGGGGCCGCGGACGACCCTCTCGGAGGCCTTCAAGGCGGGCGGGATCCCTCCTCAGGCCTCCGCCTGCCCCCTCGCCCGGGAGCCCGCCCCCGCCCCTGCCCCCGCCCCGGCCGCTCGGGACAGACCGCCGGGGGTGGCTGGGTTCCTCCAGGGAGGCGGTGGCCTCCCGCCGAGGCCGACTCACCGCCAGAACCGCCCCGTCGCAGATCACCAGGTAGCCCGTCTGGTCGGGGACCCGTTCCAACCCCTGCGTCAGCGCCATCGCCGCCTGCCGGGAAGGAGGGAAGGAGGCAGGGAGCGAGGGGATTAGGCGCCGGAAGCGGAGGCCGGCCGGGGAGGCGGGGGGGGGCGCGGTGCGGCAGCCTCCCCTCCCCCACCCCCAGGGCTCCGAGGGAAGGGGGAGGGGGGGAAAGCAGCCGCTCTCGCGCCTCCGCCCCACAGACCCACCATTTTTCTCCGTTGCTCAGGGAAGCTCCGGCCTGGGAAAGAAGCGGGGGTCATATGACGCAGCCCACGTGACTGAGGGAGGCCGATTCCTCTCCCAAACATCCGGCGGACTTACCGGGTCGCTCTAGGCATCGAGGACCTCTATGGTCATGGTCCCTGCGTAGCGGAAAGGAACTCCACGCGGGTGGGTGGACCTTAGAAGCCAATCACGCCCTGAAACTCCGCCTCCCCGCTCCCATTGGTCTGTGTTCCCTTCGGAGGCGTGGCCGACTGTGGCGCCTCCCAGAGACTTATTATTAGCCTGGAGTCTCCGAGCTTGTTTCGTCGGTCCCCGAATGCGCAGCCTCGCCCACCGCCCCACCCACCCCCCCACACCCACCGCGGACCAGCCGCGAATGGCGGCGCCAAGCCCGAAGCCGACCTGCGCCAGCCACCGCGGAGCACAGCTCAGTGCGGCCTCGGGCGGCGTCGCTTTTCCGGAGAGCCCCTCGGGCTGCGCGGGTGGCGCTGGGCTGGAGCCCTTTGAATGCTGAATATTTACTCATTGTCACTCGCTAAAATACTGTCTTTTAATTGCTATAAACCGCCTCGGATCCTCTTTAAGGAACTATGGGTGAAGCATATTTTAAGTAAATGAAATAGACATATGTGGCAGTGGTTGTATCTATAATTCATCTAAAGACGGGCTTTCTTTCCCTGTATTTCACTGGTACACATCTACAACGCTGCCAAAAATTGAAGGCAACAGAAAACAGGAAAACCAAATAAGAAAATGAGTGACTCGTTAAAGAAATCACATCCTTATGTTGAAACAGCCGAGCGGGGTTGCTGACAACAGGACGTTTTGGACATTATAGGGTCACCTTAAGTGAATTGAAAACATAAAAACCACAACATCCCTAAAAGCAAAGTGCTGTATCAATTGGGTACCACTGGCTGGTGGGCAAGACAAGCCACATCACTTTGAGAGGTCTGTGGAAGTGGCTACAGTCTGGAAAAAACCATGATGGAGATGTGTAATTTCCAGGCTTAAAACTAGGGTATTTCAAGGGCCAGATGCAGGGGAGTGGTATCAGGAGACAGAGATCTAGTCTCACATTTCTCAGACGCATTTGGTGGGGCCACTGTGAGAAACAGGAAGATGGACTAAATGGGCCTTTGGCCTGACCCAGCAGGGCTCTTCTTGTGTTCTTATGACTGGGGCATCTCTCCAGCAGGACAGGACTGCCACCAAGGTCCCATCCTTGCTGCCAAGGTCCCACCCCTGCCCTGCCCTGCCCATGTTGGAACATTCTATACAGCAAAATCCACTTTATTGAGAAAAAGGCTGGGCATCAGTAGAAAACAACCCCACACACCCATGTTGTGCATTCACCTGCTACGGGCCCCCACGAGTGCCATGTCCACCGTAGGGCAGGACAGTCTGAAGGATGAAGATGCCCACAATAATGCCAAGGGCAAGCAGAAGGGCCAGTGCCAAAGCCACATGAAGGGTGGTAGTGACCCCAAAGGCAAAAAGGAAGAGGGTGCGGTGGCAGAAGCTTGGCTGTCCAACAGACTTGTAGTCAGGGGGATAAATGGAGTAGACCCACACGCTGCCTAGAGAGCAAAAGAGGCAGAGAGGTAGTGAGGAGGGGGATTTCTACGCCAAACCACAGCCCAGGATCCCATGGAGGTCGGCCTTGAAGTATTCCACCCCTTCAGCCTTCTCACTCCAGGTGTGCATCATTCTACACTGGCTGGGAGAGGCTGTCCAAGGCAAGGGAAGCCCAGCTGTTGGGGGCGGGCAGGCTGGGAAGCTGAAGCTGAGGTCTAAACCACAAGTTTGTTTGTGGCAACCCCAGGCCTTCCGGAGTCCCATTACAAAGCCCAGCCCATTACAGTGTGTTCCCTTGGGGAGCAAAACGTTCCTTCGATCAACTAGCCTCGCAGACAATGCTCAGCTGAAGGACCGTGGGGAGATGCATCCAAGGGCACAGCCCAAAGAGGGACCCACACATCTGGGGAGAAAGAGGCTACTCACCTGCAATGAACCAGGCACAGAGGAAGAGGAGGGTGAAGGCCCGGAGGTGACGGGTCAAGGTGCTTTGCTGTTCTGTCCCATTCCCACAGGGAACACAGCTGAGGCCAAGGAGGAGGAGGACAACAACACTCAGAAGCATCAGGTAGATAGGAATAAGAGGCTGCCGTGGACACTGGTCGAGATAAATTGCCCCTGTGGGTGGAGGAGTGGGAGGGCAAGCTTAGTAGCTTGGGTTCCTGGATCCACTCCTGCCCATCACCCCGTTGCTTTTCCCTCACCTGGCACCTGCTTGTCCACCCCCCTGAAGTCCCTGTTGTACCAAATCCGGCAGAACCAGGCACTAGATGACAGCCTCCCCACCCCTCCCCACCCCTCCCCTGATTTTCCTTGTTGCAGAAAAGGAATCCTGCCAAGTAGGGGCTTGCAGGCAGGACATCTCTGTCTAGGGAGCATGGCACCAGGCCAGAAAAAGAATCAGGAGGCAGCCTCGTGCAAGTGAAGGCCAAACCAAGGCAGCCTTGCACCAGCCACGACAAAGGACCAAAATCAAAACCCTGTGTCCTGGAGATATTCCTAATCTTTTAATTGTGCTGTTTTTGACCTTTTGCAGTATCTGTATTTGTATTTATAGGCTTACTGTTTTTAACTTTAGAGTCTTTTAATGATGCATGTCGCCTTGGTTCCTTTTTATAGAGAACAGTGAGGTAAAATATTTCTTCAGATCAGTCACTCCTTCCCTCTGGGGCCAGGATGAAATACCCTGTTACCACACGGATGGGTAGGTGATAAAATCATGCACAGGCACACCCCCCAAAACAACAACAACAACAACAACACAACACTACTTCCCCTCATACTCACCAAGGACAATCCCAGAAACGGGCAGCGCAGCAAACAAGGTCTTCCCCAAGACTAAAGGAAAGAGATGTTGGCCGAGTTACAAGGGTGGAGCAGCCGAAGAGCAATACTGGAGTGGGGAGGATGGCAACTTACCCACCAGGAGGGAGTGCATACAGGACTCCTCCTCAGTGGCTGGCAGGAGCGCCTCCGTGGCCACAGGCTCCTGGTCCTCTGACATGGTACCTGAAGGTGGGGTGGGCACAAGAGACAGGGGCAAGCCAAGGGTGTCAAAAGGAGGTGGACAAAGCACCCTTGGTCCCTGGCTCTCCTCCCCCAGCCTTAAGTAGCCTTGGCCTCTTGGCAGCCTCTCCCCTCCATGCACAGCTGGGGCCCTTTCCCCATTGCTTCCTCCGGGAAAGCTCCCTTTTGGGCTTGGAAGGACCAGGGCTCAGAGTTTCTACCTTCAAGGGAGGGAAGGAAGGGGCAGGTGGAGAGGAGCCCTCCATCCTTTCTTCACTGCCACCTGCTCAAAGGAGGCGGTTCAGCTGTGCTGTGGCTTCTGATGAGCTTGAGCCACAACAGAGTGGGCCCAGCCTCTTTCTTGGCAGGGAGATGTATGCGAGGGTGACTCAGTTTCCCCTGCAGCAGCAGCACCCCCAGGTGATCTGCATCATGCTGATGGGCGCAGGTGCCATCACTAGCCCCTGGGGGCACCGGTTTTTGTCTTCGCTTTTTCTTTCCCCCACACCCTAACAAGGGTTAGGGCAGAACTGCAGAACATTCCCCAGGATCCTTGGCTGCTGTTGCTCATCACTTTTGACTGAATTCTGGCCCTGCTGTGAGTATCCAGGTCTAGAGAGTAAAATATGTGCTCCTAACCCCCAGCAAGGTATAAAAATGGCAGGATGGTGCAGAAGCTGAAAGGGAAGCTTCCTGCCTGTCAGGACTGACTTGCTGCGTTCATTGGGGCCACAGCCAGGACCCTGGTCGGTTGCAAGAGCTCCGTCCCTGCTCAGCTCTCCTGCTGATATCGCCTCCCTCTCCGCTGAGAGGTCCCCTGTCCCCATGCAAATTTCGTCTGTGAGGGCCAGGCAGCTGAGATGGGGAGGTTCTCCAAGCCCTGGGCAGGTTCCACCGACAAGAGCAAGGCCTGTTTCTGCCTCAGTGGTGGCGAAGAGGACAGCCGATCTTCCAGGCAAAACAGCAATCCACACGCTTCTGCCAAAGGTTGTGCCACACCCACAGGGTGACTGCCACTGCGTTTGCCACGGGACTGATTTATAGCATGCCTCACAGGGCTTCCCAGGCAAGTGAGATAGCCAGGGATTCTGATTCTGAGCTCCCAAGTCCTTCTCTCACTTCCAGATTTCTTCAGCATGACAAGCACACAGGCACTACCCAGGCGGGATGGAAAGTCACCAGTGGCTTAATCTCAGGCCAGTACTGCACATGGTATAGCACGCAAGCTGTTTGTGATAAGAAGGAGGGGTGGGGGTGGGGAGAAACCATACATCCCCGGGTGAAACCTGAGGCAGGACTAACCCTCCACTTGAAGGCTTCCTTGGCAGTCCTGGGAACCTGGCTGTCAGCTACAGATCCTCTGGTGTCAAGATCCAGCCTGGATGATCACAGGTTGTTTCCCTTTCTCCCTTTGCCATGCCATGCCCAGCCCTGCTCCCATTCTCTGGCATTTATGGATCCAGAAATGGCATTACTCAAAGAGGATGGAGAACGCCTCTGGGATCTTTTGCTTCACGGGCTCACGACTCTGACGGTCTCTTCCTCATGTAACACAGCTGAGCCTTTGCTCACAAACAACTCCTGCCATGGGTCCCTATCTCAAAGTAAGGGACAATGACCACCCACCCAAAATGGGCAACACCTCTACTCTGACAGTGTCAGGCAGATGTGGCATGGCGGGTGGGTGAGGGGCCAGTACCCCAACATGCCAGGAACCCTTTGTCTTTCGTCACAGACACCCAGGTAGTTTAGCCACAGCAACAGCTTTGGGGGGCGGGGGGGCGGCGGCGGCAGGGGGGTTGTGTGTGAGGCAGGACAGAGATATAAATGCTTGGGGCCCACCGCTGGAGAAACCAGTGCTGTGAAGAACCAGCAGCCCCCCCCGACCCTAACCGCACCCCGCTCCTTCAGACCACAGTGCCCCCAAAGTAAAAAAGAAGCTACTCCCAAGGGTCCACAAATGCCCAGAAGGGAGCCCAGTCCAACACGGCAGGGAGGGCCATGGGGGAAGGGCTGTCCCCTTACCTGCGCTGCAGAAGCTTCAGTCCACAGGAAGGACCCCCCACCCAGAGACAAAGCCTTAGAGCCGAGGCAACGGTTTGCACCCCTTTCTTCCCCTCTGCCCCCAGAGGAAAGAGAGGCCTCCCCACATCCTTCCTGTGGCGACGCCTTCCATGGGACCAAAGTCCTGCCCGGGGGCTGAGCTGGCCTTGGGGAGGGGTCCCCCGCTGGCAACCCAAAGCTCCTCCGGTCAGGCTGCAAGCCCCACATCCCTCCCCAGCACTGGCCTGTTATCACTACTGGCCTTCAGGAAGCAAAAGGTGAATCATGGCCATGGCAGGGGGGCGGGGGGGAGGGTTAGGGTCCAAAAAGTAAGAGAAACCACCGGGAGAAGGAGCAGGAAGAGGTTTATTGCTGCCGCTTTCTTTGGGGGGGGTTCAGGGGAAGCCGTTGTCAGGATTACTGAGCTGGGAGAAGAGCTTCTGAACAAAGAAGGGAGATCCCAGCGAGGCAGCCACCGTGTGCGTGCGCATGATCAGAGGATAAGAAGAGCCACAGGACGGAGGCTTTGACAGAAGGCGTGCACGTGTCTCCACAGAGTCATCAGTTGTAGGTTTGCTGGGGAGAAGATAAAAGCAAGGCCAAGGAGTGACTTCTGCTGTTTGGAAGGAAGGGCACTGCTGCCCTCAGGGCTCAGGGAGCAAAATGCCTGGAATGAACCTCCCCCCCCCTCCTCCCTCCTCCTTTGCCAACTGAGTGCTGGGGATCACCCAGAGGTGGACTCCAAGCCCCACCCGGCAGCTGCGAGCTCCCCTCTCCCTACAAGGGTCCTTTGTAAAAAGCTGGAGCTATTGGGGGGGGGTCTCCCTCCACCCAGGGGCTCCAGGGTCGAGTTGAGCACCTGACCAGCTCTCCTTCCTGAGTCGCACAACGGCCTTAAGTGTCAGGAACTTCATGTGGCACGCCAGCACTTTCCATGGCCCCAGCAGAGGCCAGAGGGTGCCAGGCTAGGAGGGCCAGAAAGCCCCGGTTCCCACGGGGAATGCCGAGCAGTGGGAGCTGCAGAGGTGCCAGCGGCTTCTCTGTCTGGGACCAGGCCGTGGCCTTCAGGCTTGCCTGCCCCTCCGGGAGGCAGTAAGGAACGGGAGGGAGGGAGAGCATGGGGAGGCTCACCGGGGGCCTTTTCCCCATCTCCTTGTCCTCCTTGCAGGTCCCACAAATGCACCCAAAGAGCCCATTGAATATCTGGGTGAAGCAGAGACCGAGCTCCACCATGCTGGCACAACCAATGAGGGAGAAGAGGATCACGTTGAAGCGGGTGACTCCGGGGGGGTCCAGGCAGGTGTCCCACAGGGATGGGTTGAAGAGGTAGCCTCTCTCGCTGGTGGGGGAGAGGAGGGGGAGAGTTAATAAGAGAGGTGGGCAGGAGGCCATGCCTCTCCCCACTTTGCTCCTCGCCAGAGATACGGATTTGTGTGTGTGTGTGTGTGTGTGTGTTCCACTGTGCACGAGAAAACCTTGTGGGGGGCTTACAGACGTAAAACAGACCATCACAACCACCTCTCAGCTGGACCAACTAGTCCTGCCTTCATGTCCGACTGGCCAACATGCCAGGCCTCCCCCTTCAGCAGTGCTTTCCTGAGCTTGTTGAGTGAGGCAGGCCCCCTTCGCTCGGAACCATCACTCCCAGAAAGGGTCGGGTCTTGGCCAAGGTCCCGTTTCCTTACATAACTCTAGCATTGGAGAGTGGGGATGTTCTCTCTGCCACGAAAGCCACACCACGAGCCAAAAGGAATTCTGATTTACTGTCATTTTAAGAGAAGGTCTCCTGGTGCCTCCTGAGAGTCTTTGAAAGAATAGGGAGAGCAACTGCACCTGAGAGCTCTTGGCCTGCACTGACTAGGGTTAGGGCTGATTTCTGAATGATCCCAATACTGGGGGGGAGGAAACCAACATCACCAGAGCTGCCCTCTAAAGGAGACCAAGCAGCCCTCCATCATCCTCTGCACAGAGGACTGTTAGCTGCCCAGTTCACCTGAAGCTCTTGCTGGATTCCTCTAGTACTCTGAATACCTTGGGAAGGGCAGCTTGCCTCCCCAGGAAAGAAAGAACATGCTTTCAGGAAGTGGGGGGGGGAGCTGCGCTGGAGGTCCTTCTGTCAGCACCAGATGAGCTGTCTGGCAAGGGACCTTTGTCACAAGGGCTGCCACCCTTGGAAGGCTTCCTGCCCCATCCTTGGCAGGAGCCATGTGGCTGCATCCCACTTTGGACACCGTCTCTTCCACTGAGGCCTTCCTTAACTGGCAAGCCTGAATGGTTTAAGGAGGCTCTTATTGGGCTCTGACCTTCCACTTCCCAACTGACCACTACTTGAACGAACTCTAATAACATAAGAAGAGCCATGCTGGATCAGGCCAAGAAGGGCCCATCTAGTTCAGCTTCCTGTATCTCAGTGTCTCTGCCAAATGCACCTGGGAGCACATGAGACTAGATATCTGTCTCCTAATACCACTCCCCTGCATCTGGCCCTTGAAGTACCCTGTTTTTTAAGCCTGGAGGTTACACATGTCAATCATATCTTGTAAACTGTGGTGGATTTTCCTCCAGTAATCTATCCAATCCCCTTTTGAAGGCATCCAGGCCAGATGCCATCACCACATCCTGTCGCAGGGCGTTCCACAAACTAACAACATGCTGGGTAAAAAAAAAAAAAATCTTTTGTCTATTCTTACTCTCCCATCCCTTAATTTGAGTGGATGTCCCCTAGTTCTGTTGTTTTGTGAGAGGAAGAAGAGTGTCCCTCTATCCACTTTACTCAAGCCCTGCATAATTTTGTACGTTTCAATCATATTCCCTCAGGCGCCTTTTTTCCAGACTAAGAACCCCCAATGTTTTAGCCTTTCCTCATAAGGGAGGTCCCCCAGCCCAGTAATCATTTTAGTCACACTCTTCTGCACCTTTACCAGTTCCACTATGTCTTTTTTGAGATGTGGTGACCAGAATTCTATGCAATACTCCAGGTGTGGCCTTACTATCGTTTTGTACAATGGCATTATAATGTTGGCTGTTTTAGTTTCAATCCCCTTTTTGATGATCCCTAGCATGGAATTGGCCTTCTTCACTGTTGCCACACACTGGGTAGACACCTTCAGCACACCAAGATCTCTTTCCTGATCCATCACAGATAGCTCAGAACCCATGAGTTGATAGATTAAGTTTTGATTTTTTTGCCCCAATATGCATTACTTTATATTTTCCTACATTAAAACACATTTGACATTTGGCAGCCCATTCCCCCATTTTGGAGAGATCCTTCTGAAGCTCTTCATAATCTTCTCTGGTTTTTACCACACGGAAAAGTTTCATGTCATCCGCAAACTTGACCACCTCACTGTTTATCCCTGTCTCCAGGTCATTTATGAACAGACTGAAAAGCACTGGTCCCAGGACAGAACCCTGGCGCACACCGCTTTTCACCTCTCTCCATTGTGAAAATTGCCTATTGACACCCCTTACTGTGCAATTTTCTCAGCAGCCTTTGGTGAGGGATTGAGTCAAAAGCCTTCTGAAAATCTAGATAGACAATATCCACCAGTTCACCCAAATCCAGATGCTTATTGACCTTTTCAAAGAATTCTAAAAAATTTGTATGGCAAGACTTACCTTTACAAAAGCCATGCTGATTTTTCCACAGCAAGGCTTGTTCTTCTATGTGTTTTAAGATTTTCTCTTGGATGAGGCCTTCCACCATCTACCCTGAGACAGATGTAAGGCTAACTGGCCTGTAGTTTACCAGGTCCCCCTCCTTCCTTTTTTAAAATTGGTGTGACATCCGTTATCCTCCATTCCTCCAGCACTGTGGCCGTTTTAAGAGACAAGCTGCATATAACTGTTAAGAGATCCACAATTTCATTTCTCAGTTCCTTAATAACGCTTGGATGGATGCCATCCAGGCCCAGTGGCTTGTTCATCTTCAATTTATCAATTAAACCTATAACATCCTCTCTTTTAACCTGTATTTCATTTTATTCTTTAGTCAAAAGGGGGAATCTGCCTGAGGTCTTTGTTGTGAAGACAGATGCAAAGAACTCATGTAATTTCTCTGCAAGTCCTCCTTTACCTCCTCTTTTCCTCCCTCACCATCCAGAGGGCCAATTGGTACTCTGGCAGGTTTTCTTATTTCTAACATATTCAAAGAAGCTTTTATTATTTCCCTTTATATTGCTAGCCATATGTTCCTCAAAGTCTTTCTTTGCCTCTCTTATCACATTCTTACATTTATTTTGCCAGAGTTTGTGTTCCTTTTTACTTTCCTCATTTGGGGAGGATTTCTATTTATGGAAAGACCTCTCTTTGCACTTTACAGCCTCTCTAATGCCACTCGTTAACCGTACTGGTGCCCTCTTGAACTTAGAGGAGATCTTTCTTTGGTATGCTCTTGTGCTACGCCTCTACCACCATTGTTTTAAACAGGCTTCATGTATTCTGGAGAGATTGGGTTCTTTTTACCTTCCCTTTCAATTTATTTCTAACTAGTTTCCTTACTGAGGGAAGTCCACCCTTTGGAAATCAAGGTTTTTGTATCTGATTTGCTTGACTTCCTCCAGCATGCTTCCTCCAACATGCATGGCAAAGGAGATTGCAGCATGGTCACTGTTCCCCAGAGGCTCAGTGACATTCACATCCATGACCAGGCCCTGAGTATCACACAGTATTAGATCCAGAGTTGCCTGTTCTCGGGTGGGCTCCATGACAAGTTGCTCTAAGGCACAGTCATTCAGCAAGTCGAGAAAATGGGTTTCTCTTTCTTGCCCCGAGCGCGCATTGGCCCAGTCAATGTGGGGATAATTGAATTCCCCCATGATTACTATCCAGTCCCTCCTAGACACCTCCATTTGTTTCCTCATTGCAAGGTCCCCTTCAAGTTTTTGATCTGGTGGACAATAGCAAACCCCCCCACTATCACATTGTTCCTTGGACCTGGTAGTTTAACGCACAGTGATTCTACGGTGGAGTCAGACCCACCGTCAATCTCCATTCTGCTGGATTTTATCCCTTCTTTGACATAGATGGCCACTCCACCTCCAACCCACCCCTCTCAATCCCTCCTATAGAGTTTATAGCCTGGAATTGCGGTATCCCACTGTTTCTTCACATTTTACCAAGTTTCTGTTATGGCTATTATATCAATGTTATTCCTAGCTACCAAATGTTCAGGTTCTCCCATCTTTGCTCAGAGGCTTTGAGCAATTGTGTAAAAGCACTTATACAGTTGGTCCCCCAAGAATGGCTGCTTCTTTGTTCTCCCCCCTCCCCCAAGTGTGTACTCAAGTACACACTTTCCCGAACCGGATGCTGTCCAGCTCCTATCAGCTTTCCCCCAGTTATCAGTTTAAAAGCTGCTCTGCAGTCCTTTTGATGTTGAGTGCCAGCAATCTGGTCCCATCATGGTTCAAGTGCAACCCATCTCTCCTGAACAGGTTTGAGTTGTCCCAAAATGTTCTCCAGTTCCTGACAAATCTGAAGCCCTCCTCCCGACACCATCACCTCATCCTTGCACTGAGGCTTCTGAGCTCTGCCTGCCTGGTGGGTCCTGCACGAGGAACAGGCGGCACTTCTGAAAATGCTACCTTGGAAGTCCGGGACTTCTGTCTTCTTCCTAACAACCTGAATTTGGCTTCCAGGACTGACCACTTTGCCTTCCCAACAACATGTACCATGACCACTGGCTCCTTCCCAGTTCTTTCTATCAAACTATCTAGATTTCAGGTGGTGTCTGCAAACTTTGCACCTGACAGGCCAGTCACCATACAGTTATCGTGTACATCACAAATCCATCTCTCTTTATTTCTAATAATTGAATCACCTAGTACAAGGAGCCTCTCTCCTGCAGCCTGTTCATCTACATGCACCTCATCAATTATATTAAGGGAGACATATTCTCTAGTCTTGTGCATTTCAGTGTGGTTCTTGTTTTCAAAACACTTATCAAAAGCTTTGTAACAAAGAACAGTACATGGTCCCCCCACCCGCCCAAAAGACCAACAGGGTGGCCTCCTTGTCCCTCCCTCCACCTTCATGCCCTGCCAGGGTTCCCCTCCCACCTGGAAGGCTCCTCGTGGTCCTCGAAGGGCCGTCCCCACGCCAGGACAGTCCCGTTGCGATACTGGCAATAAGGCCCATGGACAAGGCCAAGCATGGAGACTGTGAGGGCATACAAGGCTCCTGCGACACCCACGGCTGCAGACAGCACTGATAGGAACATCTGAACAGAGGAAGGGAGGGAGCATTAGGAAAGCAAGGAGAATCCAGGGGAACCCAGAAGGGCCAGGAGAGCATGTGCTAGCTAGGGTAATGACCCCCCTTCCCAGTTGCCAAGTGCCAGCACGAAGCCTGCTTGGAACGGCTGTGGGTTTGCAGTGGGGCAGTGCTAGAGGCGGTGGCTAGAGGAGCCCAGGAGTGGTGATGGTGCAGATTCCCTTGCATTAGCTATGCTGTCCGGCCATCTTTTGAGCTCCCCAGCTCCACCCTGCCTTGTGCACTCAAAATGAGCAAGGAAAAAGTCAGATTCCAGGACAAGTCCCAAAGGGCTAGCTTCCCCCCCCTCCCACCACCACCTCACCCCACAGCGGTTTCCACAGCAGCCACGGCGCCCCGTTGCCTGGATCTGGACAGCAGGCACAAGGACCTGTGAGGAGAAGAATAAATGCCTGTACTGCCGCTAGAACTGTGCTCATGACCTGGGGTTCAGTCCCAGGGAGCTGGCTCAAGGTTGACTCAGCCTGCCATCCTTCCGAGGTCGGTAAAATGAGGACCCAGCCTTCCGCGGGTGGGGGCAATGTGTAGCCTGCATAATTAAACTGTAAACTGCCCAGAGACTGCTTGGAGTGCTGGGGTGGGGGGCGGTAGATAAGAAGCCCACGTTACTCTTGCTTTTACCCCTCAGTGCAGGCAGGAGAGGGCCTCTAAGTCCCAGACAGCCCTCCCCTCCCCTGCCCAGCACAGACGAACCCAAGAGTCCCTGAGCCCTTGCGTGGCTCTCCCTGTTAAGTGGCAGGCCCACTTGCATTCCAGTGGGAATCAGTGCTGAGGAAGTGGAATCCTGCTCCCCCTCCCCCCCCCATGTGAATGCTGGTCTTCCACAGATGGTGGTGCAGGTCTGCCACCTCACAGGGATCTTCCTGTCATCCTTACTGTGTGGCTGCATACGGATTCTCTTCTACCTTTATGCTCCTTCAGTTATCTGCTTCCAAAGGAACACAACCTGCTGGACCCATTCATGAGAAGGATCCAAAGTCCGCAAAGTCATTCACAAGAAGACAGCAGGGTTCCTCAGGTTTTCTTTGCCCCCCCCCAATAGTTTGGGAGGCAGGAGAGGGGGACCCTGGCTGCTGGAGTTGGCCCTGAGGTGTCCCTAGCTGGCTTCAATGTCCTTTCTTCATCGGGGGCTGGCAGATGTGCCCCCACCACCCTTGGCTCCTTACCATGATACCGCCTCCCACCAGGCCCCCCAGGTACAAGACCTCAGGGGTGAGTCGTCGGCCCCAGTCATGGACATATTCTGTCTTCCAGTCCGGAAAAGCCAGGAGGATGTTGGCCACAATGGCCAGCAAGGCCAGCGGCCAGAGGGCGGCCCCCACCCCTCGGGAACAGGTGCCCGTGCACATCCTGGCCACAGCTGTATCTGAGGCTCCGTCAGGTTGGGAGGGGCTTATAACTGGAGGCAGGGAGGGGCTCCGAGGTGGGGGGTTAGGGCTGTGGTGGTGCCAGGTCTCCCAGGGGCCTTCTTCTCGCTTGCCAGCCTGACGTCACTAAGGCCTATAAACTCCACCTTTGCTCCCAGCACCAGCAGGATGATGGTTTGGTGCCAGGGGCAAGGTGTGACCAGGCAAGTCGAGGTGCAGCAGTCTCCCTGGCACAGGCACACAAAACACACATCTCCCTCAAAGGGACGGTGGCTTCGGAGGTGCAGAACTGAACTCCCTATCAGCCACTTGCCAGAGTGACACCAAAGCTCAGATGCCACGGCCTCCAGCCTGGCAGCAGTTTCTCCTCACCCCACCCCCACCCCCACCCCATCCGTCATCGGCTGGCTCCAGAAGCTTCCACCAAAGCAAAGCCCAGAACAGCCGGAATGCCCAGTCTGCCCCACGCTATGCCACCCCCTGCCCTCTGTGGGGCAAGGCACAGGCAGCCAATCTCTGGCAGGCTTCTCTTCCCCAATGAATTTTAGGGGATCCCTTGAAGTTTGGAAAAGTTAGGGTTTCTGGGGACAGAGATATTAAGCTCCAAAGGAGGTGGGGTGTGTGATTATGCTTAATGGAAGGAGTGTGTCCTGCGCGCTTTACCAATTTAAGGGTCAATCGGCAACTTTCCCTCAGCGCACCGATCCATACTCCTTTATTAAGTCCCCCCCACAGCCCCTCTGGAGCTCAATAACTCCATTCCCTATACCCTAAACCTATCCAAATTAGGGGTGCTTCAAGGGCAGAACTTGAGGAAGCTCCACTGTAATTTCCACGCTGTTGGCTGCCTGGGATCACTATTTACAAACACATAACATTGCAATTCTAATTGTTTTTTTCTGGGATCACCCCCTTTGAAGTTGAATAACTCAGCCCCCTGAACCCCAAATCTCTCCAAATAATAATTTGTTCTACGATCTTGCCAGAAATTGACTGGGCGGTAATTGTTTGGGTTCTCTTTTTCCCCTTTTGAGGATAGGGACAATATTCGCCCATCTTCAATCTATGGGGACTTCCCCTGTTCTCCAGGACTTCTGAAATATTATTGCCAATGGTTCTGAAATTACTTCTGCCACTTTTAATATCCTTGGGTGTAATTCATCTGGCTCAGGAGACTTAAATTCATTTAATGTTTCCAGGTGATCCTGTACTACCTTTCTACCTATTAGATGCTGCAATTCCCATCCTATGTCATCTACTCTTTGTACCAAGGGAACTGTTTTTTCCTTTTTAGAGAAAACCGAGGCAAAGGTGTCAAGTAGTTCTGCCTTTTCCTTGTCTCCTGTTAGTAAATGGTTATCATCACCATGCCATCTTAATTCTGCCACTTCTCCGAATTCTTCAATCCTCTCCAGTAGTTTCAGTATTGTTTCCAGTGGATATTGAAAACCAGGTCATCTGCAAAACCTTGTATTTTGTAATCTTCATCTTTTATTCTCGTTTAATTTCTGGATCTTGCCCCACTTCTCTATTCAGTAATTCCAATGTCAAAATAAATAGTGGCGGTGAAAGTGGACATCCTTGTCTTGTTCCTTTCTTAATACTGACATTTTCTGTTAGATCCCCATTGAGTATTATCTTTGCTGTTTATTCCTTGTAGATTGATGTTCTTATGTTCTTATTGTCTCAATTACCTTAATGAAGTTTGTGCTGAAATCCATTATTTTTAATTGCTGTATCAAGAATTTTCAGTTCACATGATCAAATGCTTTCTGTGCATCCAGAAATACTAAAGGCATTTGTTTTTCTGAGTGTGCCTCGTGGCATTCTAGGATATCCATTATCATTCTCAAACTATATCTCAACTACCTTTTTGGTAGGAATCCATTTTGGTCTGGATGAATAAATCCTATTAATTTTTTTCCAACCTTTCTGCCATAATCATTATGAAGATTTTATAATCTACCTTCTGTAAGAATATTGGCCTATAAATTTTTATTTGTGTCAAATCATCATCTTCTTTTGGAATTAGTGTAATGTTTGCTTCTAACCAAGTCTTAGGTATTTTTGCTTCAAGAAGTACTTTGTTACAGATTTCCTTCATTGGAATACTTATCTTGTAAAGTCTTGTAAAACTCCCCAGGCAATCCATCTGGTCCTGACGTTTTATCATTTTTTGTTTGCTTTTTAATTGCTTCTATTATTTCCATCATTGTACTTCTCTCATTTAATATTAAACTTCTCAGGGACCTTGAGTGGCTTTGATTTTCCATATATTCTATTATTTTCTATTTTCTTTTATATTCTATTTCAGATACTGGAAGTGATGTTGCGACGGGACTGTCATGGGAGAGTGGAGTTCTGCTCCCCCAAGACTGAATTTCTCCTGTTAGGGGACCCCCCCAAGGGGTTAAAGTTATTCTGGAGGACTAGCAAAGAAGGGTGATACCTGTCGATCACAGGAGTGGTGGCGGTCACCCTTTGTTTGATCCAGGAATACCCATATCCCCTACAGGAAGAAAACAAGATGCCTTGGCACCTTGCTAGTCATCAGTGTTCTGGGAAAGCTGTGATGTTTAAGCTTTAATTGCATTGCGATACTGATGGGTGAGATCGAGCTTTTCTTATTTATAGAAGGTATCATCAGTCCCTTGAGACAAATACTATATTTAATCTCCCTCTAACAGGGAAAATTACTCCCCCCCTTTCTTCAATTGGGAAGAAAAAACGGCTCTAACTCGAAAAAGCAAGAAAGAGAGGGGTCAAATGCTTTTAACTTGTACAATACGTCATCTTTATTATTTTTAATAACTTCTTGATAGGGGGAATTCTGGGTTTTTCCCCTTGTTTTGTGAGCCCCCCCCCCATTCAGAATCTTTATTTTAAACTGCAAATTTTCCTGTTATGTCAGACAAGACCTGTTATCTAGAAACTGGCATGAAGCCCAGACTGATTGACCTTGACAAGTGAAAATATTATCACACAATGTTCTGCCTGTTTTTAACTCTTTCATGGAATCAGAGTTGGAAGTGACTTTAAGGAACATTCAGTCTAGTTGAAAAAGACTTTAAGGATCATCCAGTCCATATGTAACATCTGAGAGGTTTTTTTTTTTTTCAGTCACCTGACTAAAATCTAACCCCGAACTATATAAAGACATTTTTTTGGGGGTGTTTCTTTCTGTTTTTTCTTTTCCTTCTCTTCTTTTTTTGGAACTCTGCTGGGTTTTTTGTTGCTGTTCACCTCTGCTTTCCCCCCCTTCTTTTTTGGCCTTGGGTCCCCCCCTCTCCTTTTCCTCTTCAACTGGGAACTGTACAATGCATCTGGATTTTAGGCTGATTTTTTGCTTGTTCTCTCTTCCATACATTTACCTTTTCCATCATTTTCCATCATTCACCCTCTGCATCTAGCAACAGAAGCTTATTGGAAGCAGTACAAATACTCTAATTCAAACTGGAACTGTACAATACTGTATCTTTGGCCACCCTTATTTGTCTTATTTCTAATATAAATCAAGGTGCCTCTGGGGAGTGACATCGGGAAGATTTAAAGAAGTTACTAAATGGAATTCCCATACAGACATTGAATTGAGACTGGGGAACCTCTATGTCTGATTAATGTTTTCTTCTTCTCTGGTTTTTAATTGCTTACTCTATTTTATTCATGGTGATTATATAAGGGAAAAGTGATAAGGGGAGGGATAGGAAATTTTCTTTGAAAACTGAGAGAGGGGATAGAGACATGAGTACAACTAATCTTGCTAAAATAGTAAAGAAGACTGCCTCTGCCCCTACTTCTGGCACGTCCAGTCCAGTAAAACAGAAAGCCATAGATACAATGTTGCCACAGAAGCTCCACAAGGATCTATATGCAATGATGCAGAAAATCCAAGACACGGTGGTGACCCATAGAGAGGAAACAACCAAATTTCAGTGAGAAACAAACGTGTTTCAGAATGAAATAAGAACCAGTCATTTAAAGATAGAAGAGAAAATAGACAAAATGAATGACCAAATTACAACAATGGGCACACAAATAAAAGAGACCGAAGATATACACTTAATTCTATCAATAAAGCAAGAGTGTTCTAAGAAAAACATATTAAAACAATGGAAGAACCAATACGGGAACCAAATACAGTACAAAAGAAGACCCCAGGAATAAGGGAGAAACAAGATTAGAATAAATAGAGGAACAAGGAGAACAAGAAAACCCAAGAGCAAACACAGAAGAAGTGGTGGCAAAAGAGAAAAGATAATTCAGAGTAATAAAACTTAAATATAAGTAAGAATCATGGAAAAGGATATCTGAATTTTCTCTGTAAATATTAATGGACTGAACTCACGAAGGAAAAGGAAGAAATTTCTTTCACAACTGCAAAAGATTAAAACATATATAATCTGCCTCCAAGAAAAGCATGTTAAAAAACAACACTACAAAGTATTTGTAGTGGGAAATTATACTATTCAGCAGCACAACAAAAGAAAAGAGGAGCAGCTCTCTATATTAAACAAACATTAGATCCCAAACTTATTTACGCAGATGAAGAAGGAAGAATTTTAATGGTTGAAATAATTATCAAAAGGAAATCCTCCTGATAGCAATATAGGCACCCAATAACAAACAAGAATTCAATAAAAAATTATATAAAGAAGCATTGGAAAAAGAATACCAACATATATCTTTACTGGGAGACTTTAACGTGAATGTGGATGAAAAAAATTGATTATAGAAATGGAAAGAAAGGGAAAGGGAAAAGGGATAAATGTCAAAAATATTTTCCAGATGGTAGAATAGTTGGGACTAAATGATATATGGTGAGAAATAAATACCCTAAACTCCCAATTTACCTTTTATTCAAAGAGACACAAATCCTGGTAAAGAATTGGTATGATATGTATATCTAAAGGATTAAGGACAGGAATACAAGAAGCAGAGATAGTTACAAATATATGGGCAGATCAGAATCCGATAACCTTTGAGGTGAAAAGGAGTAAGAAGAAGAAGGGACTTTGAACCCAACCTTAATGAAAGATAAAGAATTCTTGGAGAAAGCTAGAAAATGTAATTTTACTTCAAAGAAAACACAAATGAGGAAACCTCTTTGCAAATCATTTGGGACACAGCTAAAGCTATTTTCCAAGGAATCTATTTCGACTTTAGATCAGTGCTTAGCTTGGGTAATGAACTGGATGAGAGAGAACAAACTGAAACCAAAACCAGAGAAGACAGAGCTGCTTCTGGTCAGTCAAAAAGGAGCTCAAGGGATATGTAAGGGATCCCATGACCTCATCCTCTGGAATTGGGTTAATTTCCAGCCTCTGAGTCTACAGGCTCTCCCCTGCCTATCAACCTCAGCTGACATATTGCAGGAGCTGGGATACTTTTTTAAAAAAAACAGTGTGTTTGGTTAAGTGAATATCTTCTCCAACCTTTCTATTGTTGAGAGCTTAGACTTACCAAAAACCACTTTCAAGGCACCATCGTTATAATTAAAAATATATTTATTAAAACTACTGGAGGTTACATAAAAGTATGGCTCTTACTTGAAAATAACAAAACATTAATCCATCCCTAACTTGAATGAAGTTGTGAGTCAGAAGCCTCGCTATCTAATTTCTAAACTCTATTTCTAAGATGTACTGGATGGGATTACTCCCCCAATTGAAAAAAGAGGTGCGCAGCTTGGGGGTGTTCCTGGACTCATCCTTGAGTCTAGATGCCCAGGTCACAGCTAAAGCCAGGAGTGCATTTGTAAAATTAAAACTAGTATGCCAGTTACACCCATTTCTTGAGAAACCTGCTCTGGCCACTGTGACACATGCCCTAGTGACATCCCGGCTGGACTCCTTTGTTTGCCCTCTTGACGTGGGACTACCAATGGATAGTTGCAGGAAACTTCAACGGCGTCCAGAACGCAGCGTCCAGATTGCTAACTGGGGCAGGTTATAGAGATGACGCTACACCCCTACTAAAGCAGCTCCACTGGCTCCCTATCAGGACCCTGCCTGCCACAGAACCTGACCCTAAGGGGTTAACTGATGAAGAGCCGCTGGAAGAGCCTTGCAGCTCAAGTCAGCAAGCAGCTGAGTCTGATGACTCAGCTGAAAACATATCTCCGCCTCCTAGAAGGGCCATGAGCAGGATTCTGCAACAACATGCTACCAGGACAGCTAGAGCAAAGACCCTTGATGCTAGAAGGAGAATCAGGTTGGATAGCCCTGAGTATTAGCAGAAGCCTTCCCAGGGGTAGGCGTGTGTTCCCTGTTTTGGAATATAGCTGGCAAGCTCACCTTCAGTTCTTTGTGGAAGCAACGTGTCACTTAGACTTGTGACCACGTTCCTGTCTGCTCCTGACTCTGACTCTGTTTTGCCTAACTTCAGACTAGTTTCCTTGACAATGGCTTGATCTATTCCCTTCGGGTTGGCATCTGGCTTCTGTGAAACATTCCTGTGTTGACCTGGACTGGTAATTACTATGGTTTAAATTCTGTTATCTACCTGGCACCTGATTGTTGGCAAAGAACTTGAACCTGCTTGATTCCTCACTAAAAGACCTTGGCAAAGGACTGAACTCTATGTGTATTCTGTGTGTGGGGCTTGACACTGTCAATCAGCTATCGAGCACAATTCAAGGTGCTGACTTTCACCTACAAAGCATAAAAAATGCCTGGGTCCGACCTACCTCAGAGATCAAATATTGCAGTATGAACCGGCTCGGGTGCTTAGGTCACCAAGAGAGGCCTTTCCCTCCATTCCGGAACCTTCACAGGTTTGTCTCAGAAGAATCCATGAAAGGGCTTTCTCTGTTGCTGCTCCCAGACTTTGGAACTTCCTCTGCTGGAGGCCAGGACTGCCCCATCTCTGCTGCCTTTCCAGAAGCAGGCAAAGACCTGGATTACCATACATGACTGCATTGACTGATTTCATAAGAACACCAGTGTTTACTTTCCTACTGCATAATGGAATTTTTTCTTTTGGTGTGCTCTTTGTAGCTTTAATGTTACCTTTTATTGTTCTAAGGTGCCCTTCTAATTTCCTGTTCTTACTTTGAGTATGTCTTAAATGTTCTGGGGTGTCTATTGTCCCTCATTATTGTAAGCCACCTTGGGTCCTCTTCCAAGGAGAAAGATGGGATTAAAATATTCAAAACAATAAATAAATAAATAATAAAGCTGTTTTTAGGGGATTAGCCATAGCATACCATAATGCAAAGAGAGAGAGAGAGAGAGGGCATGAACAAATGAAATTGAAAGAATTCAAGAAGCTAGAATCAGAAGTGCAGAAATTCCCACAGAGAAAAATGCTCAAAAATCAAATGGAAGTGATTCACCACAAACTAAACTTAATAGAATCAGAAGAGATAGCTCAACAAATTAAAAGAGCGAAACAATACTTTTTTAAAAATGCAAATAAACCTAGAAGATGGTTGTCATATAAACTGAAAAAAGAGAAAGAAGAGAAGCAGATCAACAAACTGAAAGATGAGAAAGGGGATATGCAATACAGTACGAAAATGAGAAAATCCAAAACAACTGTTACAGAATACTAATAAAAACTTTATGGCACATTTTTCATGGGGTACTTGTGCCAAGCGAGGCAGCTTCCTATCTCCACTGGTCTTTGGTGGGCGGGGGCCCATGCAAGCTGCCTGGCCTGAAGACCTGGAAAGGCGGGCCGTGACCGGGCACGATGACGTCCGCCAGGGCCAGGGCACGGGCCCTGCTCGCTGCCTGTCGGGCCGGGTCTTCACTGAGAGGCTGCCAGCTTCCCTCATCTTCATGGTGCTCAAAGAGGTCTCCGGCCACCAGGACGTCCCCCAGGGTTGTGCCACGCACCAGCAGGCTGACGTCGCTCCCCGTGTGGCCGGGGGTGGGCAGCACCTCCAGGTGCCCAGGGTGGAGCACGTAGGGCCGGCCTCGGCGCAGCCCCGTGGGGAGGTAGCGCCCGCCAGGCTGGCAGACGTCCATGCCCACCAGCAGCAGCTCCGCCTGGGGGAAGAGGTTGAGGTTGCCCACGTGGTCCGAGTGGCCGTGGGTGCAGACGACGTGCCGGATGGCGCCCGGGGACACCCCCTGCTCCGCCAGGCCGGCCAGAAGCCGCTCCCGGCCCCAGGGGCCCCCCGTGTCCACCAGGGTGAGCTGGGGCCCCATCACCAGCGACACCGTCCCATCTGCCCGGGTGGTGCCGTCGGGCAGCTCCGTGGCGCAGCCCTCCTGCAGGACCAGCACCGAGTAAGGGGAGCCCTCGATGCGTGGCTGGCTCAGCACGGCGGTCCTGGGCTCATCCGGAGGCGGCAGCGGCGGGGAGGAGGAGGAGGAGGAAGCCATCCCGAGCCAAACGCCGGTGAAGCCCAACTCCCGCCCTGAAAGAAAAGAGGTGAAGGCGGGGGCGTATCTGGGGCGGGGCGGGGTGGGGTGGGGGGTGGGGAGCAGGGGCAACGGCAGGAGGGCGCATCTGCCCCGGGCGGGCGCAGCACTCTGGGGGCGCCTGGAGGGGGAGCAGCAGGAGGAAGCCCGCCCGGCCAGTCCTCCTTTCCCCCTAAGGCTTGGGGACGGCAAACCCCCCTCCACCGCCATGCCAGCCAGGCAGGCAGGCAGGCAGGCAGGCGCGCTCTTCCTCCTCCTCTTCCTCGCCTGGGTGGGAGAGGTGGAAGGCACCGGCGCGCATGCTCCCACCCGCACCCACCCCCACGCCCGCAGGGTTCGCGCCCCCTCTCCCGTTGCTGGGTGGGGGTCGCGATGTGGGGGGGGCGGCTTACCTCCCACGGGGCGGGCGGGGCCGACCCCCCCCTCCCCTCTCCCCCTCCCCCGCCTCCGCCACCGGGGAATCGCTCCCCCTGTGCGGGCGAAGACTCGCCGGGTCCCCGACGGCCAGGAGACACGCGCTGAGCTCCTCCGCGCAGGCGCGCGAGCCGGCCGCCTTGGCGCCGCTCTAGGAACCCCCGCCGCGCTTCCTCTCTCTGGTCGCGGATCCCGTCTGGCCCTGGCGGGTGGAAGAGCGCATGCGCAGAGGGTGGCGAGGGCCGCCGGGAAACCGGGTGGCGGGCGCGGGCGCGGGCGGAGTGGGGCCCGCCGGTGAAAGGGCCGCCGCCGATCGTGGTCGCCGCTCGCGGGAGGCAGCCGCCCTGCCCTGCCCTGCCCTCCCCCCGCCGCCGCCGCCGCCGCCGCCCGCGCTCTGCCCCCGTGTGCCTCGGGCGGGCCCCCTTGGCTGCCGACCCTCCTCCCACCCCCACCCCCGGAGCCGGTCTGTGCGAGGCGGCGCGCGCGGGCGGCGGGGGAGGAGCGGTTCGCTCTGCTGCCCGGCGCCCCTCCTCCGTCCCGGCGATGGCGGAGGAGAAGAAGGCGAAGGCGGGCGGTTGCGCGCAGCTGCCCTCGGAGTCCATGAAGGCGATGGCGGAGGCGATGGGCGTCGCGCAGGTGCCCGAGGAGACCTGCCAGCTGCTGGCCGACGAAGTCACCTACCGACTCAAGGAGGTCGCCCAGGTGGGGGAGGGGGAGGGGGGGGAGGGGAGGGGAGGGGGCGCGCGCGCTAGATGAGGAAAGAAAGGGGAGGGGGGAGCCGGACACGCCCACCCCACACCCCACGCTGGTACCGGCCAGGGGTCGGACCAGCGCCCCCTCCCCTTCCCGGCGGGGGAGCCGTTGCGTGAGGACGCCCCCTCCTGAACCCGTGTCGTGGCTTCTGCCCTCTTCCCCCCCCCCACCTTCGCCCCCTCCCCCATTAGGACGCCCTGAAGTTCATGCGGATGGGAAAGCGCCGCCACCTCACCACGGGCGACCTCGACCTGGCCCTGAAGCTGAAGAACGTGGAGGTGGGTTGGGGGGGGGGCGGCGGCTGCCCTGGGGAGGGAGGGAGGGAGGGAGGGAGGGGGCGCCCCTGGGCTCCTCTCCGGGAAGAAGAGGGCAAAGGGGGGTTGTCTGCGGGTTGGCATGGAGGCGGCGGCGGGGGGGTCGCACCTTCCTCGCATTTCCTTTCCTTTCCCTTCCTTGGCAGCCGCTGTATGGCTTCCACGCCCAGGAGTTCATCCCCTTCCGTTATGCCAGCGGTGGGGGTCGCGAACTCTATTTCTACGAGGAGAAAGAGGTGGACCTGAGTGACATCATCAACACCCCCCTCCCCCGCGTCCCCCTCGACGTCTGCCTCAAGGGTGAGTCACGGCCGGGGGGGGGGGCTTTGGGCCAAGTACGGTTCCACCTCCCTTTTAAGCGGGGTCCCTTTCATAGAAGCAGCAGCTCTAGGGAGGTTGCTTCTCCTCCTTGGAGGGGGGGGCTCTCCCTTGAATTTCTGAGATGAGGAGCTGTCACACCAGGAAGCAGTGCAGGCGCCCCCAAGCCTTGCTTCATAAGCTTCTGATGTCACCTAGAAGCCAGCACCCCCCTCCCCCCATAAGTGGGATTCTCTTGATGTCTCTGTGTGAGGCCAAGCGCCAGGAAGGACTGCTCTTGCCTCTTGCGGCTGCTTTCTCTCTCCTCCCCCCCCTTTTTTTTTTGCCCTGAGGTGCTGAGGACCCCTCTCTTGGGACTGTGAGTGAGGGGGTTTGGGGGGGGAACTGAGGCCTGATTCTGCCTGACCCCTTCTGTTTCTTTCACAGCTCACTGGCTGAGCATCGAGGGCATTCAGCCTGCCATCCCAGAAAACCCGCCCCCAGGTGAGAGCTGAGCAGTACCATTTGCCCTCTGAGGAGGGGGGTGGGGGGTGGGGGTGGGGTGGGGGCAGCTTCCAGCTCCACAACTAAGCCACAGCCCCGTGGTGAATTCACGGCCCTTCATCGCCAGCGGTTGCCAGTGGGCATGATAGAACTTGCTGCTGATCTCCCTCTGCCCTACTTCTTTTTCCCCAATGCAGCCCCCAAGGAGCAGCAGAAGGCTGAGGCCACGGAACCCCTGAAAGCTGCGAAGCCTGGCCAAGAGGAGGACGGGCCCCTCAAGGGCAAAGGACAAAATGCCACAGCATCTGACGGCAAAGGTCAGGCTTCCCAGAAGCTAGAGGACAGTGGGGCAGAATGTGGGGGGGGGCAGGCAGGCAGGGGGCTGCAGCAAATTCTATGCGATGCAGGGCTCTGGTGCTAAGGTGGAAGAGGGAAGGTAATTATCCCCTTAGAAAATGTGTGTGTGTGTGTGTGTGTGTGTGTGTGTGTGTGTGTGTGTGTGTGTGTGTGTGTGTGTGTGTGTGTGTGTGTGTGTGTGTGTGTGTGTGTGTGTGTGTGTGTGTGTGTGTGTGTGTCAGGGGGAGGGAGCAGTTTGGAAGCTTTTGCAGAAGGTGGGAGAGAGGCTTGGAAAAGCAGTGCTTAAAGCTGGGCAGGCTGGCTGGCTGGCTTCTGAGCAGAGAGGAGGGTGCCAGGGGGGAATCTCTGGGCCCTGCCTGTGGCGGCAGCAGTTACCCTTGACAGCAGCCTTTCTGGAGTGTGTGGCAGATGGTTGCCCGCTCCATCTCTCAGCTCTGGCTCATTTGTGCCACAGGGCCTGTCTCTAGCTGCATGCCACAGGAAGGGTGATTCCCTGAGAAAGAACCCGTGGTTCCCATAAGTAGTAGACTGTTAATAACTGCATAGACCGTTTCAGCAGACGTCACTTGTGTTAATAGCTACATGGCCAGAGGTTTTCCCTTTCTAGCCAACTGCTAAGCATAGAGACATTTCTCATTTCTGCCGGGTCACCCTAGTCGTAGGTGAGCCACGTATCCTCTGTGGTAGCAAATAGAAGAGAGCAGAAGAGGGCATTTGGGCTGCGGTCAGTAAGGGGTGCTGAGGCATTGCCCTGTTTTCACATCCTCCCCCCTCCCCCCATGCAGGGAAAGAGAAGAAAGGCCCCCTCTTGGAGGGAGCCCCACTGAAGCTGAAGCCACGCAGCATCCACGAGCTCTCAGTGGAGCAGCAGCTGTACTACAAGGAGATCACCGAAGCCTGCGTGGGCTCCTGTGAAGCAAAGCGGGCGGTGAGGAGCCATGCCGGGGCTACTCTGCCCCCACCCCATCCCAACAAGAAAGCCATCCCTGGAGCCCTGAGGGGTCAGGCTGCCCCGGCTGGGCCCCAGGCTGCCCTTCTCCCTGCTCTGGTGGCCAGCTTCAGAAGCCTTAGGAAGAATGTGCTGGCAGAGCTGTCTGGCAGGGGAATGATATGCTGCCACCAAGGAGGGGGGTGGAGTCTCCTTCTTTGGAGGTTTTTAAGCAGAGGCTGGATGGCCGCCTGTCGGGAGTCCTGTGATGGGGTTTGGACTGGATGGCCCTTGAGGTCTCTTCCAACTCTAGGACTCTATGATTACCCAGAAGCCTTGGGAGAGGAAAGCAGTCGAGCCTTGCCTGGCCTGAGGAAGGCTCCAGAGATGGTCCCTGGAGACCTTGGGCAGCCACTCTGCTCACTGGGTGGGCCGGACTGTGAGAACGGCTTAGTGGAGAGGAGGCAGCTGGATGCCCACTTCCCATCTGCGTTGCGGCGCTATTGCATCTCCACTCTCTCCTGAAAAGACAGCTCAGTTTATTTGTGGCATCGGCTTTTTGTTCTGACATCTTGTGTTCCAGTGTGTTCTGTGCAATTATTGGGTGGTAACATGTTTTTGCAAATGTGTTAGGAGAGAAACCAGATCCCCCGGGAAGGAGTCATGAAGATGGCTTTGCACACTGCTAGAGATTCAGCCCCAGGGGGAATTGCCAGCCAGTGTTGTGCTGTGTGTCATACTCTGCCAACAAGCCTGCCACTCACTGAAGGAGCGATGCTCCTGGGCAGCTGGACTTCTCTTTTCCTTCATTTGGGTGGAAAACCAGTGCTGCCCTCTTGCCCTGGATCAGGCTCTGCCCCTGCCCAGCCTACCCTTCCTCCTTCCAATTCCTACCCCCCTCCCCAATGCTGATCTGCCCTTTCTTTTCCCAGGAGGCCCTGCAGAGCATTGCCACAGACCCCGGCTTGTACCAGATGCTGCCCCGCTTCAGCACCTTCATATCTGAAGGGGTAAGGAGGGACAAAGGCAGCGGTGGGGGGGGGGCAGATGCACCTGTTGCAGAACTGCTCCCTCCCTAAGCCCAGGCTGGCCACCTCACAGGGGTGAGCGTGCTGACAGATGGTTTGCCTGACTTGATCGTGGAACCTCTACCAGGCCTGGCCGTGTCAGGTGCCATTGTCCTTTGGCCCCCGGGGGATGTTCACTTCCTCCACCTTGGCTCGTGTTCCTTGGGTCCCCTCCCTCCCTCCCAGCCCAGAGGCTCACCTGTCGTCCCTGGAGCAGGGGCCCTCCGTGGCCCTCTCCTGAAGAAGCTCAGCCCCCGCTGGTGAGGGGGCTCCGTGATCTCTTCCTTTGGTGCTCTATGGATGGAAGGAAGCCTCTGTCCTAACCTGCCAGTCCCCACCGCCAACACACCTTTCCCAAGAAGGGCTTTTGCCACATAGTTGGAACACATTCAGAGAAGAGCGACAAAGAGGGCTGAAAACTAAGCCCTATGAGGAAAGACTGAAAGAACTGGGCATGTTTAGCCTAGAAGAGAATAGAAGACCGAAGGCTGATATGATAGCACTTTTCAAATACTTGAAAAGCTACCATACCAGAGGAGGGGCGAGATCTGTTCTCAGTCATCCCAGAGTGCAAGACACGCAAAAATAGGCTCATGTTACAGGAAGCCAGATTTAGGCTGAATATCAGGAAAACCTTTACTGGGAGAGTAGAACAACACTAGAACCCATGACCTCAGGAGGAAGTGAGCACTCCAGTGCTGGAGGCCTTCAGGAGACATTTGGACCACCACCTGGCAGGTACCCTAGGACGCGTGTTCCTGCCTGGAGGAGGGGGTTGGACTTGATGGCCTCACAGACCCCTCGTAGCTTCACTGTTCCCTTCGACGGAACGGACATAAATGGGCTGCAGCTTCCCGTGTGGGAAGTGGCGTTGACCTTTTATGTTTTCCATTTGGCAGCTGGTGCTGAAATTGCTTAAGGCAGCCTTTCTTTGAGTAGCTTGCTTCTTCTTTAGCTGTGAGAACACGCAGAGTAGGGGTGCAGGGCAAGAGCACATGCCAAAACCAAACCAAAGCCATTTCTAAAGAGTTCGGTAGCACCTAAGCTCACGTTTGGATTGTCCAGAAACCTGGCAATGGCCCAGATGGGACGGCCTTCCCTTCAGCGCATGCAACCGCAGTCAAGGGAGACTCTCCCCCAGGCAGGCGAGGATCCAGGAGGAGCCGCAAGAGCCCCGTTTCACAGCTCACCTTCAGTTGTTGGAACCAGTAGTGCTCAAAAAGCAGGACACAATCCAAGCAGCATGTGTAACTTTCTCAGTGACAACCCTAGGGTTAGTTGTCATTGGCCTCTTTGAACTGGGTTCATTTTCATGCAGTAAACACGACCCTTCTAGGAACAATTTTATCAGCTAACCCACCTCCCTGCCGATTCTTTGTACGCTCAGTCCTTGATGCATTTGGTAATGCTGCCTAAAAGGCAGAGGGCCCAGTCCAGGGCCCAGTAGGACATGGGAGGAGATCCCAAGGGATGGGTGATCCAGGCAAGAGGGAAGGGCCAAGATCCACCCCTCGACTCAGTCCCATCTGCACCCCTCCACCCGCCGACACACAGGTGCGTGTAAATGTGGTGCAGAACAACCTGGCCCTCCTGATCTACCTCATGCGGATGGTGAAGGCCCTGATGGACAACCCCACCCTCTATTTGGAGAAATATGTGAGTGGAGGTGTTTGATTTGGGGGAGGGAGGGGTGGGCACAGGGACTGATGGGGTGCCCCCAGCCACACTGACTCTCTGCCGCACCGTGCCCCCCCCTCCCATGAAGCTGCACGAGCTGATCCCTGCCGTGATGACCTGCATTGTCAGCCGGCAGCTGTGCCTGCGGCCAGACATGGACAATCACTGGGCCCTCCGGGACTTTGCTGCCCGCCTGATCGCCCAGATCTGCAAGAACTTCAGCACCACTACCAACAACATCCAGTCACGAATCACCAAGACCTTCACCAAGGTGAGTGTGTGTGGGGGGGGGCAGGGTTTGGCCCCGGGCGGTGGTTGGGGAGCCCCCTCCTCCCCCTCAGGCAACCTGACGTTCCCTCCCACTCCTCTTCCAGAGTTGGGTGGACGAGAAGACCCCGTGGACCACCCGCTACGGCTCGATAGCTGGGCTTGCAGAACTTGGACATGATGTAAGTGGCTGGCCCTGCCCAGGCGAGGAGGAGGAGGCGGCCCCCTGGGGCTAGCCGTGGGCGGAGCTGGGGCCGAATCGGGCCTGGCCTGTGTCCTCTTCCCCCAGGTGATCAAGACGCTGATCCTGCCTCGGCTGCACGTGGAAGGGGAGCGTGTCCGTGCCGTGCTGGAGGGCCCCGTGGTCAGCAACATCGACAAGATCGGGGCTGACCATGTCCAGAGCCTCCTGCTGGTGAGGGGGTGGGCGGGTGGGTGCTGGAACATTCTGTGCAGCAGGGAGAAGGGCGTGCAGAGCTATCCTGCCTGCTCCTCTTTGCGATTGGGGTGGGTGGGTGGGGTGGGCCAGTGGGAAGGGTGCTGCTGCCCATCACCCAGGGCCTGGGGTGGAGTGGCCTTTTCCCCTCCTGCATCTTACACTGCCGAGGAAAGCCAAAAGGCAAAGTTGCTTCTGCTGGCCTTGCCTACCTTCTCCTGCTCTGCCCTTCTACAGAAGCACTGTGCACCAGTCCTAGCCAAGCTGCGGCCCCCACCCGACAACCAGGAGGCCTATCGGGCAGAGTACGGGCCGCTAGGCACCCTCCTCTGCACGCATGTGGTCAAAGCACGGGCGCAGGCTGCCCTGCAGGCTCAGCAGGTGAACCGCACTACCCTGACCATCACTCAGGTAACCCCCCCCCGACCCATGTCCCCAGTCCCACCCTGGGCACTCCCTTTCTGGGTCAGGGGCCCTCTTCCTCCCCGCTAAAGGCAGCCCCTGGAGTGGCACTCCTCTCTCTCTCTCTCTCTCCCTCCCTCCCTTCCTCCAGCCCCGCTCGACGCTGACTCTCTCCCAGGCGCCTCCAGGGGGTAGCGGTGGTGGCAGCAGCAGCAGCAGCAGCAGCACCTCCTCCTCCTCCTCCTCCTCACGAGCCCCCAGCATCATCAAGGTGCCCAGTGCCATTACTCTGCCAGTGCAGACGCTGGTCTCAGCCACTCGCCCGGCCACCCCTACGCAGCCCTCCCCACCACCCACCAAGTTCATTGTCATGTCCTCGGCCTCTGGCACCTCCACCTCCCAACAGGTAAGGTGAGGCAATGCAGCTGCCGGGGGGGGCTCTTTCTGTCCAAGAAAGGAGCTTCTTTGTGACGTGCGCCTGCCTCCTTTGCAGGTGATCACGCTCAGTGGGGGTCCCACCAGCACTTCTACCTCCCCTGTCACCACGACGGTCCCCAGCACACAGCCCCTGGTGAAACTGGTCTCGGGTGGGCAGGCAGCCCCCAGCCCTCCTGTGTCGGGCAGCGTCCAGAAGTACATTGTGGTGTCCCTCCCGGCGGCCACCGAAGGCAAAGGGGGGAGTACCCAGCTGTCGCCCTCCTCCTCCTCCTCCTCCTCTTCCTCCGCTTCCACCCCGCCCAACCTGGCCGTCCCTGGAGGATGCAGCGGTGGTGGCAGCAGCAACAGCAGCAGCATCAAGCAAGAGCCAAGTGACAGCCCCCAGCCCCCTGGGAGCAGCGCAGCCGCCAGCGCCACCACTGCGGCCACTGCCTTCCTGGCCAAAGCCAACGGGGCCCCCAACATGCTTCCTCCTGGGTCTCCTCAGCCCAGCCTGTGAGGAGACTGGAGGGCAGAGTGACTCTCTGCCAAAGGGCAGGAGGACATGGGGACACACACACACACACACACACCTCCCTTCCTTTGGCATTGCTCCTCAATGCCTGGGGGGCTAGGCGTACAGGGCTGCTTGGAATCCCTGGTGAGTTGCGTTGGATCCGGGTGGCAGGGCTTCTGGATGCTGGACATCTCCCTTGCTTGGCAGGGCAGGATCATCGCCCCCACCTCTTTGTATGTCAGAGCTTGTAAATAAATGTCAAGAGAGCTGTTTGCAATCAAGGGGCTGTTCTCTCTCCTTGCCAGCAGAGTAAAGGCTGTTCTCCCTTCCACCCGACCTCCCCCCGTCCAGCGTGAGAATGAGGCCCATTGCTTCCTCGGGGCTCCTCCGGGGAACCTTGCAGGCGGCGGGGGGGGGGGGGGCAGCTCTGCAGATCCCATCGGCCGCCGTCTAGGACAAAGGGAGGCTAGACACCCTGGGCGCGTTCTCCGCCTTGGATGGCCCCCTTGGCCGGCTTCTTTAATGGCCTCGTTTGGGCGCCCCTACAAGGCAGCCGCCCTCGCGCGGCCTTCGGAGTCCACGAGGCAGCAGCGCAGCCGGCGCGCGTCATAGAGCACCTCCACCTGCGGAGCGCGGGCGGGCTCCCGAGAGGCCGTCGAGGCGGCCCCCGGGGACCGGGCGCGCAGGAGGAGCAGAAGCTGCCGGCCGGTTGCCGCCTCTTCCTCCTCGTCGTCCTCTTCTTCCTTGGCGGAGGTCGAGCGGCTCCGCGTCCGCACTGCCTTCCCCGGGACCACCGGCGCGGGCCCCGGACCCTCGGAGGGGCGCTTCGGGCTGCTCGGCGGCTCCCGGCGCCCTCGCGTGCGACTCCGGGGGAGAGCGGGGCGCCGGGGAGAAGGCGGCGGCGGCGGCTGGGGGCTTCTGCTGCTCCGCGTCCCGTCCCCCGGGCGCTCCTCCCTCGGAGGGTCCCCTAGGCCCCTCCGCTCAGCCCCTTCCGGCAGGCCCGGGCGGCGTCCCCGTCCGCGGCAGCGAAGGCGCACCTGGGCGGGAGAAAGAGGCCCGGGTGGGTGCGGGGGTTGGTCGTGGTGGGGAGAGAGAAGGTGTGTCCCGCGACGGGGACGGGGCGGCTGCCTCGGGTGCGGAGGGGGGGCGCCCGCAGCCCCGCCGTGGGATTGGGACCCCGCTGCGACCCGGCCTGCTCACCAGAGAGAGGAGGCGGGTGGCCACGCAGAGCAGCGCCAGGGTGCCGAGGAGCTGCAGCGCCCGGTGGCCGACCTGCTCGCAGGAGCTCGGCGCCGAGGAGGTCATGGCTGCGGCGGCGGCGGCGGCCCAGACGCATTCTCTCTCTCTCTCTCTCTCTCTCTCTCTCTCTCTCTCCCCCCGCCCGCCGTCGAAGAGGGAGCGGCTGTGAGCTCACAGTGAGGGGAGGGCGCGCGTCCTGAAGGCATGGGCGAGGAGTGGGCAGCGTCGGCGGCGGGGGGTGGGGTGGGGGCTGGGGTTCCTGCTCCTCCTCCTGCGGGTCCCACCGACTGCAGGGGAGACCCTCTTCTCCCGCCCCCCTTGCTCCTTCTCCCCTCGGTGGGTCTGGGGTCCCAGCCGCTCCCACGCCTTCTCTCTCCCCCCCTCCCTGCCTTCTTCCCGCAGGCCATGCCCGGCTCTTGGGGGCGGGGGCTGACCGGAGGAGCGGCGGCCCACAGGGACGCCTCGTGGAGGAGCCGGAGTTTCGGGCCACCGAGGCCTCCCTTCACGGCCACCACCGAGACCCGCCGGGCTGGCGGGCGGGCTGCCGTGGAAGCGCCCCAGGGCAAATGAGGGGTGGGGCGGGGACTGGGCTCCAGCCTTCCCTGGCCCCGGGTTGCTCTTGGCCCTTGGGGAGGGGGCCGGTGAAGACCTTCCCCCACTGAAGGAGGGAGGGGCTGAAGAGAGCCTCTCCTGCCCGGCTCCCCATTGGTGTCTTTTTGTTAAATGGGTTTTGTTTTTGTGGCCAGAGTGATGTGACCTTTCAGTTGCCCCCACCCCACCCCACCCCACCCCACCATCATGGGTAAGCTGGCGCCCACCGGCCCCTCTCTTTCTCAGCCCAGCCCTGCCTCTCCTTCCTGGGCGGGCAGGCCTGCGGTAGGGTCCCCCAACCCCAGCCAGGTGGGTCTTCCCTTTCCGCCCCAAGGCCACCAGGTTCCCACCCTCCTCTCTGGGAGGGTGAATCCAATACCAACTTTTTGCACTTGGGCGTTCCGGAGCGGTGTTCAGACCCCCCAGCTCTTTGTGAAGGGGTTGGGGTTCTTGGTGGCAGTCTCCTTCATGGCCAGGGAGCCCTCTCTCTGGAGGGAGGGGTCTGGCTCCTCCTGGGACAAAGTCAGAGGGGGGGTGGCTCCTGAGTGGGTGGTCAGTAGGTGGGGTGGAGGTCCGCATTGCCTGCATTGCCCACGTGCTCCCCCCCCCAACACACACACACAACACACAGAGAGATGCACGGAGGCTGTGAGTGCCCTCCTTTCCAGGGGATCCCTAAACTCAGCGCATAGGAGTGGGACCCTTGGTAGCCCGAGAGATACTCTGGCTGTGGCGTGCAACCCTAACCCGTGAATCTTTAATATTTGGAATGTTGAAAAAATATTGTACTTGTCTTGAAAGAGGATTTCATGTCCACTTTGTTTCAGGGTGTGTTCAGCTACTGCTGATTTTTCTGGTTGTTTTAGTCTGCAGTGTCTTTTATGTTCTTTGATTCTAGACAGGATGCTGCACTTTGTGGTCCCAATATATACCTGGCTACAACTACAACCTATTCTCCTGAATAGGATAAGTTTCCCCTTCCCCACAACTTAAAAAACCCACAAGTCTCTCATTCTATACCCCAGAGCACAGAGATAACTCCTAGTTCCCTGAGCTCCTTACCCTCTGAAGATGCTGGCCACAGAGTCTGGCAAAATGTCAGGAAGAAAAACTTCCAGAACACAGCCAAACAGCCCCAAAAAAACTCACAACAGCTATCAGATCCTGGCTCTGAAAGCCTTTGAGAATACATGAATACTTTCCAAATAGTGATTAATTTAGATGGTGCAGGCTGGGGGTCTGTGTGGATGGTGGCCTGCCCTGCCAGCAGGGGAACCCCCTTTTCTGCCAATCCAATCCTCCTCTGTTGGAAAAAGGTTTATGCCAAGTGCATGGAGGCAAGGGAGAGGTTGTGTCTGTGTGTGCCTGTGTGCGCGCGTGGTGCGTGCTGCAACAGGAGATTAGTCGCACTTAGAGAGGGGTTGTCAAGGACTCCTTCCTAAACTCCTCCCACCCACAAAAGGCCAACACCCTTTTAGGATGCATTAACACAGTGGTTCCCAACCTGGGGGTCGAATGTCCATTTCCTGGCTAAGGCTGCCTCTGCAGAGGGTGGCAGGGGCTCCTGGTTGCGGGGGTTGGGGGTGGGGGAGATGCAGTGAGTGTGGCTGGGGCGGAGGGGGTTTGGGTCAAGAAGCAGGAGGTCCCGGGCTCTGCCTCCAGGGAGGAAGGAGAAAGCCAAGAGCAGGAGTTAATAAGGGGGAGACAGTGGAGGAGGGAAGTGGGTGGAGGAACAGGGCTGCCCTCAGCCCACCCACCCCCAAAGGTGGACAGTCATTCTGAGCGGCTCTCAGAAGGCCAGCAGCCCCCCACACACTTTCCGTGGCAGAGGGGCTGGAGGTAGGGAGCCATGGTAGTAGGCGACTCCTCACAAAGAGGGGGCCTTTTGTGGCTCCCGGTTCACTCCACGAGTGGAGCAGAATTGATGCTGGCACCTGCATTGAACCCCCTCCCCCCGCTTGAAATGGATCCACTTACATTGACTCCACTTGTGTCGGGTGGAGCTGCCCGCTGGGCTCTCTGCCCTCATCCTCACCCCACCCCCTTGGCCCAGGCCAGAGCAGTGCCTTCCTCTCTAGGGGAAGTGCCCTGCCCGGCTGTGGGGAGCTAGCGCCCTCCCTTGCTCCGGCAGCAGCATCTGCCACACCAGCGGGGACCCACTGCTGCCCAATCGTCTGCCTCAGCAGAGAGCACTTGAAGGCAGAGGAAAGAGGAGGTGGGGAGGCGAAGAACACACAGCTGGCCCATGTGAACGCGCGGGCAGGGGCCCCTGCCGAGGCCAGCTGGGCTCTCCCATAGGGTCCATCCTGGTGGAGACGCAGACTAGCGCCCACACCCTGGTCCTCTGAAATGGCCCCACCTGAGCAGAAAGGACATCAGACCAAATAGCCAACAAGCACTTTTAGTGCAACTGGTGGGGGGCCCTGAGGGGGAAGGGCTGTGTGGGGCAGTGGACCCACAGTGGACCCACTCAGCCAGCCAGGATGAGTTCCAGGCGCCACACGCAACAAGACGGGCCCTTCTCTTAACAAGCTTGCACCTTCATCAGAAAGACCACTGAATGCAGCTGATGTAAGGTGTGTGTGTGTGTGTGTGTGTGGGGGGCTGAGTTGTGGGCCAAATAATTCCCTGAACTTACTGGTGGGGCAGGGGCAGGGGGAGGACAGCGGTGTCAAGAGGAGGGCCTCCATGTGAGGAGGGCGGGGTAAAAATACTCTAAAATAATAATAATGAGGAGGCATTTACGTGCCAGCGAAAGGACCTCGGGGAGGTGGTCGATCCAGCCTCTGTGGTTGGCAGCCCCTTCTCCCACTTCCTCACCAAAGGTGTATCAGAAGGCCTCTTCAGGACAGAGAGACTGACCTGCATGCGCACCCTTCAAGGATGCCTAGGTGGGCCGGGTCCTTCGTGTGGCTGGGGTCCAGTGACCCATAGGGCTGTAAAGGTGATCATCAGCCCTCGGAATTGTTCCAGAACCATGGAAGCTGAGCCAGGCAGGGTGGTTTACTGGATCAGCTCCATGTCAGCAGCCCAGCTGCAGCATTTGGGGCACAGGGAAGAGTCCCCTAGAAAGGGAAGCCCCGCAGCCCCCCGCAGTGTGAGCAACACCCTGAGCCGTGTGTGGGGGTGTGTGGGTGTCTTCCTGTGCCCAGCAACGGACCGCTCCTGGCTGGTACAGAGGCCCTGAGAATCTCCACGGGCTAAGCACCCCAAGGCGGTCCCATCAGGCAGTCCTCACAACATACTGAGGCAGGGAGTCCCATGGCCTAACCACCTGCTGCACAGAGATGCCCTTCCGCCGTCTTTTTTTCTTATGGCAGGCTCTGCTTCCCTGGGTTGGGGACGGGTAGCTGCTGGAGGGAGCGGGAGGGAGGCTCGCAATACTTCCCTCTTTCATGCTTTCCCTGTTGCTCAATTTCCCTTCTGCACCAGCCTCTTCCTTGAAGGCTGGACCCATTCCTTGGCCCGGCAGAGCTGCCCCTGGTCGCACGCTACAGCCGCTGGCTCCCCAGGACCACCCTTTCCCCTGCCCTGCTCGGAGACTCCCACGGAAACTTCCAAGCCCCCCGAGATGCTGCCCATTTGGGTGCCAGCCCTCCTGCTTCTGGCCCTCCTGCTTCTGGCCCTCCTGTCCCTGGGAGAAGGTAAACAGGAGGGGGTGAGGGTGGGGGGGAGAAGGCCCCTTTGCTCGCTGCTGACCCTGACCCTGGGCCCAGTCCGTCTTGTGCCAGCTGTCTGGAGAAGCACGGGGTTAAGTCTTTAGTTCATACCTGTCGATGCCACACCTGTGCAGGGGGTGGGGCCACCGCCAGATTCCACTTCCCATCAGATGCCCAGCAGACCCTGGATGCTTTGGGCTGGGCATGGTCTGGCTCCATCCAAGGGAGCAAGGCTTACAAGAAAGGGAGGCTGGCTGTTCCCCAGCTCTCCTGAGTTTCTGTGGGGGGGGGCAAAGGAAGGGTATGGCATTCCCCTCCCATACCCTGTACCCCCCTCTTCCAGCCACCCAGCCAGCTCCCGATCACACACAGACCACGGGGGGGGGGGGCTGCTGCTTCTCAAGGAGAGGGGAGGCCTCAGGTTTGCCTCCAGGCATCCACCAGGACATAAACTGACAACAAGCCCCCCAAAAGGGTTAGCCCCCTTTCCCCCAGCGAGTCCACTGGGCTGGCATCAAACTAGCTTGCCACTAAACCTGATACGAACCTGTGGCCTAAAGGTACAATCCACTTCAGTGTCCTCTTTCCCCACATGTAGCAGTGGGGCAGGTGGGCTGGGTGGGTGGGTGAGCAGAGGCCCTCCCCCACTGGAAGGAACCGGCAGCCTGAAACCCCAGACCATTCAGGGGACAACAGGCTGCAATAGGGGTGGGGTTGGCAATTACCTGGGAGAAAATGGAACTTTAAAAAGGCTGCCTTCTGAACTGGTCCAGCTCCGTGGGGTGGGTGGGGGTGGTACACCTGGTGGCTAAGCCCATGGAGCCAAGGCGGGCTCTTCCCCATTGGGCCCCCTAGCCATGAGGCGGGGGCTGAGGCTGCCCAGGGCATTTAGCTGCCAGGGTTGCCTGACCTGCCCCCTGGACAGCCAGCCGTGGCCAAACTGGGGAGAGTTCCCACAAGGGAGGACTCGGCCAGACCACTTTTGTCCAGGAAGTGCCGGGGAGGAGGAAGAGGCAGAAGCAAGCATTGTGCTGGGTTGATGACAGCAAGCGCTGGTCTGGATTAAGGGCCTGCTCCCCCACCCCACCCCAGGCATTGGGCCTCTTAAGAAGATCCAGCCAGTCTCCAGAGGCTGGGAGGGAGACAAGGGGCTTCTATCCCCCCAAAAAGAGCAACCACCCTGCCTGGTGGCAACCACACAAAGCCTGCCCTCTCACGGCACCTTTGTCAGTGGCCCCTCTGCCCACGTTGCCTGCCGGAAGCCTCACCAACACCTGCATATTTTGCATTTCTGTTGGCTGGGACTTAGCAGCTTCCCTGAGGCCCCTCCTCTACCAGCTTGAAATATTACTGATAGTCTAGATCAGGGGTCCTCAAAGTTTTCAAACAGTGGGCCGGTTCACCACGCCCCAGACACCACTGGGGGCCGGACCACAGTGGGTGGGGGGAGCAGGGGCCTTGCCGTAGCCCTCCCACTTTGAATGCCCCACTAGCCAGCATGTTGATCATCTATTTATTATTTATTTATTTTATACTAGGCGGTAGTTGGGGGGAGTGGGAGAAGTGACATAGCCCACTGCTTTGATCTGCCTCAGCAACAGAAGCAGCTGCGGAGGGTGGCTTGCTCGCAAAGTAGGGGGTAGGTGGGGGGGGTTGCAATTGGTCCCGGGGGCTGGATTCAGGACCTTGGGGGCCCGCATCTGGCCCTGGGGCCTTAGGTTGAGGACCCCTGGTCTAGATCCATTTCAATCAGGGTTTAGGCCACATCATGAAACTAAGACAGTTCTGGCCGCCCTGCTAGATGACCTGTTACGGGAGGCTGACTGGGGGAGTGTGACCCTGTGGGTCCTCTTGGGTCTCTCAGCCACCTTTGGTCCCACTGGCCACAGTAGACTCCTGGACTGGTGGTTGGGTCTGGGGACTGGGGGCGGGGAGCATTAGGCTGCCCCCCTCCCTTCCTCCTGGTGGATACAGCAATGTGGAGTCCCACCAGGATTGATCTCCATGAGGCCGCTGGGAGAGGTCATTTGGAGAGTTGGGGTGCATTGCCATCAGTGCTGATGACACACAACTTGATTTCTCCTGTTTGTCTTCAGCAGGGGAAGCTGCCCTGACCCAAGAGCATTGTCTGATGCCAGTTATGAACAGGGCAAGGGCAAACAGACTGAAGTTAAATCCAGACTAGATGGAGACCCAGCAGTTAAGAGGGCACACTGATTGGTTGGGGGTGGGGGCGTTGTCTGGTCTTGATGGGGTCACAGTCTCCCTGAAGGATCAGGCCCACAATCGGGGGTATATTTTTGGACCTGGCCTCCTCAGTGGAGAAACAGATCTTGTCCAAATCTGCCTTTTCCCATCTGAGGCTGGTTGCACCTTCTTCTTCACAGGAAATCCCTAATAACTCTGGTTCATGAGCTGGCAAGCTCAAGGATTGACTACTGGAATGCCCTTTTTGTGGGGCTGCCCTTGAAGGCTGTTCAGAAGCTGCAGCAAGTGCAAAATGGTCACTACATCTCAATATTTCATAGACCCTGGCTCACCTGCACTGGCTGCCAGTATAATTCCAGGCCAAGTTCAAGGTTCTGATGATAACTTACAAAGCCCTTTATGGTTTATTAGGACCTTGCTGCCTATTAGTGCACCTCTCCCTCAGGTCATCCTCCTTGATGCTGCAGTCGGCTATTTTTAGAGAAGCCTGGAAGTCATCAAGTACAGCCCAGGCCTTCTCAGGAGTGGGCGCCTCTCTCTCTGGAACTCCCTGCCTGTGGGGGTTGCCATTGGCCCCCACCTTTCTGAGCTTCTGAATACAAGTAAACGCCTGGCTCCCCCCCCCCTGGCCTTTCCAACCCCACCCTTTTGTAATATTAATTGTATGGTTTATGTGCCCTTCATCGTTCACCAACAGGTCTTCTGTTTTTATTTGACTATTTTTAAAATGTGCATTTTTTTATATTTTCTGGAACTAAATATAAAAGCAGTGGCCTGTCCACTAATTGGGCAGGGTACAGAGAGAGAGAGAGAGAGAGAGAGAGGGAGGGAGAGAGAGAGAGAGAGAGAGAGAGAGAGAGAGAGAGAGAGAGAGAGAGAGAGAGAGAGAGAGAGAGAGAGAGAAGAAAGAAAGAAAGAAAGAAAGAAAGAAAGAAAGAAAGAAAGAAAGAAAGAAAGAAAGAAAGGACTCGAGGCATCCGGACAGGGTCTGTCTCTCCCCATTAGCCTGTACCAGAATGGGTGTTTCCCTCTTCAAAGATTTTCTGCTTTGCGTGGCAACAAATTTGTCAGCTGCCTTTCCTGTATTGCCTCACCCCAGTCATAAGGGAACTGCCCACTTCCTTTAAAGTGGAGCAAACACAAAACAAAATGGAAAAATTAAGATGACTACATGGTGACAACAACTTAAAGATTAGTTTCTTTTTTAAAATATGAGCTTCCATAGACAAGCCCACTTTTTCAGACCTAAGAGTAGAAATACATGGCAAATATTTATACAGTTACACATGGCCCCAAAACAAAAAGATGTCATGGACCTGAAGAAGTGGGCTTGATTGACAGAAACTCACATTAAAATACATCTTAAGGAACCAGCATGTTGCTGTCTTCTTAATTTTTCCATTTCTGCCATGCCACCACAGACAAACTCAGCTGCCTCTTCTAAAACTACAACCTTTAAAGTGAGGACTGTTGGCTTTGCTTTCTGGGAAAAAGCACAGGAGAAATTAGATGCTCCCACAACCTGCTTCTGCTCTGTGGTACCATCGGTTTAAGTCACCACAAGGTACAATTCTTTAGTAGGCTGGCCATCCACGAAACCATGTTTGCCCTCAAATATGCAGCTCCCGTGTGGGAGAAGATCCTCTCTGCTGCCCTCAGTGCTGGGGGCTGTGCCACACGGTGGTGTGGATGAGGTGGGTGGGAACTCTGCAAGAAGTATTGCCAGGGGAGCTGGAACCCCTGGGGGGGGGAGGTCTTTGGCAAGGAGGGGAATCTGCCACTCAAGAGACCAACAGGGAGAGCTCCGATGGGCCCAGCCCGCTCAAATTCAGGCCAAAGGGGCCGCTCCGCCTGCTGCTTTCTTTGGCCTGAGGGTTTCCTCTGGGCCAGATCTATGTGGACTTGGCGTCTCTGTCAGTGACACTGATGTTCAAAAGAAAAGCTGGGCGTTTTCTTCCATGCCCCCCAGCTGGGGGCTGGTCTCAGACAGGGGCATATCTGGGGTGGAGGGGCAGAAGGGTACATCTGCCCCAGGTGCAGCAATCTGGGGGCACCTGGAAGGGGAGCAGCAGCAGGAGGAAGCCGTACAGCCTCCCGCCGCCCAGCAGTCCTCCTTTCCCCTAAGGCTTGGGGATGGCACCCCCTCCACCATTGTGCACCATGCAAGTGGCGAAGCAGGCAGGCAGGCAGGAGCGCGGTGGCCGCAGCCTCCTCCTCCTCCTCTTCCTTGCCTCAGTGGGAGATGTGTAAGGTGTCTGTCCACACACACACACACACCATGCCCACAGGGTTCGCTCCCGTTGCTGGGTGGGTACGATGTTGGGGGGGGCGGTGGCAGGAAGGGTGCAAAAATGAACATTGCCCCCAGGCGCTCCAAATCCTGGCTGTGCCTCTGGTCTCAAACCCCGTTGGGCTTCCACCACCCAACCTCCACCACAGTGGCCATGCTGGCCAGGGATGATGACCGCTGGAGTCCCACAAGAACTGGAAAGCTGCCAGTGGGCCTCCCTTGCACTAGTGACGCCCAGAGGGGAAATGTACCTTCCTCCACCCACACCTTCTCTCCTCTCCCAACTTCCCTCGCAGAATGTGGCACCTTTCGAATGGACTATTCCATCTGGCAGCCATGTCACCTTTCCGGACAGGTGACGGAATCCATCACCCTGCCCTGCAACTTCAGCTACACCTGGATGGATGCCCCCAAGAGAGACATCGGGGTCCACTGGCGTTTGGAGCACTTTCACAGCGAGACCTTCATATTCAACTACACGGTGGAAAACACCTACACCCACCCAAACTTCTCAGGGCGGGTCTCTCTGATCGGAGATCCAATGAAGAGTTGGCAGGCTTCAATCCAAATTCTCAACCTCTCTGAGTCGGACAGCAATATCTATTTCTGCCGTATTTCTGCACAGACTGTCGAAGGAAAGAAGGAATGGCAGTCTGTACGTGGGACAAACCTCACTGTCATAACAGGTGATTGCCATCTGCAACCCTCCTGTCTCGCTCGGTGCTTCTCTGCATCGGCCATTGCCAGAAGGGGGTGTTGTTTCTACAGGTCACTTGGGCAGAACCCCAGCCAGGGCAGGGGGGGGGGTAGGAGGCGAGAATGAGCTGGAGTTTTCCCCACCCCCATCTTAAAGTGCCCTATGTTAGAAAGAGAGTTGAGGTGGCCCTTGGTACCTTCTGGGAGAACCCGCACTATTTGGGGTTGGCATGGCTACCAGCCAGCTGGGAGGAGACTGGTTTTAGTTGGGCTTGTGTATGTGTCCTCTCTCTTTCTCTCTCTCTGTTCCAGGTGCCCCGACACAGATCTACAGAGCTCTTGGCATGGTGGCTGGGGCAATCCTAGCCATAATAGCTGTCTCTCTTGGGCTGTTGATGCTCCTTGCTTGGAAAAAAGGTAGCACACCCTGAGGGCTGTGGGGGTGGGGTGGGGGGGTAGGAAGAGCTGTTCCAGAGGAAACTATCCTCTTTCTCACTTGGACTTCCTAAAAGGGACCTCATCCTGCCCAACATGTCTCCTTCGCCAGGAGAAGGGCTACATAAAAATGAAATCACTGTCTGCTTGGCCATAAACTCCAGCTTCTGCCCTCTTAGAAAGAAAGCCTCTATACCTGGCAGGATCCGACAGGAGGCCAAACATGGAGGCACCGTGTTCTGTCCAGCGGGTTTGTGAGAAATTTGCCAGTTCTCGCCTTCTGATGTTTTTAGCTAATGAGCAAACTCAGAGGAATGCCTGCCATAGTCATTTACATATTTAAAATATTTTTGCCCCACCTTTCTCGTAAAAAGGGAGCCAAGGTGGCCCTTAGCCTTGCGTGAAGAAAGAACACTGTCCTTCCTCCTCAGTCCTCTGAAGCCTTGGCTGGCTGGCTGGCTGGCTGGCTGGCTTTGGGGTCTCCCTTGGAGGGAAAAATGCTTGCTCTCCCATAGCTCCAGGCCTCTGGGAGAGTCTAGGTTGGAGGCCACCCCAGCCTTTGGTTCCCATGAGGGACGGCCAGGTGCCCCCTTATCCTCTCCCACAGGGATACCCACAAGCAAGGCATCGGGAGGTGCCCCTTCCAGCTCACCTCCCTTGGTGGCCAGGATTCAGAGATTCAGCCGCCCTGACTTCTTGCCATGGACATCTTGAGGCAGGAAAGTCCACAGAGGTGTTCCCTGAATGATCCCCAACCCAAAACCTGGAGAAGGCCTGGCTTTGTCCTCTCCTGTGTGTCCTGACCACCACCGCCACCTTTGGGCTGTATGTGCTGAACTCTGCAGGAGTTTGACTGCACCCAACCCTCTGCTCATGACTTGAGTGTGATCCTGACAGATTCAGGGAGCAGCTCTAGGTGGACTCAGCCTTCCATCGTCCTGAGGTCCATAAACTGAGTGCCCAGCTTGCTTGGGTGCAATTCTGTTGTAAACCTCCCAGAGAGCATTCAGCCCTATGGGGCAATTCTCAAATTGAAACGAGCAGGTAGTCTGCTCTCATTAAGGAGGCAGGAGGAGGAGAGCACCCACATTCTCTGCATCAGATGCCATTCCCTTCTCATGGATGGGTTGGCACCGCCTCCCAGCTGAACCCAACCCCCACGGGGCTGCCAGACAGGCAGGGCTAGTAATGCCCCTACCCCCACCCCCCATGTATCAACCAGAGTGCTTCCAGGACAGGGAGGGGGGAGTGTGTTTCCAACCTGCCCTGCAGCTCCTTGGTTCTCTTTCAACCCCCCGGCAAAGCATCTCTCTGACAGGAGTCTCCCTCTTTCTCCTTTTCCAGGTTTCTGCCAGGGCTGCCTCAGAAGCACGTGAGTCCTTGCCTTATGACCCCACTGCCTTCCTTGGTTCTGTGAAATGGGCCCCTAACTGTTGGCAGACTGCTGTGCCCATGCTGTTGCTGTCGAGTCCACCCCTGCTGGGTCCCGTTGGGGCAGGGTGGCCATAGGCCCACGTGGGGTGCTGAACCTCTCCTCTGGCTGAGAGGCAGGCTGGCTGGGTGGCTCCCCCTCCTCTCTCAATGCAGTGCAACTTTTATCTGCCTCCAACATCACTGCTGCCATTCCCCTTATTTGAACAGGTGATTGCTTCAGCTTAGTGTGGGGCCTGGTGGCTCAGTGGGCTAAAGTACTGAAACTGTCGGCTGCAAAGTCAGCATGTCGGTGGTTCGAATCCTGGGAGCTACACAGTGGAGCAAGCTCCCGCTGTTAACCCCAGCCCCTGCCAAACTAGCAGTTTGAAAGCATGTAAATGCAAGTAGATAAATAGGTACTGCCATAAAAAGCTGGAAGGTAAACAGTGTTCCGTGCACAGAAATACATTCAGCTATGCCGGCCACATGGCCACGGACTTGCACAACAACTAGTTAGAACAGCGCTGCTCCCGAAAGGAGAACTAGTTGGACAACTAGCACGCATGTGCGGGGGGTACCTTTACCTTACTTCAGCTTAACCACAGATTTATTACTCAGGTGTAAAACCCCAGCACTTGGCATGAACTTATGTGGTAAAGTGAGTCAAAGAGTCAGATGTTCTTCACACAAAAGACTCCATTTAAAAACATATTTTAAAAAAAGGTAAAGGTTCCCCCTCCCCCCACACTTGGCTGGATGCATTTCTGCAGTACTTATTTATCTATAGTACTTGCATTTACATGCTTTCAAACTGCTAGGTTGGCAGGAGCTCACTCTGCTGCGTGACACCCAGATTTTGAACTGCCGAGCTGCCGATTTTGCAGTTGACATTTCAGCACTCTAGTCTGCTGAGCCACCACGCCCCTTGTAAAAAGTAAGTGCAAAACAGATGCATTAGGCATAAATGGTTGTCTTGGAGGTTCCAGACAAAAGTCAGATTTCAGTCAAGCTACAGGATAAGAAATGCTGCTACTTTAGCTAAAAGTCCATCCTTTCCCTCCCTCCCTCCCGCTGCCCCTCTCCTCAGCTTCCAACTCCCCAAAGTCCTGCATTCTGGCTCCCTTCGACTCATTCTGCTGCATACTTAAGTTCTCTTCCTCCCTTAACCTCCATTATGGGCAACCCGGGGGAAGGTGGCAGCAGAAGGTCTCATTGGTTAGCATGTGGTCCAAAATAACACTGAGATATCTGAGGGCAAGAGATCAAGTTCTGGATGCCCTGCCTGAAGTTTCTGAAATATCACCTGGTCTTGGGAAGTCGTGCATTTGAATTTTAGTTGGCTTTGGTTTACCATAGAATCATAGAATAGTGGGGTGGGGTTGGGGGGTTCCTAAAAAGCCATCAAGTCCTACCCCTTGCTCCAGGCAGGGATATCAGTCAAAGGATATCTGCCAGGTGGTTGTCCGAATGTCAGTGTTGGAAGACTCACCACCATAAGAGCCTCGTGGTGCAGTGGTGGTAAAACTGTGTTCCCGACCTGGGGTTCAGTCCCAGGTAGCAGGCTCATGGTTGACTCAGCCTTCCATCCTTCTGAGGTGGGTAAAATGAGTACGCAGCTTGCTGCTGCTGCTGGGGCCATGTGTAACCTGCATTACTGTAATTAAAACTGTAAAACCAGCCAGAGACTACTTGAAGTGGTATGGGGTGGTATCTATGCAGAACAGTTTCCTTTTTTTTTTTTTTTTTTTTTTTTTTTTTTTTTGCTCTTGAAGTAATTGGTTCCCTTGCCGTCCTGTTCTAACAGGAAGTTTTTCTGGAGCTTCAGCTGAAAGCTGGGGTCTCTTAGCTGAGGACCCATGTTGCGTGTCCTCCACTCTGGGATGATAGGGAACAGATCCTACCCATCCTCTTGTATGACGGCCTTTCGAATAGTTGAAAAGTGCTATCATATCGTGCCCTTGTCTCCAGGCTAGACATGCCCAGTCCTTCCAGTCCTTCCTCAAAGGGCTTGGTTTCCAGCCCCGTATTCAGACTTGTTGCCCTCCTCTGAACTTGTCAGCATCTTTCTTGAAGTGTGGTATCCAAAGCTGGACAAAATACTCAAGGTGAGGCCTACCCAGTGCCGAATAAAAGGGGACGAGCACCTCACAGGATCCAGAAATTCTACTTCTGTTAATGCAGTCTAAAATAGCATTTGCCTTTTTTTTCTGGCCACATCACACTGTTGGCTCATATTCGCCTCCTGATCTACCAGAATTCCAAGATCCTTCTCATTCATAATAGTCTTGCTGAGCCAGGGTCCCCCCCTTCCTGTAACTGCGCTCTGGGTTTCTTCTTCCTAGGTCCAGTAGTTTTCTCTTGTCCCTGTCAAATTTCATTCTGTTGCTTTCAGCCCAGAGCTCCAGCCTATCAAGATCATTTTGAATGTTGTTTCTGTCTTCCAGGGTATTAGCAATCCACCCAATTTTGTGACATCTGCGGATTTGGAAAGCATTTCCTGTGCTTCCTGACCCGTCATTACTAAAAAAAAGTTGAAAAGCACCAGACCCAGAACTGAACCTTGGGGTACCTCACTTAACTCCTCCCACTTAGAGAAGGAGCCATTGCTCATCACTCTCTGAGTACAATTCTGTAGCCAATGGTGTATCTATGCCTTACACTTGATCTATCCAGCCCATACCTAGTTAGCAGGATATCATGGGGAACTTTATCAATAGCTTTGCTGAAGTCAAGATATGTTACATCGACAACATGCCATCTGAAAGCATCCAGCTGGGCTGTAAGTGAGAGAGACCATCAGCCTAAATTAAACTTGTGTCGCCTGGAGGAAAGGGTTGGTCCCTGCTGTAGGTGCTAAAATTTTAGGAGCATGGACACTGGGAAGCAAGCTGGGAGGGGAAGGCGGGCCATTCTTCTGAGACCTCCATCGGCTGCCTTGTGCCCAGAAATTCATGACCATTTGTGGCATTGCAAAGGGCGTCCATCCTTTTAGTTAGAGCATAGTTCTTATATTAGTCAGATGACAGGATGTTTGCAGGAATACTTGATGATGAGCAGCTACATGGGCAGCTGAGAGGTCAGCCAAGGCTTCCTTGGGGGTCCTTCTGGTTTTAAAGCCATCTGTAAAACATGGCCTGAAATGTCAGTGAGGGGCTCTGCCAGCCTTCCCAGGCCTCCAGCCAGCCTCTCTTTCCACTATGGGTCTGTTCACAGCCACTCTTTCCAGGCCTGAGAATTCTTGGGAAGAGGCACAGAGAGCCCTCTCTATTGTCACCTTGCGGATAGTACTGGAAGTGAATGTGATGCCCCAGCAAAGGAAGTGGGGGGAGGCAGCCAAAATGGCCCAGGGGGCCCTAGTGGCAAGTTGGAGCCATGTGTGGGCATGAAGCCCTAGATGACCAGGGTGAATGTCTGGGGTCTCTTCTAGGAGAGCTGCCGGCCCAAGCAAGGAGAGGCCCGTGGGGGCCGCATATGAAGAGGTGGGCTTCCCAGGTAAGTGCAGTGGGGGCCCAGCCTGTCCCCTGCCCCTGGCTCTCCGGTGGGTGGAGGGGGAAGGGTGAGGGGCTGGCTGTGGGGGCAGCTGCTCTCTCCTGAGTCCTCGTGCATGGGGACCTTACCACAACTCTTTGCCTTCCAGAACTCCGAACCCCCTGCCTGGGCACCCCCTCTACCATCCAGCCCCCATCCTGCCCACCGAACCCCCCTGCACCAGAGCCAAATCTCTTCTATACCACCATAATGTTCCCCGTGGCCAAGCGCAAGATCCCCAAGCCACCACAGAACGGACCAGGACACGGAGGCCAAGAGACTACATATGCCATAATCCAGCCCTGAGGAGGGAGTGGAGGAGGAGCCTTCTTGAATGCCTAGAGCTTGTCCCCCCTCCATGCTCTGCTCTCCTTGGGGCATAGTCTCTTGGCAGCAGCAGCAGAGTCCAGAACTAGCACTCAACTGTTGTATCTCAGGGGGTGCCCCCCCCTCTGCCTCAGGCCTCAGGGGCCGTGAAGCTCTCAGAGGATGGCCTGCTCTCCAGGGGCCGGATGAAGATCACGTCTGAGCAGTGCTTGCCAACCTTACTTCCTAAGGGCAGCCCCTCCCCATGTTGCTGCCCCCAGAAGAGGCGACATAAGGCACAGCGGAGGAGACAACAGCTCTCTCTCTCTCTCCAGGGGAGGGTGGCTTGCGCAGGTCCAGCAGGGAGACCGGCCAACGTGGCTCTTCCATGGGGCAACAGAAAATACCAGCAGTGAGGCTGGCGGTCCAAGGTGGTCGCTTGGCTACCCCGGACTGGAAAAACCCAGAGGCGGCACTGGCATCTCCCCTTTGCCCCTCTCTTCCCACAGCTGCAGCGGACTGGGTTCGAGAGCAGGTCTCAGGAAGGCGACTGGGCCCTTCTCTGCCTCCGGCCCCTGCTCCCTTCCACTCCCCCCAGCCTGGTCGTCTCAGGGCTTCTTGCCATTTTATCACCCATTGACCTCCTTGGCTGGTCTTCTTTCCTGGCCCGGTCTCTCCTTCAGTCACGTGGGCCCCTCCACCCACACCTTCCTTTTGCTTAGAAGTGGCCTGTCCCAAGTCTAACTTGGTCAATAAAGTTTGTTGTTTTTGTTTTAACTGCTTCATGTCTGTTTTCACGCGTCTGCACTGGAAGTGCCCACGTCTTCCTGTAGATTTAAACCCGACAAACTAACACCATACCCAAAATTCCCGCACGCCCTCCTTCTAGGCAGGGACTCGAGAGTCCGGTCAGAACAGGAGCACGGGCCATCGGTGTCAGCGCTGCCCCCGAAAGGAGAAGCAAGCAAGCAGGGCTCCTCCTGGCCGCGGGCACAGCGCCTTCCCTCACCACCGGCCTTCGACGGCAGGCGACGTCACCCAACCCTTGGCCGGCCGGGACTCCGCTTCGCACCGCCCTCGTTTCCCGCCCGGATGGACGGCAACCCGTGGGGAGGCCTTCTAGCCTCGACGCCCTCGCGCCTGCTGGGCTCCCACAGCTGTGGGCCAGGCACGCGCCCGACGCGCGGCCCCGCGGAAGTGGGGGTGGTGGGGAAGCAGGCGGCCCCGGCTGTGGAGGCCCGTCTACTGACTACCGGGCGGCGGCAGCGAGCGGACTGCCCGAGCCTCGGCCTCCCGGGGGCGGGCGCGGAGAGTCGGGGCGGGGCCGGTCTGGGGTCGGGGCGGGGCCTCCCGCTGACGGGGGCGTGGCTCTGCCGTGATAAGCCCCAGCGGCTTGGCGGGGAAGGGGGCTCCCTGCCTTCGGTCTCGGCCCCGCTGCGCTCGCTATGTGGGTTCAGTTCGCCCCGCTGCGCCTGCCCCTCCGGCGGCGCCTCCAGACGGCCGCCGTCCTCCAGTGGGTCTTCTCGTTCTTAGCCTTGGGTGAGGAAGGGGCGCAGGGAAACCGGCATTTTGAGGGCGGGGGCGGCGGGGGGGGTGGGGGGGGAGAGGTCTCTCAGCGGCGGCGCCTTCTTCCCTCGAAGGCAGCCCTTCCTGGCTCCCTCATCCGAAGCAAGCCGCGCGGGAGGGGTAGGGCTTCCCGGGGACTGGGGGGGGGGGTCCAAGGGAGCGTCTTGTCCTACTACCGGCCTCTCTCTTCCCGCGCCACCCTTGGTAACGGCGGGTTCGCCAAATCCAACGCACAGGTCTCGATACCGGTCCTACCTTGATGTGCGGGGGCGGGGGCGGGGGGGTGAGACTGCTAGCCTGTCGAGAGAAAAAGGGGTTGGAAGAGAGGTCCGAAAGCAGGTTCTCCTGAAACTCCCTCTCCCCCCCCCCGGGCCAGAGTTTCCTCCGCTTCACAGCTGTGCAGGGAAGGCGCCCTCTGCAAGAGTGCCTTTGGGCATATGCAGACGGGAAGCTTTCAAGAAGGCTCAGAGCATTCTTTTTCCGGCGCGGGTCTTCGGGCGACCCTGCCTGGGGAGGTCAGCGGGAGCAGCACCCTGCGTCGTGGGGGCTGAGGGGCCCGGCGGGGGTTCCTGCCTGGGGTAAGGGAGGCGGGCGCCGATTTCCCAGTAACGCGCCCCGCCGGCTTCTTCTTTCTCTCTCTACCGACGCCCTCTCCTCCGTCTCCAGCGCAATGCTGCTTGGTGCTGTACCTGGTGCTGTTGCTGGGCGAGGGCTGGGCGCTGGCCGTCCTTTACGCCGCCTGGCTCTACCTGGACTGGGACACGCCGGCCCGCGGGGGTCGCCGCTCCGCTTGGGTGCGCCGCTGGGCCGTCTGGCGTTACTTCCGCGACTATTTCCCCATCACGGTGAGAGGGCGAGCGGGGCGAGCGGGCGGGCGGGCGGGCGGGCCAGCTGCCTGCAGCGGCTGGTTGGCGGGGGGCCCTGGCGGGGTCACGCTCCGGACAGGCGCCCTTGGGGGCCCGTGTTGCAGGGATAGCCAAGAAGCCGCCCTCCCCTTCGTTCTCCTGCCCGGAGGTGGTGGTGGTGGTGGGCGCGCCTGACGGTTCCGCGACAATCATCACGGCCAGCCTTTGGGGCGCTCGTCCCAACCTGACGCCCCGGGTTCCCTCCTGCCGCCGCTAGCTCGTGAAGACAGCGGACCTGGATCCCTCCCGCAACTACCTCTTTGGCTTCCACCCCCACGGGGTGCTGGTGGCCGGCGCCTTTGGGAACTTCTGCACGGAGGCCACCGGCTTCTCTGAGCTCTTCCCGGGCCTCACCCCCCACCTGCTGATGCTGCCCTTCTGGTTCAAGGTGCCTTTCTTCCGGGACTACATCATGTGTGCAGGTGAGCCGCCCTGGGAAGGCCTGGACAGGGCCGCGGAAGCGCCTGGCCGGACCTCTGTGGGAGCCCCTGGGAGCGGGGTGTAAAAGCAAGCGCAGCCCCAGGTGTGGCCGGCTCTTGCCCCTGCCCTGAGCAAACATCCCCCCACTTTCTTCCCTCAGGCCTGGTTTCCTCAGACAAGGCCAGTGCCTGCCACCTCCTGGGCCAGGAAGGTGGGGGCCAGGTGGCCGTGGTTGCTGTCGGAGGCCCACCCGAGTCCCTGGAGGCCCGTCCGGGGGCTCTCACTCTCCAGGTCCTCAGCCGCAAGGGGTTCATTAAAACAGCACTGCAGCAGGGGTGAGCAGAAGAGTTGAAGGATGGGGCTGTGCATGTGCCCACCACCACCACCCTGCCCTGTCCCTCCTTCTCTCTGGGCAGGAATGAGTTGCAGCTGGATGGGAGGGACCTGAATGCCTGCCTTGCTCCCTTTTTTTGCCACCCACCTTTCTGGCACTAGGAGGCACTGCTCCAGGCAGTGGAGAACTTAGGCCGCATGTTCCAGGGTTGGGGGAAGTTCAGCTCACCCCCCCCAGGAACTTCAGTGGTGTGGATTCCAGCCAGGGAGCCGCCGCCACCTCCTTCTCCTCTAACTTGAGTGCCTTATGTGCTCCCTCCCTCTCTTACCCAATCTTTCTCTCCCCCCCCCAAGAGCTGCGCTGGTCCCCGTCTTCTCCTTTGGGGAGAATGAGCTCTTTCACCAGGTCCCCAATCCCCAGGGCTCGCTCATCCGGGAGGTCCAGGAGCGGCTCCAGAAGGCGATGGGCCTGGCCTTGCCCCTCTTCCACGCCCGCGGCGTCTTCCAGTACAGCTTCGGCCTCCTGCCCTTCCGGAGGCCCATTCACACTGTGGGTGAGTCGCAGCGGGCACGGCCTGCTCTCTCGTAGGCACTCGTCGCTTGTGGGGGCGGGATGTGGCACAGGGGCATCCCCAGAGATCCTCCTTGCCAGAGGTGGCTCCTGCTGTGCCACCGCCTGAAGAGCGCTGGGGGCCTGGCTCTTTGGGCATCGGGGAAAGGGAGAAAGGGAGGCCTTCGGGTGCTTTCAGACTCATTCCTCCTTTAGCTTTGCTCAATGCCAAGCTCACCCTTGGCCTGCCTGGTGGAACTCGGCTGCCTGCCTGGCCTCTGGCTGGGGTCTGTTCTCTCCCTCCCTTTCGCAAAGGGCTTTAAATCTCCCTTTGCAGGCAGCCTTGGACTTTGCTTTGTGGTGGCCCTCTGGCAAGGCAGTGGTGCCTGCCTGTTGCAACTCCCAGTGGTGGGGGTGGAGGCTGGCTGCATCCATCCCCACAAGTGTGAAAGGCAAACATGTGTCGGAGGCCACTTTGACACAGTCTCGGGTGAGGCAACATACAGAGCCAGGCTCATGTCCAGGAAAGGGCCATCGGCCCCCCCCCCCCAACTGTCCTCCTCCCCAATTCTCAGTGAGTCCTTTATGGGTCTTCTGGCCTAACCCCCCCCTCCCAAGGTGGGCGATTGGATGGTACCTGCAGAGCTTCCTGGTGTGCAGTCCAAATGCCTGAGGAGGGGGTGCAGCTGCTCTCTCCCTACTCCCTGTGATCCCCGTGGTGGTGCAAATGGGGGCAGCAGAAGCCTGTGTATGAAGCTGTTCTGCGTGGTGTGCTTGAGAGATGATGGGTCACGGCCTTGCCTGTATCTTCTGGAGGGCACCCGTGTTCTCCTGCCATTTACCTGCAGCCTAGCCTATTCCCCAGGTCAAAGAGGGGGACCTTTCTCTCTAGAGGTTACTAACTCCTTGCCCACATTTCTCCTGCAGTGGGGGCCCCAATCTTTGTGCCCAAGACCCCACACCCTTCCCGAGAAGCCATTGATGGCCTGCACGCGACATACCTGGAGAAGCTGGTCCAGCTCTTTGAGGAGCACAAGGGCAAGTATGGGCTGGCGGAGGACAAGCACCTGACCCTCGTTTAGAGGGGGCCCTTCTGGACCCTCTGCTCTGGATTCAGGAGGGCAGCTCCAGAGCAAGAGGAGTGGCATTCACTCGCCCTCTCGAGGAAGGAGGGAAGGAAGTCCTGCTGGCACGGGGGACTCTTGTGGAAGATACCTGTGCCGGGGGATGGGGCGCGGGGTGGGGGGTGGGGAGGCTGGAGTCTTGGCTCAAGAAGGGATGGGTAGGATTCAGGGGGCTTGCAGGCTTCCTTGTTGAAGAGGGCCTGTTTTAAAGATCGTTTTGTTACCCAGAGCTTTCTTGTGTTGTACCACCCCTACCCCCCACCCCACGCTCCTCTGTGCAAAATGCCAGCTGCTTTGCTTCCTTTCTGAAGAAATAAAACAGAGGAGAAAAAAAACCCTCCGATGACGTATGTCAAAATGCATGCCATCTTCTGTGTGGATGAGACGAAGCAAAAAGGCTGCTCGGAGGGAGGGCAGCTAACGCATCATGCCTCAAAACAACATCAATTCTCTCTTCTTCTGTGCCACTCACATCCCTGAAAAGGCACCTTTTGTTCCTTGCCCTGCTGGCGTCTGCCTCTCTAGGTCCATCCCCAGCCCACCTCACCCAACACCACCCCAGTGGGCTGTAGAGGGCGACGGCCAGGCATTGGCCCTGGGTGACCTGTCTTGTGCCTGATCTTTGCCAAATAGCAGGAACAGGTCACAGTTGCTCTGGATGCTCTGCCAGGCATTCTCTAGCCACTTGACAGCCACTTGCCAAGTGTTGCTGTTGGGCAAGGCTGCCCTTGGGAGAGCTGGAGAGGTACAACAGGGAGCACTGCTGGTGTGCCCCCCTTCCTGCTGCTGCATTGGGAAGTCCCCAGGCTTTTTAAAAGGGGGAGCTCTGCAAGGGGGCTTGGCAGAGCCCAGGGCCATTCTGGACTTCACAAACAAAAATTCCTCTGAGCGAGCGAGGGGGAAAGGCAGCTCTTAAGCTGGTTCAGAGGCCAACAACAACGTCCTGGGGCCAAAGAAAACAGCGGCCTAAAGAAACCTGGCATGTGACTTCAGTGGTTCTAGGGCTTGGCAAAACAGAAACTGCAAACCTCTGGTCTGTTGGCCTGCAGCCTGAAACCTCAGCCCCTGCCCCCACCCCGCCAAGAATGGTCTGGCCATCCCATTGCCCAATGGAAGAGAAAACAGGGACACCTCCCCAAGCCTGGAAGATGGGCTGAAGCCAGTAGTAGAGCCAAACAGGGAAGGCCAAGCCACCTGCTTACACCGAAGGACATGGGCACTCCCACCCCAAAGCAAAACATTCCCCAGAAGGAAAGGCTTCTCTGGTTCGCACGGCAGCCTGCCGGAGCTGCGCTAACAAGCCTGGCAGACCGTCGAGAGTTGCTCCTTCATGTGCCTGCAGCGCTGGGGCCTCTGGATGCACATTGGCGCCACCGAAGAACCCCCCACCCTACCCCTCTACAGGCCGGCCTGGCTCTCCAGAGAAGCTAGAGCCATAGCTGTTTGGGGCCACGGCAGTGCCTAAATGCCCTTCTGGATCCTTCCAGGCTGGCCGTGTTTGCTCCGACGGGCTGCCCAAAGAGCTCCCGGATTTGCCATTTCCTGGCTGTCACAGCTTTGGAAGGATGATCATTTTGACTGCTTTCTTTTTTAAATCCAAGGGTGACATTGGCTGCAGGTTGTCACTTGTTTAGACTTGCAGGAAGGTTATGCAGGTGAATGTTACTCAGGAAGGAAGGAAGGAAGGAAGGAAGGAGTTGAGCCCTCTCCAGGCTGGCCTCTTGTGGGTTAGGGGTTAGGGTAGTTAGGGTTAGTCAGGGGAGGCCCTCTACATGCAGCCCGTGCCTCTTACCCAGGTTTTATGAAACCAGCCAGTCCCTGCTTTTCAGGCTGCCTCCTCCTTACCCGTCTTTCAATTATGGCTCCTAAAAGAAATAAGTGCACCTCAACATTGGATACATAACCTGTGTTCTGGACAAGGAGCTACTCTTTGGAAAGATTATGGAGGCAGTGGATGGAGCCTCTTCATCAGAGGAGTTGAGGCAAGGGCGTGTTTTATCTCCGTTTCTGTTCAGACTGTACACAGGATAGATCCTGCCGAAAGCTGGATTGGATTCATACCCGGAGGAGTGAAAAATGGTGGAAGAAAAGCAAAGTGTGCTGTTTATATACCACTCATAGCACTTAACAACCTCCCTGGGCAGTTTACAATTTATTTATGGAGGTTACACATCCCCCCCCCCATGAGCTGGGTACTCATTTTACCAACTTTGGAAGGATGGAAGGCTGAGTCAACCATGAGCCAGCTACGTACCTGAGATTGAACTCCAGGTTGTTAGCACAGATATAGCTGCAATACAGCTGTTGAACCACTGCACCACCAATTTAAGATATGCAGATGATATAATGGCAGAAAGCATCAGTCACTTGAAATGATGATGATTAATGAACATGAAAGGAAGGAAATGCAAAAGCAGGAGTTCAGCTTTTAAGACAAAAACAACTACAGAAGAATTAGATAAATTCAATAGTGCTGCAAAGGAAACAGAAGTGGTTAATGTTTTTTTTCTACTTTGAGTCAATCATCCATTCATTTACAAACAGCCAGGAACCTCAAAGGTCAGGAAGGGCAGCAATGAAAGAACGAGATGCGATCAAGGATGGAGGACACAACTACCCTCAGCCCTACTGGGATCTTCATGTGGGAAAGGGAAAGCTGGACAAGGAAAAAAGCAGACATGGGGTGGGGTGGGGTGGGGGTGGGCAATGAGCTCAGGTGAAAGGTGCTGCTGCTGGAGGAGAGTTTTATGGATGCCAAAGCCTGCCATCATCTCTGAAGGAAACCATGCCTTGTTTGTATATAGAATCCTTAAAAAGTGTGTGTGTGTGTGTGTGTGTGTGTGTGCACGGGGGGGGAGGGATTGGGTGGCCCCTTTGCAGCCCCCTCTTCCTCCCGATCCTGCAAGGAAGGCTAGGGCCAAAAGGAAGCCACTGGCCCAGGCCACTTGGCAAGTGGGCAGAGGCTGGGGCTTGGGTGCCCTGTGCCAAACTGAGCCTCCAAGCCCTCTCGGGTCACCCTCCGCTGGTGGTGGTGTTGGGCCCCTGAGAGCCATCCAGCCCCAGGAAGCCTCCCTGGGAGATGCAAGGAGAACGGCAAAAGGGTGTTGCATCTGCCTTGGAGAGACCGCGGGCCTCAGGAGCGTGCGTGCGTGCGTGCGTGCGTGCGTGCGTGCGTGCGTGTGTGTGTGTGTGTGTGTGCATTTGTGGCTGACTGGGGGTGGGTGGGTGGAATAAGTGCTGAAGCCATTGGTGTCCTTCCCTAGGAAGAAGGCCGGGCATGGCGTGTGTGTGTCTGGCAGGAGGTCCCAGGAGGAGGCCCCCCTTTTATAATTTATTTACTTATTTCCATCTAAAAAGGAGGTGTATATTAACAATATTTATATTTGCATACTTCGCAAGATAGGTTAATATATTCTAGCCATCTATATAACAATACCGAATGATATCTTCTCTTCTGCTATCCTATTTCTTATATGTAACCATTCATAGAAAGCATTCCAGGATTCAAAAAATTTACAGTCCTCTTTCTGTTTTAGTCTGTAGGTTAGGGTGGGTGGGGGCTACAGCCTGCTTGCCCGTGGGGAAAACAGCAGGCCAGGCAACCTTTGCATTGATGCCATAGGTCACCAAAGTCACAGGCACAGAGGGCCCAAAGGGGACCCCCCCCCTCCCTCCCTCCTATTGGCCAAGGACTCCTGTGGGGGCCAAGACCTGCCCCTGCCCCCTCCCGCTGGTCATAAGGGCTGGGCTGCCCGGCCTGAAACTTCAAATCACGCTGGAAAGGGGGCAGGGGCAGCACTCACCTCTCTTGCAGCCCAACTGTTGCCGGGCATGGGCTGCCCCCCTCCACCCTCCAGCAGCAGAGGTAACTTTCCAGAGGGGAGGGGGGAGGGACTGTGATTGCTGGAGATGGAAGGAGATGGAGGGGGAAGCAGCCCTTCTCTGGGCGTGGGTGGGTGGGTGCTGCCCCAAAGGCCTTCCTGAGCCCAGGGCTGGGCCTTGCACTGCAGGGGTGGGAAGAGAGGCGGCCCCACCGCTTGGGGGGGGGCAAGGGGGGTAGGAAGAGTCCAGGACAGGACCAGTCAAAGGCATGTAGCAGACAGAAGGGTGTGTGCACGCACACACGCGCACACAATAGCTGGAAGGCAATTAGCTCCCACCCCCATGCTCCCCTGATACCCTGGAGAGTGAACCAGGAGGGAAAGTAGGGGGAGAGGTGAGGAGGGGGTTGGGAGTCACTGCACAAAGCCGCCCTTGAGGCCTGGAGGGGTACTGGGGGGGCAAGGGGGAGGGGAGGGCAAGAGCAGAGCTACATCCTGAATGGGCAAAACACATGGTGTGTGTAAAAGTGGGGGTGCTCATAGTAACCTCTCTGCCTCTCTGTGCGCGTGCACATGCACACACACACACACACACATGCACAGAGATAGAGAGACAGAAGAGCCTGGGTGAACTTGTCTTTGGTGACTCAGACAGCTGGAGGCTGACAGCGTGCCTTCCTGCAGGCCTTGGACCAGAGTCGCTTTGGGGACAAAGTCCCTGATGAGAAGTCAGTACTTTGCTTTGTTTGCATAGATGCATTGGGGGGGGGGGTTTCTGAGGGCATTGGGACCCCATGCCCACCTCACCCACCTTTGGTGCCAATAGCAGACCTCTGGCCCAGACCGAGCTGTTCACCACTTCCAAGATCGGCCTCTCCTGGCTGGCCTCCAGAATAAAAAAACAGAGGCACCCCCACCATGGGAGAAAGAGTTTAGCCCCCCCCCTCTGGATCTTTCTTATGTCACCCTAGTGTTATAACTGAGGTGAAGGGGGTAGAAATCCACCCCTGGTGCAGGGAAGGTGAAGGCTGAGGTGGTGGTGGTGGGGAGAAGTGTGGGACCCATAGGGATCAGTCCCTGCCACTGGAGCTGAATTTGGCAAGGGGGGGATCCAGGTAAAGGGAGGAAATTATCAACCCCTTGCCACACAGAGGATGATGGAGAGGCCTGGCCGGGTGGGGTGGGGTGGGGGGAGTGGATGGCTTTTGACAGCCACATTCTGGCCTAGCTGGCGGAGGGAGGGCTGCCAGGCTCTCCTGGCGTTTCAGGACCTGCCCTTTGCACGGTGAAGCTGAAGGCACCGTCAGCAGCATTTCAAAAGCTGTGGGGAGACAGCCGAGGTTAGGAGGAGGAGGAGGAGGAGGAGGTGGTGGTGGTGGTGGAGGAGGAGGAAGAGGAAGAGGGGGAGGGGGAGGAGGAGGAGAGCCTCTCTTTCGGTGTGGCCCAAGTGGCTGCCCCTTCCGAGTCAGTGCCTCCAGGTACAGGCAGGCTTTGGGTTGGGTTGGGCCCTTTTTGTTGAAGGAGCCAAAGTGCCAGGGGAGAGCAGGCAGGAAGGACCCCCCCCAACACACTGGAACCCATGGAAGCTATCCTGCCTCCTCAGGGTGGGGTGGGGTGGCCTGAGCACAGAAGCCAACTGGTGGGGCAGCGAGCTAGAGCTCCACTAGCGGGCAGGCGGGTGGGCGGGCAAGGGTGAAGGAGATGGCTGTGCCCAGGGGGTCTTGTGGTCTCCTTCATGCCAGTGGCCCACTTGAAGCTGCACCCATCTGGTGTGGCGGGTGGGAGGATAAGGCCCTAGGAAAGAGTGTGGTGGACCTTGCCCTGAGTTCTCGGCAGCAGAAGATAAGGAGGGAAAGCTCCAGAAAGCGCCTTGGCTTTCTGCAGGGGGGATGGTTGGGAGCAGCAGCAGCAGCAGCAGCAGCAGCAGCACCCCCAGCCTTTCACTGGGGAGGACACAGAGAAGTGGGGTGCCCCCTGCCTTTCTCCTGATTGTCCCAACATCTGCTTTCTGGACTTGGCAGGTGGTTGAGGGGGCCAAGGGCGGCTGGGGGGGGCGGCAGCAGGAGGGGGGGCTAGTCTCTGGGTGTCTGCACAGGGATGGGAGGCTGAAGGCTCTCTTGTGTTTTCACCCGCTTGTGATCTGCCCCCCCCGACGGCTCCTATCCGTGGTTGAAGACTCTGTGGGGGAGGGGTTGGCTGGGGGCGCAGAGGCTTCATGCCATGGAGTTGGGGTTGGGAGCATTCGCTGCCCTTGGGGTGGGGTGGGATCTGCTCCCCCCTCCCCCTCCAGTGGGCCACCTCTGCCCAGGGCATGCTGCAGCTCCACACTGCTCTCTCCTGGTTGGGAGGGCGGCTGCTGCGTGGCCTGGCCTGCCGTGGCACTTACTGTAAGGTGTCTTGCCTGTTCTTTTCCAGACTGCTTGCTTTCCCCCTTCTTGCTGGACTCAGCTTCAAGCTGGTTGCAGGGGTGTTGGTGCCTCCACCCCCTCCTCCTCCTCCTCCTTGGAAGGATGCTGGCCCTGCGGAAACACCTGGAGGCCCTGAGTGTCTTCCAGTGGGTGCTGACCTTCCTCTTCTTTGGTATGTGTGGGACCTTCTTCCGGCGGAGCGGGACACCCCCCCTTCCCCTGGGGAGGGCTGTGACTCTGCTTGTGGCCCTTGTGTCACTTGGTCCTCTTCAAAGTGTCCTCCCCCCCCACCCCCACCCGGCATCCTGTCTCTTGTCTGTCCCTTCCCCCACAGGCCTTTTCTTCACGGTTCTCCTCACCTACCTGCTCTTCACTTCCTGCTGGTTCATTCCTGTCCTCTACAGCCTGTGGCGGATCGCTGACCGGGACACTCCTGAGCGAGGTGCGTGCCAGGCTGCCCTGGGGTGGGGTGGGGGGTGGGGGCACAGAAGAGGCCACATTTCAGGTGGGAGAGGCTGGGCCCCCAGTGCCCCTCTGCTGCCATCTTCCAGCAGCCATTGGGGCCCACAGCATCCCACCACTTTGGGGGCAGGGGCAGTGCTGCTGATCGAGGTCCCCCTAACTCTTCCCCATTTGCCCAAAGAAAAAGGGACTGCCCCCCACCCAGGACAAACTGGCAGCAGAGTGAAATACCACCAGTCAGGCCTGTCTGTTTCCAGAGCTGCTTCTTGCCCCTCTTGCCCCCCCCCATGAGATGGGAGGGAGGGGAGAGGGAGGGGCAAGCAGCAAAGGGGGAGGCCCCCCCCATGGCTCCAACCTCCTCCCCAGCATCTCTGCTCCCTTCCTACTGGGGGAGGGAGCCTCTCCAGGGAGAGGAGGGGGCCCAGCGGAAGGCCCGGCTTGCCTTTCCTTGGCTCTTCCAAGATCTTCCGCCTGGCCTGGCCCGGCCCCGAGAGAAAACAGTAAAACTTTGCACAGAATCTCCCCTGAACTTCTTCACAGCCATATAGCTAGCCATTTTGCGCCCAGGGCCAGGGGCATCACCTCTTCCCAATCTGCCTTTTGAGACATGGGTGGAAGCCCCCCCCCTCCAGAAAAATAAGAATGTGGCCTCTCCCCAGAAGAAAGATAATGAGAGTGCTTCTTGAGAAAGGAAAGCCATTGAGGCCAGGCAGTATCCCTAGTAGATTTTTCCCGATTTCAACATGGCACTCTAAAATTTCCCTTAAAATGTCTTTCGATATGTCAAGGCCTCCGCCTATCAGGCTGCTCCTCTGGTGTCCTTTGTCACTTAACAGGTGGCCGACGAAGTGACTGGATGAGACGCTGGAGGATCTGGCATCTCCACCGGGACTACTTTCCCATCAAGGTAAGGGGTGGGAGGATGCTGGCAGGTAGTGGTAGGATGCTGCGCTCACACTCTGGAACTCCCTCCCACTAGAGACCAGGACTGTCTCATCTCTGTTGCCCTTCCTGGAAACAGACAAGCTTTCCCTGAATGAGGGACTGCCGTGTGCATTTTATATGAATCTATGGGTTCACATAGACTTTGTGCTTATAACCTTGTAGCTTGAATGTAATGTTGTCTATTAATGCTGTAAAAGATGTCCCTCTATTCCTTGTTCTCAAAGACTTGAACATGTCTCAATTGTACTGGACTGTATATTATCCCTAATTACTGTAAGCCGCCTTGAGTCCTTTTTCAAGGAGAAAGGAGGGGTAAAAATACTCTTAAAATAAAATAAATAAAATAAAATAGGGAGGGGGCCAGGAGAAGCACCCTCCTGTTTCTACAGGAAGGCCCCCACCTTTGGGTCACGGCTGAGGCTCCTCCGCTGAAGGAGGTCCTACTCAGAGAAACCCAGGAAGCTCACCGTCCTCTCTTGGACCTCAAAGAGCCGCGGGGTGTGTGGCCGTACTTTTTTATAGCCGAGAAATGTTCCCCAAAGAGGCGCACCTCATGAGGGAAGGATTCCAGGGGAACCAGCACCGGATTTATTAGGTAGCGCTTTGTTTCCTATGGAAGACCATCTAAGGTCAGAGAGGCTCCACTTACACACAAATGCCTCCACCAGGCATACTCGCCTATAGGACACAGGGGATTGGGGCCGCTCTCGGAGTTGATCAGGCTTTGAAACAGCGCCATTCTCCAGCCAATGCAGTCCTGGCTGCATCAGAGGACATGACAGGTGCGGGCCCGGGGTGGGGGGTGGGGGCATATGTGTGCAAAGTGTTCCAGAGGCCATGGCCCGTCAGTCACAGAGGGAGGGAGGGGGAGGGAGGGAGGGGCTGCTGCTTTGCTTATGCCTTCTCTGGGCTGGACTTGACCCATTTTTGCAGCTGGTGAAGACGGCTGAGCTGCCCCCAACCAAGAACTATGTGCTGGGCTCCCACCCCCACGGCATCATCTGTGCAGGGGCCTTCTCCGCCTTCTGCACGGAGGCCACCGGCTTCTCCCGGACGTTTCCAGGGCTCAAGCCCAGTCTGGCCCTGCTGGCAGGCCTTTTCCACCTGCCAGTCTATCGGGAGTATATGATGAGCTCAGGTAGGCCTCAATCCCGGTTTGCTTGGTAAGCCTTCATTGGGGAGAGGGCTGCAGGGGGGAGAAGGGGCTCGTGAGTGCCAGGGTGCCCCCGGCCTTGCCAAAGAAGGACTTTGGGGACCCGGCAGGAGACACTCAGGTCACAGTGGAGTTAGCAACTTCCAAGCTTCTCAACTGGTTGACCTTCCCCTGCCCACCTCTGACTGTGTGTAGAGGTGGAAGCTACAGAACAGCCCCCCACACACACACACACACCACCACCACCACCCCCCACCATTGGGCTCAGAACCTACCCCTAGTCCAGCCTAGAGTCCAGCACCAGACACACACACACACACACACACACACACACACACACACACACCGTGGTTTTTGCCTGCACACTCTGGACAGAGGACTCGGCAGTGCGTCTGTGTGGGGAGAGCCATGTAGGCAAGGCTGAGCACTGCAGACCCCCAACCCCCACCCCTGACCTAAGGATGTGTTTTTCTTCTTTCTTTTCCAGGGATGATCCCAGTCAGCAAGCGGGCCCTGGACTTTATGCTCCAGGGGGGCCCTGGCAATGCTGTGGTCATTGTGGTGGGCGGAGCCTCTGAATCCTTGGATTGCACCCCTGGGGAGCAGCGCGTCCATCTTCGGGGAAGACGAGGCTTCGTCCGGTTGGCGCTGCAGCATGGGTAGGGGGTACGGCAGGGATTCCAGGGAAGGGCAGCCATGGGGGCGGCGGGAGGGGAGTCAAGGAGGCACACTTTCTTGTGTGTTCTGGTAGAACACAAACCAGTGTGGCAAATGGCTTTGCACAGAAGCGGCACTGCAGGCAGGGTCATTCCCGCCCCCCCCCCCGTCGTCCCCTGCTGCTACCTTTCCACCAGCAGGGGGGGATGTTGCATCTGCAGTCCCGACTTGTTGCTTCCCTTCAGGACTGGACCACCCTGCCTGGCTCACCCTCACAAGGCCTCCCTTCCAGTGCAGGTGGGATGGGTGGGGAGTTCTTGTTTAACCCACCCACCCACTCTCCCTCCTTCCCTCCCTCCCTCCCTCCCTCCAGGGCCGACCTGGTGCCTGTTTACTCCTTTGGGGAGAATAGCATCTTCTGGCAGGTGCGCTTCCCAGAAGGCAGCTGGGCCCGACAGGTGCAGCTCCGCTTCAAGCAACTGATGGGTTTTGCCCCCTGCCTTTTTGGTGGCCGAGACCTCTTCTGCAGCCGCTTCTGGGGGATCCTGCCCCTGGCAGTGCCCCTCACTGTCGTCGGTAAGGAGGACCCCTCCCCGCTCCTGCATCTATTCCCTTCCCCAAGGAGAAAACCCACAGGCTGGGTGCAGAGGCTAGGGTGGAAGGGTGGGGGTGGCTTATGGCCTGCCCCCAACCCCACCAAGGGGGGTTTAATCCTGCAGCTGCTGCCAAACAAAGCGGGTGTGCGGCGGCCTTTCTCCTCGGCCTGCAGTGGGCACTTATTAGAGGCCATTGGCTTTACAAAAGCCCTCCCCTCCCTCCCTCATCCTCCGCCGTTTTCCGTCTCGCCGCCGCTCCTCTCAGCCTCCCTTTTGCCTGCTTTCTTCCGCCGCTTTCAGTGGGGAAGCCGATCCCGGTGCCGCGCCGCCCGAGCCCCACGGAAGAGGAGGTGGAGCACTTCCACCGGCTGTACGTTCGGGCCCTGGGGGAGCTCTTCGACGCCCACAAGGCCAGCTGCGGCCTCTCCCCCTCGGAGCAGCTGGTCATCGCCTAGCCCGCCCCCGGCCGTCACCCCCCACCCCACCCCATCCCCCAGCAATAATAATAATAATAAAAAGGAACCTGGTGCCTTTCCCGCGTGTTCGGTGGAGCGTTCTGTGCCTTCGGGCCGGGCTGGGGGGCACCGGCGGCACGAAGCTTCTTGCCGATGGGAGCCGCCGACAGGGGCGCCCTCGGCAATCGCACGGAGGGGGCGGCCATGTCGGGCGGGGAAGGGCGCCCCCCCTTGGGCTCCTCCCGCTGGGGGGGGCGCACGGGGGAACACGGGGTCCTGTCCCGGTTGGGGGGTGGGGTGGGGTGGGGTTGTCTCGCCGGGGAGGGGTTGGTGGCTGTGCGGAGGTGGCCCGTCCCGTCTGGGCTCGAGGAGGATGGCGGGGAGGGGAAATCCCACGGGCCAAGAGGCGGGAGGGGTCGTCGCGGTGACAACCTGCGAGGGGGCTGGCGGGGGTTAAGGCTGGCCAAGGAGCCTCGGGTGCCAAAGGGCAGGGCTGGAGGGGAGCGGGTGAGAATTCGCAGGCCCCTTGAGCACCCGTCCCACGAGTCCTGTGGGCCATCCTAACACGGGCCGGGCTTCCTCCGGCATCTTCCCTTGGAGGCGGCATTTACTTGGGGTCGGGTACCATGCCTCGGTTTCCCCTGCATCCTTCCCGGAGAAGCCCCCCACCCCCACCCCACCCCACCCCACCCCCTTCCAGGCATAGCCTCTCGCAGTGCGTGAGGGGTTGAGGTCGGTGCGGTGCTTGCTTCGGTGCAGCTTACCGGGGCGGCCATCTCCTGCTCTCGGCAAAATGCGATCTTGACAGCGCGCGCCTGTGTGTTCAAAATAGGGGAGGGGGGGAACTAGCTCTATAAAATGGAGCAGCTTCCCCACACCTTGGCAGAGGCACCGCTGGGATTCGAACCCAGGATCTCCTGTTTACTAGACAGGCGCTTTAACCAACTAAGCCACGGCGCCGCGCGGTGGTTCTTTTTCTGCCGGCCGCAGCTCTTCTTCAGGGCGCCAGGCGGCTTCCGGCGCGCGGCAAGACCCGGCCTGGATTTCGGGTGCGGGACGGGAGGGCAGCGTCCCGATCCCTAGGAGGTGTGTGGTGTGGGGGGACTCCAAGGCGGGACGAAGAGGAAAGGGGGCGATGAGCATCCCGAGGCGCCTCCGCTTCGCCACCGCCTGGCGTGAGCTTGGCCCGAGAAGAAACTCTTTCCACCAAGGACTCCTTCGAGCAAGGAGAGGGGGTGGCTGGGCGCTGCTGCTGCCCCGAGGAGCCTCCAGCCAACATTGGGAGGCCTGGAAACGGGGGACCTCGCAGAGTCCCCCCCCCACTCCGCCCCCTTGTTCTCGTGTGTGTGTGTATGTGTGTGTGTGTGTGTGGGGGAGACGGTTAATCGGCTCGACCTCCCTTCTTCCTTTGGCGGCGGGCCTGCCTGGAGAACTAATTGGCACCTTCTTCCCCCCCCACCCCCCGTGCCACCGAGTTTATTTCCACGCCGGTGCCTCGTTTTAACGAGGGGGTGCTTTGGGGCCAACTGAGGGGCAGGGAGGCGAAGGGCAGGCATCCCAGCCCCCCCAGCCCCCCGGCCGCAGGGACAGGCCACACGTGAGGATGGTGGCTCAATGGAGCGTTTGTCCGCGGCGGGGCACCCGGGGGCTCTCCCCCTGCCAAGGAATGCGAGCGCGGCCTCCCGAAAGGGCCACCCAGGGGGAGGAAGAGGAGGAGGAGGAGGAGGAGGCGACCTCCTGTGGCCCCCCCATTTCCCCCGCGGCCCGCCCGCCAAGGGCCCCCTTTTCCCGGCGCCGGGAAGGGGCGGGGGGGCGGGGGGGCCAAGAGCCCAGCCAGGCCGTCGGCATCGAGGGCGACAGGCAGGAACCCCCCCCCCAGCGCCCTCGTTCCTTCCCGCGGAGGGGCGCTGAAGTCGAAGCCCCCCTTCACACACCATGGGGGAAAAGAGCGCCCGGACCCGAGACAGGGAAGGGGGTGGGGGGGCAAAACAGACCACCCTCGAGTTCGGCGGCGCGGGGGGGGGCTTCGCGTGACCTCGACGTGATTCGAACACGCAGCCTTCTGATCTGGAGTCAGACGCGCTACCGTTGCGCCACGAGGTCGCCGCTCTTCTCCGGGCTCCCGCCGGCGCCCCTTGGCTCCCGCTCCCGTTTCCCTTCTGGGGGAGCTCCACCGGGGCGCCCCTTCCCGCCTTTCCGCGGCACCAGCTGGCAAAGCTGGGACGTGGGCGCAGCGGTCGGGAGGGGGGGGGGCTTTGCCCCGTTGCGCCCGGGAGTGGGGGGGGGCGGTGGCGGCTGTGGGGAAGTACCGGGAGGGGCCGGAAGGGGGGGGGAAGAAACGGAGGCGTCGCAGGCAAGCGCCGGCCGGGACGGGGGAAAGGGGGGGGGAGAGAGAGAGAGAGAGAGAGAGAAGGGAGGAGTCCCCCCAGACCAGGAGGGCTCTTGCATCCGTGCCCCCTCTTTCTCGCTTGGGGTGGGTGGGTGGGGGGGGCGCCCCAGGTGAGCCGCCTTTGCCGCCCCCTCCCGCTGCGGCTCCTCCGTTGGTGGTGGTTCGGTCCCCCCCCTCCCCCCCCCAGTCGCCTCCAGGTTCAGGCCACCCTATAATAATGGAACGAGGGACCTGGAGAAGATCCACTGTCGCCCCCCCCCAAAAAAAAACAACCCCACCAGCCCGGCTCCTCTCTTTCCAGCCGCCTCGTGGTTCTTCCAACCGTTGAGGGCCTGAAAGGAGCCCCAAGAAGAGGCTGCGTTTCAAAGAGCGGAGCGGGGGGGGGGCTGGAAATGGCCCGCCCGCCGCGGCGCGTGTGTTTGGCTCGGGTTCCGGTCACCGGAGGAGACGCATCCGCTTCGAATGCGCCCCCCCCCCGCACCCGTCGAGAGAGAAAGCGGCGGTGCCTCTTGCGGGGAGAGAGGGCTGCGGGGCGGCGCGCGCGCGTGCACGTGGGACCGTGGGGATAAATATTGTTGTTTTTAGGAACTGCCAGGTCTACTCTTATGGCAACCGTCCAAATGATTGACCTCTCCAGTGGCTAATCCTCAGCTGCCCTGTTCCACTCCTGTGGCTTCCTTTTAGGGAGTCAGTCCATCTTGTATTTGGTCTCCCTCTTTTCCTTCTCCCTCCAGTTTTCCTCAGCATTATTGTCTTTTCCTGTGTATCTGGCGGCTTTCTCATGATGTGCCCAAGGACAGCCTCAGCATCACCATTTTTCCCTCTGGAGAGAGTCCAGGCTTTTGTCCAGAACGCTCCATAGGCAGCAGCCCTCCTGGTCTCAGTTTTCTCAGTCTTCTGGGTATTAACACAAAGAAGCTTCCTTGATTGGCCAAAAGTTGGTTTTCACACCACAGACTGTGCAATGGCTCCTTCCAGCTGGAAAAAACCCATACTGTTGTCTCAAAGGAGTCCCCCCCCCCATCCTGCCTTTAGGAACTGTGGCCTCAGCTGCGGGTTGTTTTGCTCATCAATTTTTTCATTAATTTGGGAATACTTTCTATTTTGCTGCCATCTTGTGTACTTTTATAATTTTGTATCTCTTGTTTTAGTTATTTTATATTTAGATATTTGGTTTTCTTTGCTTGATGTGTTATTGGATTATTATTGTTTTATTCCATATTTATGTTATGTTACTGTAAGCCACCCAGAGGATTGGCCTGGTCACCAGATCGGTGGGGTAAAAAGTCAAACAAACTTATCTTGGTTGAGAGGAAAAAGAAGTGGTCGAGAAGGTAGAGGAGGCAACAAGAGGCACAGCCATTTTAGATCTGGTCTTAAACCAATAAGGAGGACTTTGTAAATGGGGTTGAAGTGGTGGGATTATTAGGTAAAGGTGACCATGCCCTCTTAGAATTTGTTATACAGTTGGAAGGAGAAGCTAAGCATTGTCAGACAAGAATCCTGGACTTTAAGAAAGCCAATTTTTGTAAACTTAGGGCGTTTATACACGACCCCTAAGCTCCGCCGCAAATGGCTGCAAGGTCCGGACCTTAAAAATGTTTACCCACCAGCTCCGGACTTTGCAGACAATTAAGTGTGACCCCACCCACTTTAGCGCGACCAAACAGCAGTTTTCTTGTACCTGCTTTTTGGATGTGACAAATATTTGATCCGGTGTAAGGATAGTGAGTGCGGGGCTCTCCTGGCTTCTGTTTGTTCTTTTTTTGCGCCCCGCCCCTTTAAGAGATCTGAATGCTGCCCGGAACAAAATGGAGGTAAACCAGCAGTTTTTGCTTTCTCTTTTCTCCCTCCCTCAGGCAGCCAGCAACCAGGAAGTGCCAAAGGGGGTGGGGACAGAGGAAGACAGAGGAAGAGCGACCAACCCCTAAGATCTCTGGTCCGAATTTAAGTGGCCAGCGGATCTTAGGGGTTCTGTAAAAAGGCCCTTAGGGAATTATTGGCTGTGATTCCATGGACCGAAACACTGAAAGAGAAGGGAGTCCAAGATGGAAGGTAGTTCCTTAAAAGCGAAATATTAAAGGCACAATCTAAAACTGTTTCAACAAGAAGAAAAAATGGGAGATGTCTAAAGAAACTGCAGTGGTTTACTAAAGAACTGTCAACTCAGCTAACTATTAACTATTAAGTACTGCCCAGAGTAGCCATGTAGCTAGGTGGAGCGGTATATAAATTTAATTAATAAATAAATAAATAAATAAATAAATAAATAAATAAATAAATAAATAAATAAATAACAAGTACAAGCAATGGAAAATGGGGAATGCACCAAAGAGGAATATAAGCAAACAGCTAATATATGCAGGGACATGGTAAAAAAAGCTAAAGCGCAAAATGAACTTAGATTTACCAGAGAGATTAAAGATAGTAAAAAGGGTTTCTTTATTTATGTCTGCAGCAAAAGGAAAAATAAGGAAATGATAGGCTCTCTGTATGGCAATGACAAGCAGTTAATAATAGGAGACAAGGAAAAGGCAGAACTACTCAACACCTTCTTTGCCTCTGTTTTCTCCAAAAAGGAAGAAAGAGATCTGCTGGGTCAAAGAGTAGATGAGGTAGGATGGGAATTGCAACATAGAATAGGTAGAGAGGTACTACAGGAAAACCTGAAAACATTAAATGAATTTAAGTCTCCTGGGCCAGATGAATTCCCCCCCCCCAAGCATATTAAAAGAACTGGCGGAAGTAATTTCAGAACTATTGGCAATAATCGTTGAGAAGTCCTGGAGAACAAGTGAAATCCCCATAGATTGGAGGAGGGCTAATGTCCCCATCTTCAAAAAGGGGAAAAAAGAGGACCCAAATAATTACCACCCAGTCAGCTTGACTTCAATTCCTGGAAAGATCCTAGAGCAGATTATTAAGCAAACTCTGTAATTATTTAACAAGCAATACTTTCGAAAACTCAACACAGATTTCTTAAAAACACGTCATGCCATACTAATTTGATCTCTTTCTTTGCTAGAGTTACAGGCCTGGAGGATGAGGGGTACACTGTAGATACTGCTTATCTGGACTTCAGTAAGGTCCTCAATAATGTTCCTCATGGTATTATTGCTAGGAAGTTAGAAGAAAGTGGGATACATAGTGCTACTTTTAGGTGGATTTGTATTTGGTTGACCGGTCGCACCCAAAGGGTGATCATAAATGGCCTCTCTTCAGCTTGGAGAGATGTGACCAGTAAGGTGCCCCAGGGTTCTGTTCTGGTCCAGTGCTGTTCAAAATCTTTATTAATGACTTGGAGGAAGGAATAGAGTATAAGCTGATCAAATTTGCAGATGATACCAAATTGGGAGGGGTTGCTAATTCCCTAGAGGATAGGATGAAAATCCCAAAAGGACCTTGACAGATTAGAGTGCTGCTGGGCCAAAGCCAACGGAATGGGTTCCAACAGAGGGAAATGCAGGGTGCTGCATCTAGGTAAAAAGAATGAATTACACAGATATAGGATGGGGTACACCTGGCTGGAAAATAGTACCCGTGAAAGGGATCTGGGAGTGTTGGTGGAGCACAAATTGAATATGAGTCAGCAGTGTGATGTAGCAGCCAAGAAAGCCAACAGGATTCTTGGTTGCATCAACAGAAGCATAATGTCTAGATCAAGGCCTGTTCTTGACCACATGTTGTTCAGCCCTTCCATGACGGGACCTGGGCTGGGATTTTCCTTGGAGTCAAAGAACAAGGTCCCTGGGAGAGACCATTTCTGGGCTCTGCTTTGTGTCACTGTTAGAAAAACAGCTACAACACATTCACATCTTGGGCATGCCCTGCCACCACCACCACCCCCTCCACAGCCTGAGGCCAACCCAACAGCCAGAGCCGGAGCCTTCTCAGGAGGCACCATGATGGGGGTGGGGTGGGGTGGGGTGGGGGAAAGAAGAGGGGAAGGGTAAGCATCAGGTCAGAGAAGGGCTGCCTCATCTTAGGGCAGTACAACAGGTCGGGGGGCTTCCTTAAACCATGGAGGGCTTTTCCTTGGCTCTGTGGCTTTTGAAAAGTCCCCCATGTTTGGCCCAGGGCCTTGGGGAAGATGGTGCCAAAAAGGCCAAGCCAGGTGCATGCAGTGACAGAGGAGTGTCCTCTCCCCAGACCATCCTGGGGAGAAGTGACAATACTGGAGGTTGCTTAGCTTTTACAGCAAACATTGGGGGTGGGTGGCGAGGGAGGGAGGGAGGGAATAAGCCGAAGGCAGGGATAGGGAGGTCCCTGTCCCAAAGTTGTATTGGCAGAAACGTGCCAGTGGGAGAGAGGAAGATCCATGTTCAGCCGTGGAACGGTCTGGGGTGCCCTTCTGGGACGGGTCTTGGAGGCATTGGGCCTTTTTACACGACCCCTAAGATCCGCTGGCCACTTAAATTCGGACCAGAGATCTTAGGGGTTCCTCGTTCTTCCTCTGTCCCCACCCCCCTCCGCACTTCCTGGTTGCTGGCTGCGTGAGGGAGGGAGAAAAAAGAAAGAAAAGAATGCCGGTTTACCTCCGTTTTGTTCCCGGCAGCATAGAGATCTCTTAAAGGGGCGGGGCACAAAAAAAGAACAAACAGAAGCCAGGAGAGCCCCGCACTCACTATCCTTACACCGGATCAAATATTTGTCACATCCAAAAAGCAGGTACAAGAAAACTGCTGTTGGGTCGCGCTAAAGTGGGCGGGGTCACACTTAATTGTCTGCAAAGTCCGGAGCTGGTGGGTAAACATTTTTAATGTCCGGACCTTGCAGCCATTTGCGGCGGAGCTTAGGGGTCGTGTATAAACACCCATTATGTCGAGTCCAGCCACACAGAATACAAATGAAAATAATGTAGCATAATAGCAGGCAGGCAAGCAATCAGACATCAAACCCAAAATTTCACAAAATAGGTTTAATACTGCCAGGAAATCCACCTTTAGAAACGGTGCCTCAGCCATGTTAAAATGACAACCGGGGGGGGGGGGGGGGAATTGACGGGTTTGCACCTCACTGATAATCGGTCTTCCTATTCTTGTATTCTGTAAAAAGGTATCATTCCTTTGTGTAACAAGGGCAATCCTTTGCACACACCCCTGGACTCGCCCAGGCCACTCCCTTACCCCAGAGTAAACAGTCTCCTTTCCTTTGTCCCCTCTCTAAGCCCATCACCAGATGGGACAATCCTTGTTCTTACTGTGTGTTTGGCAATGGAGTCTATCTGTATAACAACAATGTATCCCCATAATGTCAATAGTGTGAGTCACCTGTTGATCCTTTCTGTACATTGTACCCTTTGTCTTGCACTTAATATTTTTCCGAGTTCGACTTCACCAGGTTTTCCTGTCTTTTCTTTGTATTTCCATGACTCCTCCCATGGTACAGAATTATTATGAAAACTCTGTTCCCTTGCCCATTGGGGCAGATTCCAAGCCCTTACTGTTAGAGGTAAAGTTTCATACTCTCTCTCTTGTCAGTGGTCATTTCAGGTTTTAACCCTGACTTGGAAGATCTGGAGGTTAGCTCCAGACCCAACAATTGTTTCACACTGGGTACAATCCTTCCTGGAGGGCCAAACTCCAAGGAGGTCGCTGCTGCTTAGACCAGAGTCCCCTGCCAGTGATGGACTAGATGAGGGATAAGAAACTGGAACTTCATCCAGACAAGATACATGTGATCCTGGTCAGTCACCAGACAAGTCAAGGCACAGGGATTCAGCCTCCTCCCTCCCCCCCCGAAAAGTTAGGTCTGTAGCTTGGGGGGTGCTCTTGGACTCAACCCTGAGCTTGGATACACAGATTTCAGAGGTGGCCAGGAATGCCTTTGCACAGTTAAAGGTGGTGCACCAGCTGCAGTCATTCCTTCTGATGTCCAGTCTGACCACGACTGACACATGCCTTAGTTACCTTCCATTTGGATTACTGCAACACATTCTACATGGGGCTGCCATTGATAAGTGTTCAGAAAACTTCAGCTGGTATCCTAAGGCTCCTATCCCTCCATATGAATCAACTTACCCTTTAAAATCTGCTAGGGAGGCCCTTCTCTGTCCCACCACCTTCGCAAGCTCACTTGGCAAGGAGGACATGAGAGAGGGCCTTCTCAGCAGCTGCTCCCAGACTTTGAGATGTGCCGCTGGGAGAAACCAGCCTGTCTCGCTCTTGCCCTTCCATCAAAGGCCAAGAGTCTCTTCTTCAGCAGTCCTTGAAGCACTAGGTGGTCATCTAAGAGGTTCTTTGTTTACCAAATCTGGAGATTTCTAATTGGCTTTCTCTTTGGTTTTTAGTCTTAATACTGTATACAGTATATTAAATTGTTTTCAATATAATATATTTTTAATATGATACTCATATACTCATATTTTTAAACTGTTTGTTTTATAGATTGTGTTGTTGTGAACTGCCCTTGGTACCCTATGGGGAGAAAGGTAGCAAATAAACACATAAAATGTAAAAAAAAATTAAAGGCAGTCTTCCCTTTGAGTATAGTGAGTGTGGGGAGATTAGGTTCCTGTTGCCATCCGCTTTGGACCTTCCTACTGGCCATTGGCAGGTGACCACTGGGGGCTAGATAAAGCCTTTGTTTTGGCCGGGAGGACATGAACACACACACACACACACACATGATCGAGGGGGGGGTCCTCCGCAGCGGGGGACTCGGGCAGGCGACGTGGGGGTTTGACCGGGGGTCTCTCTTTGAGGGTCTCTCGCTCTCGCCTCCCTCGCCCTCCCCCCGCCCGCTGTCCTTGTCCCCAACTGTCCTTTCCTCCCGCCTGATCCCCATCGCTCAGGCGGCGGCGGCGGCGGCGGCGGTGTGTGTGTGTGTGTGTGTGTGTGTGTGTGTGTGTGTGTGTGTGTGTGTGTGTGTGTGTGTGTGTGTGTGTGTGTGTGTGTGTGTGTGTGTGTGTGTGTAGGGGGGAGATAGCGATGGGAAGATGGAGCTCACCGCCCACGTGACGGACCCCCACCCCACCCTGGACCGGCAAGCGAGGGCGCGGCCTATTTTTTGGGGGGGGTGCGCGGTGGGCGGGGCTTTTCGCCATCCTACAAGAGCGTGAGAGGCGGCGGTGTTTCCCTTCGCTCAGCCTCCGCCAGAAGGACCCGGCGCGCAGCACCAGCCCCTTCGGCCAAGGGGGCTCTCGCTGCCCGCCGCCCCGCCAGTCGCCCTTCCGCGCAGCAGGTACGGGAGAGAGCCGCGCAGCAGAGCCCGGAGCCCCGAAAGAGGCCGCGCACTGGGGTTGGGGCCACGGAAGCGCTCGAGGGAGTGGGTTGGGGGGCGCATGGAAAGGAGGGGCTCCCGAGGCTCCTGCGGGGGTGGGCGGCTGCTGCATCTTCTCCCCGCCTCCTGCCAGCAGCGCCCTTTCTCCAGTCGGCGACCCCGGGGGTGGGGGCGGTGCGGGCGGGGTTGCTAACCTGAGGTCGCCGCTGCAACCCACCTGGAGTAAAGCGGGAGCCCCCCCGCCTTCTCCCACGGCATATCTCCCCCGCACCGGAAAGAGACAAAAGGAGGGAGGGGCGCATCTGGCCCTCCCTCAAGTGTCGCCCTGCCTGGACCCTGGGGAGCGCTGGGGAAAACCTTGTTTGTCCCCCGTTTCCCGTTCTTGGTTTTCCAGTGAACATAAGGCCCATATTAACGCCCCCCTCCCCACTCGTTTGCTCAACAGAGAAGAGCTCCCCAACCTGCCGCTGCCAGGTCCCTCCCAGGCCTGCCGCTGCCGTTGGCTTTTGGCCTTTGGGGAAGGCCCCAAATAGGCTCCGTTCTTCTAGGGATGCTCTTTCGGGGTTGGGCCTCCCAACGAGATCCTAGATCCGTATCGGCTTCTCTTTTTAACCCCTCCCCCAACCCCCTTTTTCCTCAGTGCAGGAATTGGTGTTACTTTGCTTTCTCTTCAGACTTTCTATTTATAGGGTGGGCATGTGACTTGGTGCGGGGAGGGGGTCACAGAGCGCTGAGTGCGGTGGGTGGGTAGAGGAAAGGAGGCGGAGGGAGGAAAGGAAGATGCAGTAGACACCCCCCTCCTCCCAAACCGGATTTCCCAGTGCGATGCGCGGACCAGTTCTTGAGGCTTGGCTGGCGGCGCCTCTTGTGTGCGGAGCGCATTGGGCTCTGGGGAGCGCCCGAGGGGGGGGCTGCCTGGCGTTGGCCAGGGCGGAAAGATGGCTGGGTCGGCCTCGTCCCCCCCCCCCGCCCGCCAGTTATTTTCCGTTCGAAGCTTTGCAGGTCCTGATTAAGGCAGATCGATGGGCTTTGGTTGTGGGCCGTCATCACTGAGAGGGAGCGTGTGGAGGGTGGGAGGGAAGGAGGTTGGGGGCAAAAGGCAGAGGTCACGCCAAGGGCACTGAGTGGTGGTGGCTGAGCTGGCCTGCCCCCCCCCCGTCGACTTGCAGCCTCAGGCAGGGGAATGTGGAGTCTCCTTGCGACCCCCCCCCCAGCCCCACCAGTGGACCTGGAAGCGGAGGCAGACTCAGTGCCTGAGGTGGATGAGGTGGGGGCTGCCATAGGGGACAAAGGACTTTGTGCAAGGGAGGGAGTGCACTTGGAAGATTTCCCAGGTGAGGTGGTATAATGGGGGCACAGTGGGGGGGGCAGGGGTGGAGGAGGCATTTGCTCTTGGACTGGTTATTGGTTGCTGAGTCCAGCCTCTCCTCCGGTTCTGTGCCCTCCCTCCCAACCTGGGCCTCATTCTGGTGCTGGTGGAGCTCTCTGGCTGTGGAGCTTGGCAACCCGGTGTCCTGAGGGGTCTGGGGGTGTCCACTGCTATTGCCAAGGGAGGGGGGGAATCTCTTGCTGGGGGAGGGGCAAATCCAGGGAATGCCATGGGGCTACAGAAAAGGTGCAGGAGTCCCTTTAGCCAATTTGCCTACCTACCCCCCCTCCACATGAGGGAAGGGGTCTACTCCCCCTCCAGTCCAAGAAGGATGCTGCTGCTTCCCCCGTACATGTGGGGAAGGCCATTTCTGAACAGCTCTCTTGCTTCCCCTGCCATCCGGTCAGCCTCACCTTTAGGAGCAGGTGCCACCCTCGAGACAGAGGAAGGTGCTCCTGGCCAGGCTGGGCTCCACTCGCAGCACTTCCTTGCTCAGGCTGGCAGAGGCTGTTCTAGGTCTTCGGCCAAAAGAGGCGCTCGCTTGGCACCGGCTGCTCCAAATCTATGTTCAGCTCAGAGCCTCTGGGGCAGGGTGCACCTCTGTAAGGGAAGCTGGTGTTCCCCGCTGATCTGTGGGCCCTGCCCCCTCAGGACATAGCTGGATGTCCTTCTAAGCAACCACCCTTGACTGGGCATCATGTCTGGTGAAGCGAAGGAGCTGTTTTGGTGTCCCCTGCAAATCTCTTCTGCCTGCCAGTCAGTCATGGTGCTCGCCTCTCTCGCAGATAGGAGTGTGCCGCCACCGCCCCCCCCATTCTTGTGTAGACCCCACGGTTGGATCCTGGCCACCTTGGGAGATGCAAGTGAGCTGCCAGGAAAGAAGGATCTCAAAAGCCGCCTGGCCCTTGCCAAGACAGACAGGCGTGTTTTCCCAAAAAAGATAGACCCCTGAGCACCTCCTGGGGCTGTCTGTGCCGCCCAGAGGCAGCTCTCAGGGACCGCCGCCCTGACCTTTCATGCCTTGTAGTCTGTTGGTGGGCAAAGTCAGGAGAAGGCGTTTTGCATACATGCAGAAACTGGCCTTGCCCTCGACGAGCACGCTTCACCAGCCTAGCACTGGAAGTGAGAGGGGGAGGGGAGCAACCCAAGCTAATTTGTGTGGTAGATCTTTCAGTCAGTGCCCCCCCTCCCCCACACCCTTTCATCTGCATCATGGGCTTCTGGAGCACACAGGAGGCTTGGTGCTGTAAAGTTACCCGTGGGTTTTAGGTTCCAGAGGCCTGTGGCTTCCTTGCTTCGCCTCCTGGGTGAAGATACCTCAGGTTCCATTGCATGGAATATTGATAGTCAGTGGAAGAAGAAATGTGATGCTTACAGCTCAGGTGGGGCCCCTACCTGGGCCAAGGACTCCTCCTGGGGCTGAGATGATCATGGATGTGCATTTGCCTAATTCCACACCATCATCTTGGCCTCTCTTGAGGCAGCCTTGGGGAGTGGCCTGCTGTACGAGACTCCTGCTTCTTCTTTTGCTTTCTAGCTGGTTCTGGCCCACAAGCCCACAAATGAATTCCTTTTCCCAGGTGAAAGCAATGAAATAACGGCCCACAGTGGGTCAGGGCACCCGTGTGGAAGAGGTGCAGGGTGCCGAGGATGCAGATATGACGTAAGTCTCTCCTAGGTTGTGAGGAGCTAGCAGGATGGGAAAACATGCCTCTGCACACACAGACACGTGCCAGATAAACATGTTCTGTTTGGTGTGGGGGTGGGTGGGGGGAGGCAAGAGAGCTAATGTCATTTCCACTGCCTCCCCTCCCACCCACCCCCAATGGACCACATGTCCTCTTCCTTAATTGTCCTGATTTTGTCTCCAAAGGACCTGTGCCTGGATCCCTGGGTGAGGCAAGAGGGAGCCTGAGCCCCACAGGTGCTCCTGCCGTGACCTCCACCCCACCAGCAACAACATACCTGGGAGCTGCTCAACCTGTAAAGCCATGGTTTCTCTCTCTCTCTCTCTCTCTCTCTCTCTCTCTCTCTCTCTCTCTCTCTCTCTCTCTCTCTCTCTGTGTGTGTGTGTGTGTGTGTGTGTGTGTGTGATGGGTGTCTGTTGAATGCCTGTAGCTGGTCTGGGAGTTGCTGGTTTTGGAGCCTTCACCTGCTGCCCCTCAGGGAACGTGGGCTTGGGAATCCGCTTTGGGAACATGGGCAGAAGGACACGGAGGGGGTGACCTGGCTGGGGCCAGGTTTGGATGCTGGGAAGGATCAGAGCCCCCTCCACAGAAATATCAAAGAGCGCTCCCTTCTTTGGGACATTAACTCTTTATGAGGAATATTTTGGGGTGCAAGAGCTACAGCCCCAGGAGGAGCTCTAGGGTTCCAGCCCATTAGGATCTCCCTTTAACCCCCTGGGAGCCTCGTGGGATACGGACCTTTTGAGGCATTTTCCTATGTTCAGGAGAGCAGATGGTCTCTTTGCATGGATGTGGGCGGGGGGGTTTCCTCCTGGTATGTCTCCGTGTTGCTGAACAATGTGGGGGATGGTGGGGGGAAAGGGCCTCCGGGGGTCTCTGCCCTTTCATTTTTCTCATGCACATCCCAGATGGATGGGATCAAGACAGTGGTTCAGTGGACAGACGTGTTCTGCGTCATAACCTCCCACGCCTCTCGAGAGCCCAAACAGCCCACCACTCCTGTCACGACTGCCACCCTGTCTTAACCAAGTTGTGGAGGAACAGGTGTGGTGAGGCAGCATCCATGGGGCTGCCAAGGCAAGCAGCTGTCCTGGCATCAGGACCCCCTGCGGGTAGGGGGCCCTGAGGTAGCCTGCCAGGGAATCCCCCACCCCATTCCTCCTTGGGGAGGCCAGAGGAGTCCACGTTCAGCTTTGGCCTGATCTTCTCCCTTTACTCTCAAGTGAATGTAGAGCGTGGGTTAGGACACTTCCACGGGTGGCCAATGTGGTTCCTTGCCCATTTCGCCCCACCCACGAAGGTCAGAGAGATGAGCGGTTTGTTGCCTTTCTGAGGAAAGGAGTAGATGGGGGGTGGGGAGGGCTAGGCCATTCAGGGGAGGGGCTTTCATCGTGGGTTTCCTTGCTGTGCAAGTCCTTTTGTGCAGATCTGGAAAACAGCCTGATTCCTGGGAAAGCCTCCAGATGGGATACAGCCACCCCGTTTTCAGGGCAGGCATGTTCCACACTAGCCATGCTCTGTCTTGCACTTATTTGGAGCACCTGGTCCCCCCCCCCGCCTTGGTCCCTTGATGCCTCAAGAAACACAATGTTTTCCCTCAAACACAGTTCTAGCGATGCAGCAGGGAGGAGTTTGTTTTGACACCCAGTTCTGCCTTTACAGGCAACAAAACACAGTGGTCTTCAAAAGACAGGCTTTGTTTATGAGCTTGCTTAAACTTCATGCAGCATTTGTTTCTTGGTCCCATGCCTTGCAGTTCTTTCCTCTGCTCGAAGCTGCTGAGAGGGCCCGTGTGGCCTCTGGGGCTCGAGGGCCTCCAGTTCACTGCTGACCTGGACGGATCGTTCTCCTTGCCATCCAGTTACCAAGGAGTTGGACGCAAGAGCTGTCCTCCAGCCAAGGGCCATTCAGGGTGCCAGTCAACCGATGCCACCGTGGGTACTTTCGAAGAGAAGAGCTGGATGGAAGCACAGTATTTTAGATAGACAGACAGCACAGCACAGCACAGCACAGCACAGCAGCCGTCCCTCTTCCTGATCTGGGCCATGGGATGCTTTCGGTGTGTGTGTGTGTGTGTGTGTGTGTGTGTGTGTGTGTGTGTGTGTGTGTGTGTGTGTGTGTGTGTGTGTGTGTGTGTGTGTGTGTGCGCGCGCGCAACTGTGCCGGATTCTAGGTGGGGCTGCTTTTGAACAGCTGCCAAAAGCGTGAGCTGCTGCCAATGCTGTAGCTTCAACTGTTGACTGGGAGCAGCGACAGGGAGTGCGCACTCTCCTTTGTTGGTACCTCTGAGCTTCATGGAGGACCCTCCTGTTTCCAGCCAGAAATGCAAAGGGCTAGTTAGGGTCTACCGAGCCCCGCAAGGACTGGGTCCAGGCTCCCCAGGGGCTGTCTTCTCTCCCAGAAAACTGGCCATGCCTTTGAGATCTTCAGGGGCAGCTCTTCTGCCGGTCTGACCACACTTGCAAGGAGGCAGGGCAGAGCATTCTCGCCAGCTGCTCCCTGGCTGTGCAACTGCAACCATCTTATGAGGGAGGCCACTCCTGCCCCCGGTTTTGTAACTGTTAGGCTGGAATGTTTTTGGTCAAGCAGGCTTTCGGTATCGAAATTGAGCTGTTGAAAGTGGTTTTGATAAGCTGGGTGCATTTCTCTCCTGCTGTGTTTTTGGACTTGCTTTTTTTTATTTATTTGAATGTGACTATTAGCTGCCTTGAGGGAGACTGTGTATTAGAAAGGTGGGACAAAACAATAATAGATTCTGCTTTCCTAACCATCCAAAGTTGCTAACAAAGAGGGAAGCACATATTAAGCAATTAGCATTGACTGGCTATTAACATCCCTTTTGTGAACTGCCTCTGCTCACAACCTGAATTTGATCAGGCAGCTGGCTCAAGGTTGAGTCAGGTTTTCATCCTGAGGTTGGTAAACTGAGTATCCGCTCACTGCCTGGGTTGGGTGTATATAGAAATCACATGAATACTGTAAAAATATCAAAATGTTAGAATTTCATAAAAACAACAGAGATACTATGAGATGAGTAACAGGCAATGTGCATAAATAAGTCTCACCTCCCCCCTGCCTCCCATGGTCCCTGTACGCAAAGAGTACTTTTGCAAATCCTCAGAAGACCAAGAGCATTGGGGGGGGGCAGGGAAGGAAGGAAGGAAGGAAGGAAACCAACACTCAGCAGAGTAGAGGAGTGGTTCAGCCACAAAAGCAAGACTTGCCTGTCCCATCTCCTTTCCCTCACCAGGTCTTGAGAGGGGGGGGGCGTGTGGTCCTGGGCTGTAGACAGACATAGGCCACCACCCCAGGTAGGAGAGTGCAGGAGGACCTTTTGAACAGCACGCCAGCCCTTGGTTTCTGAAGGCCTCAGGAACCCGGTGGGGGGGGGCTTTGCTCCATGGCACCCCCACCCCTGGTGTTTTCATGGCAGTTTGTCTCCCTGCAGCCCCTCTGTGTCCTGTGTAGCCATGAAGCTGGAACACCCCGTGGCCACCGACTGGCAGCTGGAGTTCACGGTTGCTACGGAGAAGGAGTTTGAGGAGATCCTGGCCATGTCCACGGGCATCTACGGAGGGCTCGACTACCTCCCGAGCCGCTACCATTCTTGGATCCATGAGCCCAACCGCACCGTTGTGCTGGCCAAGAAGAGCGGAGCTGTGGTGAGGAGGCGGTGGCGGCCGCTGGGGGTGGTGGGGTGGCTCCCTCTGCCCCCTCCCTGAGCCTTGCCTCAGGGCCTTTGGTCTAGACAGGAGCAGGAGCATGGGAAGGGGTTTCTAGAGAGGTCCTTCATCCCCCAGGAGGCCAGGTGGGGGCTGACTTGATGGAGACCATGATGGAGCTCTGGGTGGTGATGGAGGGCAAGAAAGCCACCACTTCCCAACTCCCCTTGGGCGGGGGGAGCCTCACTTGGCCTGGGTCAAGAGGGAGAGGTCTGGGCTGCCTGGCGGCCCAGTGGGAGAAGGCCTTTATGTCCATGGAAAGGGCCTCAGGATGCCCCTTTCTCTTGCTTCTTGTCCCGAAGCTCCTGCACAAGGAAAGCATGACTGAAGGGAGTCCTGGTGGGGTGTTTTGGCTGCGCCTCCAAGACGGCAGGAGAGTGAAAAGCTCCGGTGGTGTTGGTGGTCTTCCAGCCCTGGGGATCCACTGACACTCCAAGGTGTTTCCCAAGCAGGAGGTGCAGAGCTCGGGGTCATCAGAGGGCAGCATAGTAGCCACAGAGGCTTAAAGGGGAAGGCCCTTGGGAGGGAAGGCCATGCTGTAGCATTTGTGGCCTTGGAAGGCACTTGGCTGGACATCAGGCACTGGCTGCTGGCTTGGGCCGGAGAGCTCTTGAAAGCAAGGACGAGTGGAGCTCTTTCTGTCTTCTTCAGGGGGATGCGGAGCGGGTGAGCGCAACGCATGGCTCATGCCCTCAGAGCCCTTCACAACTTTGCCCCCAACAGTTACAGCTGTGCAGATGGTTGCAGGCACCCACTGCTTGCTTCGCAGGGAAGCTGGGAAGGCAGCCAGTGTGGGACACAGGTGGAGTCGTAGGCACCCGAATGGTGCACCAAGACACAAGCAGGAGGGCATGCCTGGGAACTTTCCAAGTCTCTTCAGAGGCACAAAAGAAAACCATTAGGGAGCCCATGGTTCCTTGTGGAACCTCAAGCCCTCCGTCCATGCCTGGATGCGGGATTGCCGCACCTTAGCCCCAGCCACCTCCACTCCATGCCAAAGACCAGTTGGAGTGGATGCAACCACGTGGAGGATTCCGAAGACCCCAAACCTGGGGCTGTGGGTCCAAGTAGGGCATGTTTGTCAAGGCCCTACACTTGAAACCAGGTGTGTGTTTGGGGGGGCTATAGACATCTCCAGACCCGAACCCTGGGCAATCCTTGGTGCTTGCCCATGCAGTGACTCCACAGTTTAAAGCTCACTCACTTCTTCCTTAAGGTGCCCAAAGTTGCTGGCCTTGGATGCCACAAGGGCAAGTGGAAGTGGGAGCGACTGGACAGGGGGTGGGGAGTGGAGGATGGGCCCCCGTTGCTCCATAGTGGCACCCCTTCAGCTTTATGAAAGAATCTCTCAGTTGCCCTCTCCCTCCCCTCTTTGGTGCGCCTGGGGAGGGAGGGTAGGGGCAGAGAAGAGGGAATGTTTCTGGGTGCCTTCTTTCCATCCTGTCTTTACATTCTGTTCTTCTCTTTGCTGTGACCTGGGGATGGGGGCCAGTGGGGAGGGGAGCTGGAGATGGTCGAGTCTGTCACAAACTCCCATGTAATGCTGGCACTGGAACTGCCGGTGGTTTCGGGTCCTTGGCACAGTGTCATCCTTCTTTGGCCCAAGCAACGGTGAAGAGGGTTGCCGAGTTGAGGAGGAAGGTTGCATAGCAAGCGGGCACTTCCATGCACAACCAAACTCTGCACAGTTAGTATGAAATGAGAGCCCTGGCTTTTGCTCACCAAACCCAGAGGCTGGCCTGCAGTGCATGACAGGCTTTCCCCCACACCAGCTGCGTGTGAGCAAGGGGGCAGTTGCCATTTGTGGGATGGTGGGGGACAGGATAACCAGAGATGTTTCCATCTGATGTTTGGATCAGGCAAAAGTCCTGCAGGCAGGCAGGTAAGCAGGCAGGAAGGAGCCAATGATTAAAGAAAGAAAGGAGCTGATGATGGAAGGAAGGAAGGCTTTCTCTCTCCCTGCAAGTGCCTACCAGGAAAGGGCCCCCACCAGCACATAAGAACATAAGAAGAGCCCTGCTGGATCAGGCCAAAGGCCCATCTAGTCCAGCTTCCTGGATCTCACAGTGGCCCCACCAAATGTGTCCGGGAGCACACGAGACTCGATCTCTGTCTCCTGATACCACTCCCCACTGCATCTGGCCCTTGAAGTACCCTGGTTTTAAGCCTGGAGATTACAGGAAGCCTTGGGCCACTCCCTCCCACAATGGCTTCCTTGGGGTGGGCAAAAAGAGGGGGCAGGAAATGGTGGGCTCCCTGCAGCCTCTTCCATCTCTCAGGGAGGGAGTGCCAGGGCTTAGGGCGCCCAGCCTGGCCACCTCCAGTTCTGGTGCAGTATTGGGCTCCTCCGTTGGGCACCTCGTGGCCCTCTTGTTTCCAGGTCCACTCTGGCTGCTCCTCTTCCTCCTCCTCCTCCTCCTCCTCCTCCTCTAACCTTCCCTCCATCTCTTTCCCTCCCGATCTCTCTCTCTCTCCCTCCCTCCCTCCCCATCTCTCTATCTTTCTCTCTTGTTTCTTTTTTGAAAGAAAGCAATGGATAAAAACCCAATGATTTTCGCTGGATTTTATTCACGTAGGTGTGTGGGGGATCAGGCCCCCGTCCAGGAAGGTGGCGGGCTGGCTCCCTCGGAGGAGGAACGTGACGGGGCTGCGGCAGCGATCCTAAATCCTTACAGTTCGGCCTCGGGACTCCTGTTGCCCAAATAAATGCCTCCCTCTTTGTGTGTCTCTGCTCTTGAGACCCCGTAGCATAAAGGGCCCCGTCCTAATGGTACTAGTATGACGCTTACTCTGTGATCTTGCTACTGTCTCGCTGCTGCCTGTCTTCTCTCTTTGTCATTGCTTAATCGTTTGCAAAGACGTTTGAAATGCGTTTCCTGCTCCTGCCTCTTTGCCTCCCCCACCTTGCCTCCTCCCCACCCACTCCCCCTGCCTCACCTGCTTTGTTGAATTAACACCACCGGTTTTTTTTTCCAATTGCAGATTTATTCAAGATGGGGGGTGACCCAGCCCAGCATCCTAAATGTTAACTCTCTTTGCTGTCTCCCCTCCCCTCCCCTATACCCCCCCACCGGCCAATCGGCCTCCCAGATTGGACTCCAGTCTGTCTACATCATAGATGCTGGCCATACTGCCCTGGTGGAGGGGCTGCGGGTGGCCCCCTGGGAGCGCGGGAAGGGCGTGGCTGGGGTGTTGCAGCGCTTCTGTGCGGAGATGGTGAAGGAGAAGTACCCGGACGTCAAGGTCTCGCGCCTGACCCGGGACGACAGGCTGGGGCCCAGGGACTTCAAGAAGTACCGGGTCATCGCCAAGCAGGTAAGCCCCAGCCCCGCCAGGGGTCCGGAGTGAGGGGGTGGCAGACTTTCCTGATCCCAAGGAACAGCTGTGCTTGGGCAGCCTTCCCCGCAGCCAGGTGACCCTCAGCAGGCAGGTGACCGTCCCAGGAGGGGGTGGTGGTGCATGTCCTGCACACTTGCAGTTGAGGAGATGCTGGGGGCCTAGCCGAAACACCCAGGCTCCGTGCCTGCTTCAGGATAAGGCCCCTGCAGGGAATCGAAACAGCTGAGGCTCTGTTTTTGGTGGGTGCCCTGTTTCCCCTGATCCTCTTTGAGCTCATCCTCCCACCCACCCCAGGCACCCTCTGGTCAGTGCGGGCTGGAGAAGGGGCTTAGGCAAAGCACAGAGTCACAGTGGCTGGGCGGGGGGGGGGGTCTGGGGAGAAGACTCGAGGATGGAGCAGGCCAGCTGTGAAGGCTGCTGCAGTGGAGGGGGGTGGGAGAGAAAAGAAGGGGCCCTTTGGTGCAGGGCGGGAGGCCCTGTGGCTTTCCCTGCCCCAGACTGACCCTGGCCTGCCAGCTCCCTCCCTGTTCTCCTGCCTCTTGGCTTGCTGCTGCCTGCAGGTTGTTTGCCCACCACCTGCCGTAGCTTCCTGCAGCATCATCACCCCTGCTGCCCATCTTTCTCCCCCTTCCCCCACCTCAGTCCCTGTGAGGATGATTAGCTTCCTTCCTGTGGGGCGCCTTGGTAGGGCAGGAGGGAAGGATGCTGGGTTTGAAGAGACTCTCACTCAAAGGAAGGCCACTCTGTGTGTCCTCAGAGGAAGTCTTGTTTTCACGTCCAATCTTCTCAGACAGTGGCCTAGACTTGAAAGGATGGCTAGATCTCTAGCTGCCTAACAGAAAAAGAATGAGGAGGGACCACAGCATGCATATGCATGCACACACAGAGAGAGAGGAAGTGAAAACAAGGGGCAGAGGAGTCCCCAACGGAGGAGGATCCTCTCCTGGCCCTGCAAGACAACCGGTCACGGGGGTGGGGGTGGGGCAAGTGGGGGATCTGAGTTCTCTTCCCCCCCCCCGCCAGGGGATCTGTGATTGGCGTTTCTAAGACAGCTTTTGGCACCTGCACTCCCGGTCTCCTTCTCCTTTGTCAGGTGTTGCTTCCATTTTCCTAGTGGCACTTGCAGGTGTCAAGTGACAGATGTTTGTCATGTTTTTACATTTCTATAATCTACAATATTGAGTGCTTTGAAGAGCCTCAGTTTGATCTGAAGGTCACTTCAGGCTTCTTTGATTTGCCTTGAATCAATTTAGAAACAAGACAAATACCTTTGTTTTGCTTTGCTTTCCAAATAAATTCAGACCCCAAGGGACATCCTTAGCCTGTGCTCCGTCAACAAATTGTCCAGGGAAACTCTTCTTTGGAGGCACAGTGGGACTTCAAAAGTCTCTCTCTCTCACTCACTCACTCACTCACTCACTCACTCACTCACTCACTCACTCACTCACACACACACACACACACACACACACACACAAACACCCACACCCACCCACCCACCCACCCACCCACCACACACACACACACACACACAGAGAGAGAGGAGGGAGAGAGAGAGCAGCAGCAGCAGCAGCAGCAGCAGGTGTACCATGCTAGGCCACAGTCTTCTTCCCCGAGAGGGAGCGATGGCTTTTACTCCTCTCCATGGCAGTGCGCAGCACGTATGCCCTGATAAAGGAGTAAGGGGGGGGGCATCCTCAGGAGCTGCCCCAACGGTTCTATCCTCCCGGCCTCTATGCAGGATGCCAGCAGAATGGTCGGGCCCCAAAGGAGGGCATGGCTGCTGTACCTAGGTCCCTGTCTACTTGCCCCCAGTGCTTCTTTCTCAGGAAGGGAGAGCAAACTGGGTGGGCAGATGAGTCATCCTTCATGGCTCAGGCATGGCCTCAGGCAGCCTTGTGCAGCATGGCCCCTTGGCTGTGTGTGTGTGGGGGGGTGTGTGCGCGCAGCATGAGGACTGTATCTGCTGCTGACAAAATAAACCTCTGTGGGACGAGGGAGGGGAAATGGGGGGAGGCTCGTGAGCACAATGAGCAGCAGTGGCCTTGTTGAGCAGAGGGATGTGACCCTCGTGGGCAGGGGCCATGGGGGCTGTGCCAGGCACCTGATCTCCCTCCTCTTCCTCCACACCCCCCCTCCCAGGGCATCCTTCTGGTGCGCTTCAGTGCCCAGGAGCTCCTCTCGCGGCTGGAGGCCACCGTGCAGGGGCTGGTGGAGAGGGGCTTCCGCCCTGAGGCCTCGGAGGTCCTCTCGGAGAGCGAGGTGCCGGCGGTGGTGCTGCAGGAGAGCTTCCGGAGGGAGGTGCTGCCCAACCAGACCATCATCCAGGACTGGCAGCCCTTCAGAGCCATGGAGAGCAACCTGGGCCTGCTGGAGAAGAAGGCGCTCTGCTGGGTGGTAGACAAGAAGGAGCGCCCCACCGTGGCCACCCTCAGCACCCCGCCCTTCCCCATCCCCCTGGGCCAGGGCTGGGTCTACCTGAACATCGACGCCTTTGGCCGTGACCCCGCCCACGTCAAGAGCCAGCTGCTCCGCCACCTCCGCCTGCAGGTGGCCCCCCTCCAGGGCCACGTCATGTGTCAGCTCTTCCTGGAGCCCTCCCTCTGGCTGGAGCTGGCCACCTTCTGCCAGGAGGGCCTGGGCCTGGAGCTGGCCAAAGGCTACACGGAGCAGTACCTGCTGGAGTCCGACATCTGACAGGCAGCAGGGAAGGGGTCCGGGTGGCTGGGGAGGGGCCGAGGGGCCACTGCCACCGGCCCTGCTGCAGCAACCTTGATGGCCGTCCCGCCCCCTCCCCATTCCAGCACCCTCATCTCCTGCAACACAGCACTTTCTGAGCCTTTGAACCTTTTATCCTGGAAATACTTGGTCTCCCTCACCCCGCCCCCAGCCCTTGATGGAGTGCCCCCCCCCAATTGCTAGGAGGAAAAGAGGGGGAATCTCCCACCTGCCTCCTGCTCCTCCTCCCAGCCACCTTCTCCAGGAGCTGGCCGTTAGGCGGTGGAGTTGCAGGCAAGGCCCACACCTGCCATTGTGGGTTTGCTTTTAGCACTGGTTGCCCATGCTTTCCCTTGCAAGGGGCGGGGGGGGGAGCAGGAGGATGGATGGACGGCAGGCAGGCAGGCAGGGCTTGGCTGCAGCAATGTGGGGCTCTGAAGCTCTTCTGCTGGTCCCGCCAGGTCCGGCTGAGCAAGCCTTCCCAATGCTTGCCTCTAGCCTGAGTCAGGCCTGGGCAAGGACCAGTCCAGAACCTCGGATCCTTCCTGCCCCTGGACTGACTCTGTCCAGGCTCACCTGGGCGCTCCACAGGGGCCGGAGCCTTGCTCGCTTGAAAGGGAAGGGCTCCCTGCTCTGTTGGGCCTGCTCTGCACTTTGGGGGCAGGGGGGATTTACTTAGCATGCCACCAGGGCCAGGACCCCTTCCATCAACCCCCCAGCTCTGTCAGGAGGGTGCCGAGGGAGGGCGGCATAGTGACCACACAGGAAGGCCCCCTTCCCCCCCCCGTTCACACCACCCCCTCCTTCCCCTCCAGCCCTGTCCTCCCCGCTCCCTCCCTGCCTGGCCCTTCGTAGCCACTGAAAGGGTGACCGATGTCCCCACCCCCCACCCCCCAGCCAACCTCCTGGCATGGTAGCAGTGGAGCGACCCTAGCAACATGGCTGACGCACAGGGTGGGCTGCACCTGGCAACGGATGACGTGGCGATGGCGCCTAGCAATGCTGCAACTGATGGAGGGGCATCAAGGGCAGGGCGACCTTCATTCTCTCTGAAGGGAACCCTGCTGCAGGCCTTGGCAGACCCTCCCCATCTCCCCCCACCCCACCCAACTGCACTTTCCCTGCATTTCCTCTAGTGCCGCTTTCAGACTGACTAATGTGCAATATTAGAATCTTGTAAATGGAGATATATTTATAAATATATGGTGTGTAGAAGACTTTGGGCCGTCCGTACAATGCATCCAGCCACCCTAACCCATGCATATCCCCCCACCTCGCCTGGGGGGCCCCTGGTCATCCATTCCTGAAGCAAGCAGGCCTGGAGCATCTCAGTCCAGGGCTTGGGAGAAAGGAGTGAGGGTGGAGAGAGGCTTCAACAAGAGTAATTTCAAATTTCAACAAGGTATGAATAAAAAGCTAGAAATCCTCAATAACACAAAGAAGAAAATTGCAATATTTCAGACACATAATGTGTGATAAGAAATACCATCTGCTGCAGGTTATCCTTCAAAGAAAAATAGATGGGAAACATGGCCCAGGGTGTAGAAGAACATTCAGGCTTAAGAACTTAAGCCAATGGTCCACACTGAGCACAGCTGCTCTGTTTAGAACAGCTTTAGATAGAAAGCAGTTCAAGCAACTGGGCATGACCCTTGAAGAAGAGAATGAGGAATAGGGGGTGAGGTGAGCAGGCTGAAAAAAGATTCCCCCCCATTCCACACATTGCTCCTGTTTTCCTTCCTGAGACTCAGGGCTGGCTTACCAGTCCTGGGATAAGGTGGGCACCATGCTTTCTCACTCCCCTCCTCCACAGCTGCCCAGAGGCATAGCTAGGGGTTTCAGTGCCCAAGGAGAAAGTCAGTTTTTTCACCCCAATGGACAGGGAGGGGCTAAGGTGCCACGTGGAAGGCGGTAGAGGTGGCTGAGGAGCCTTCCATGCTGGTCCTGGGAGGTCAGCCACAATACGCCTTCCCGTGGCTTGTGGCTGGGGAGCTGTTTGGCACCCAATTTGGTGCCCCCAAATGCTGCACCCAGGGACAGATGTCCCCCCCCTTGCCTCCCCATAGCTACGACACTGCGGCTGCCTTGCCTGGACCCATCACACGGCCAAAGCACCCACTGAGTTTGAGTGGAGGTGCCTTTGAGGAATGTCAAGCAAATTCCTTTCCTTCAGGTACTTGGTTTTTAATGTAATTTCCCCCAGAATTCTTCGTGACAGCTTTAGCAAGGCATTCATGGGGATGTGGGGGAAGGGAAGGGGCAGGGGTGAGAAGAGAGTGAGTTGCTCAGGGTTCCATTTTAAAGTATAAGAACAAGACCGAGGATTTCAAACATGAGAGGGAAAGGGGACTTGACCTTTCATGTCCAAATGTGGGGGAAAATGCGTGTGCGCACACATGTAATGTTATGTTCTGCATCCAGCCAGTGAGAAAACTCAGGGGTCACTACTAGTAGTTTGCTTTTCCTGCCTGCTGTGGAAAAGAAGATGGCTGCGAAGCAGAAAAGCCAGCAGTCCCTGCTCCCAGAGTTGGAGCCGGTCAGGGAAGGGGCCACAGTGGCCTCAACAGCCGATGTGGGGAAATACAGTCTTGGGTGAGAGGCCAAGCAGTGCGGCCTTGAGCCTGGTACGGGTGAAGTCCTAATACAGACAAACATGGTGGCAGATGAGCGGGCAAGAGTGCCTCTGGGCATGCACAGCACACTGCCTTCCCATTGACACCCTCAGGCTTACAGGGTGGGGCTGCCAGGCTTGGGCTATCTGGACATGTCCTAGAGCAGTGATGGTGAACCTTTTAGAGACCGAGTGCCCAAACTGCAATTCAAAACCCACTAATTTTTTTGCAAAGTGCCAAAACAGTGATTGAACCTGTATACAGGTAACTATGAAGGAGTGATGTCGAGTGCCCACAGAAAGGGCTCCGAGTGCCATCCCTGCCACCCGCCCCGAAGGGCCCTGCACCTCTGCCACTTGCCATGGCAGTTCAGCCTTTCAGGGACTGTTGGTGAGGGGCATCCCTCTTCTCTGCCGTGTTTTCCACATAGGCACCTCTCCTCAGCCTCCCTGGGTCTTGTGCAACCAAGCACATTGAGGAAACACCCGCAAGCGCACCACGGAACAGGAGACAGATGGGATCTGCCCGCCAGTCTCAACGAAGGGAGACTCGCCAACTGGCCCCATCCTCAGTCAAGGGGGCAAAGAATGCTTGGTTGCTTCCAAAACCTTTTCTTTCCTTGTAGGGCTTCTCTAGGGCCAGCTTTGAGGTGTGATCACGCCCTCTGATTGATTGTTTCTAGCTTTCAAAAAACAACACTGGGCAGGTGTCCAAGTGCCACAGGATCAAGTGGAATAGAGACAGTAACTGGGGAGGGGAGGGGGGTTCCTCCATTTCTGTTTAGGAAGGCTTGAGAGCTAGGGTGGTGTCGCGAGCAGAAGGATGGGCTCAGACTCTGCAGACTTGGGTTCAAATCCCTGCTCCACTCCTGGCACTCACCAAGGGGGCTAGTGTTAGCAGCACCACTCTCCAAACATCTCGTATCACCTTTTAGGCCAGATGAGCAGGATATACTGTAAATCTAATAATAAAAATCAAATTACTCTGCCTTGAGATTCCTGGCAGGATTGCCGTGGGTTGGAGACGACTTGTGAATGCAGTGGGAAAGCCCTCGCCCTCTGCCCATCTTACCCGCCCTGAGGCCAGGGGACGCTTGACCCTCGGCTGAACTGGCCTTCTCTCTGTGGAGAGGGGAAAGAGGCACTGCCCCTTGGGGGCTTGTGCCTTGGAACTGCCCAGGGGATGACGATGGCAGCACTAGGAGATCGCTATGAAAGCTCGGGCAAAAATGGTTCTGATTTGGCTTCCTCCAGCCTGGGTTCTTCTGACTGCTGGCATTCCTAGTACTGCAAAAGCTCTGGGGGGGGGGCAGGGAAGGCACTGTGAGGTGGGGCTGATCATGGCACCTACGAAGGGCCACGTTCATCAAGGGACACCAGGTCCAGCATACGGCCAGTGGAGGCAGCTGCCTCAGAAAGCAGCTGCTGGGGGGGGGGGCACAGTGAAAGCATCTCAGCTGCCATCATGAACTCTCGGGCCGATGTCCCCTTTTGCTGGAAGGTGGAGCAGTGTGGGCTATGCCAGCTGCCCTGGGTCCCATAAGCCAAACTTGGCCCTCCTGTGACTGAGTGCCGGGGGCAGGGAGCTGCTGTCCAACCCACATGGATGAAGAATGGAAGATGAGTCAGCTGTGCCACCTCCCCCCCAACCCCCGCATATTTTATGGAGGGAGACAATCTAATCTTTTGGCCCAGGCAGCCAGCAACCTGGATCAAATTCTGACAGAGCATCAGGGGTGCCCTCATTGTCAAGGATTCCTGAGCTATGGGACTCGACCCACAAGCAGTGGTAGGTCGTCTTTGTGTGCCCACCACGGTGGGCACCAGCAGCCCTTTCCAGCACAGAAGCTGCAGCTTAGCTCATCCTTTGTATAATCAGCCTCTGGCGGTGGGGCCAAAGGGCCGGAGTCTGATTCCCGGCTGGGCCTCATTCCCTTCCGGCTCTGCCCTTCTAAAAAGATGATCTTCCTCATCCACTCAGAAAACCGACTTAGAAGGAATAAGAGACAAGCAAACAAAATCTGCCCACTAGAGGTCGCTCCAGCTCTCTTTTTATTTATTTATTTGTTTGTTTGTTTATAAACTTGAATGAAACGTGAAACATTCCTTATTCAGAGCATTCCGGGACCTGCTGTTTCCTTGTGAGACCTTCTGGGGTGATAAAGAGCTTTAAAGGTAATCACATAATTTAGGGACAGCAACCAAGAGAGCAGAATAAAACTATTTCAAGCCCAGCAAGTCTTCTTGCCCTCAAGCCAGGCGAAGCCATGGAACCCCCTGGGTCCAGATGCTGCCACCGTAGCCTGAGAAGAGTTACACTAAGGTGGAACAGGAAGGGGCCCCGATCCCCCCTGAGAAGCTGATTCCATGATGTCTGGATTATTGCACTGTCCAACATGTGAACACAGAAGGTTGAACTCAATAAAATGGAGGCTCAACCAGTGGCATGTTTTGCAGTCTGAAGGTGCCCTTTGCATGTTTCATTTACAAATGAGAATGGAAGAGTGCATTTAAAGGGATCTAGGCAGCGAGACAAAAAACAAATTAAAAGAGAAAGGGAAGGATCTGCTTCTACTTGTAACACTGTGACTACTTATTTATGTATTTGTTTCCTTGTTTATTTCATTTCTAGGCCCTCTCTTGAGTGAGGGGACCCACAACAGTTTATAGTGATTCAAACCAATCAGACAAAACACAATAAATTACAATATTACCAAACAATTAAATATATAATAATTGAAAAGTCAGAGCATTTTAAAGCTTAAGCAACACACTTAAAAAGGGCAAAAGTCCAGAACCGAAAAAGGATTCAATCTCAGTTATTAAAAGACTGCCTAATGAGGCAGGCCTTCAACTGTCACCAAAAGTATAAAATGAAGGGAAGAAACCCAGCCCAACCTTTTATTCCACCCTATAAAAGGAATGGCCCTGGAGAATCCGCCACCTGCTGCCACAAGCGTGATCAGAGAGCAGGTTCCCAGTGGCCCGTGCTGATTCCACCTGCCTTACTGGGTGCCACGTCCCACCATGCCTCAGGTCCCAGGGTGCATCTGTTTGAAGATGGGGTCCCAGGCCAGAATAGTAATTCCGTTGTAGTATCTCTCCCAACAACATCCTCCCGTGCTTAAGTGAGTTAGTCTTGGGTGATGCTGGGGACCACCAAGTTCACCCTGTCAGCAGGAGCTCAGGATCTAAATTTCCACATAATGACTGTTCTGAATGTAAAATATGCTGGGTTTAACACATCTGTACATTATTTCATCAATGCCATGATCCCAGATCTGCAGGAGCCATGAAGACAGAAGGAAACAGGACATCACTTCCTGAACATGCAAGGCTATTTTTCAAAGGGTAACATATCATATCCAGCTGATATGATATAGACCAGACCAGTGATGGAGTTTGTGCCACTCAGCATGTTGTCTCAATGCTGGTCAAAAATAGCCTATCTTAGCCCTTTAATTTCTTTTTAGTTTTGCCTGTCTTCCATATAATTCCACAATTTTTCAGGAGCTGAGTCATGACAACTGGTCTTCTTTTCTTATGGGATCATAATGTTTCACTACTTATCCAAGCAGCTTCTTCAGTCCGAGGAAGGTTTGCAGGAGATCTCCAATTTATAGTTACCTTGGTTTCACCCCACCCTGGTCTGAATAGGCTCATTAGATGGACCATGGCCTGAGTTGTGTGAAAGAAGAAATTGAAATTGTCAAGGTGTTGTACACCTTGATTCAAACAGGAGTCCAAAGGGAAAATGCAGCCAAGATGTCAATAGAAAGCCAAGACTCCAAAGGGCCGCCATGAAGGAACTAGAAAAGGTCCTCAAGTGTCAGGCTGTGTCACAGGAGAGCAGGACCACCCTCACGCTGGTGTCTCCCACCACCACAGGTGCGTTTGAAAACTGGGCAGTTTAGAAAGCCAACTAGATAGACATGGATTGAACTGTGGCCCCGGAGGAGACCTGTGCAGCTCCCTGGAAGTTTCAGAAAGACCAACGAGTGGCTCCGAGCTCAAACCATGCCTTAACTTTCTCTCTCTGGAGGCAAAAATGTGGAAGCTGAGGCTGCCATACTTTTGGCACATCCAGAGAAGACCCTCGGCAGTCCTGCTCAGCTCTTATAAACTCCAGCCTGTGGCTTCCTTCCAGAGAGTCAGTCCCTCTCTCACATTGGGCCTTTCTTTCTTTCTTTTTTTTACTGCCTGCAGCTGTTCCCAGCATTATTGCTTGTTCCAAATAATCTGGACTTCTCATGTATGTCACAATGTTCTATTCCCTGTAGAGGGAGGGGAGGGCCAGTGTATTAAACCCTTTTGGTTGCCCTGTCTATTGTCATGGAGGAAGGGGCCAGCCATTTGCACAGCAGCATGCACCACTAGGGACCACTGTCAGCTGGATTCAGGAGGGAAGGTTCCCAACATGTGAGGGCATCTCTGGCTTTCTTTTTTGCCAGAACAAACCATGCTCCATCCCTACCAACCATCTGCACAAAAAGCCTTATAGGGTACCAGTGGCTTCCTGGCTTCATTACGACACAGAAAGATGAAGATCTGGCTGTTCCAAAAACCTGAACCCGCACAAATGACCACCGTGACCTTAGGTGTTCCCAAGAAGAATCTGTCCACGCTCATGCTGCAGGAGAGCCTTTTTTTGGCTCCCTTCCTTTGGTGCCAGGTGGGATGAACTGTGTGTGACGGAACAGGCAACAGTTCCCTGGCCATGGGAAGATCTCCGCCTGGGAGTAGGGGAGAGGGGGGAGAGACACCCTGGGACTGAAAGCCTCTCTGATGGTGGTGGTGGTGGTGGTGGTGGTGGTGGTGCAGGAGGAGGAAGCAGCCATCCAGATGGTCCACCCCAGACAGTTGCCAGAGGGCTCTAGGAGGGTTTCCTGTTACTTTGGCAGAAAATTCAGCTGAAGACACGGTCCAATGAAACAGCCAGCCTGATGGCTGCCTGGCCTCCCCTGCATGCAGGGGAGCCAAGCCGGCAGCTGGTTTGCCAGGGAATTGTTGGTGAAGAAGCAAGAGGGATGACAACTACAGTGAGGATGGATCTGATCAAACAGCAAAGCAACAAACCGAGAAAAAGCCACTGATTCCGAGCCCGGCCACCTCCTGCCTCCCCGGCTGCAATGCCCAGCAGGGCTCTCTGTGGAAGAGATTCACTCCGATGGGTCCAGCGGGGATCCAGACGTCACACTTGGGCTTAGGGGGCATGAAGACTCATGACTTTGAACTGGGCCCCCAAAGAATCCGGGAGCCGAGATAGCAGGCAAAAGACAGGCGCTGTGATACCTACAAGGGAGGCCCTCAAGCAATGGGGCTGCAGTGTCTGAAAGCTCTTCAAGGGCAATCCTACGCGGAGCTTTCCGCCCAGCAGTCTCTCAATGGGATTGTCGGGGCCAAGGGCCAGAGACGCTCCACGACAGTGGCCTCTTTAGGCGTCGGTTCTTAGCCCCTGCTCTGGTGCAAATTGCCTGAAAGGGGGGGTGGCTGTTGATAACTGGAAAGATTACTCTACCCTTTGGTATTTCCCAGCAACACTTCCTGCCCCAGTGCAAAAAGGTGGCCATCACCACTGCGACCATAGCTTAGTGGCAGGAACCGGCAGGGCCACATCACCTGCTCCTCCCCAGCCCGTCCGATTTTTGGCAGAGGGATGCAGTGGCCCGGCAGGATGCTTGGTGGACTCCAGGCTAACTGGAGCAGGGGTGGGCCAGGCTTTGTGATGCAGGACGTGTGTGTGTGTGTGTGTGTGTGTGTGTGTGTGTGTGTGTGTGTGTGTGTGTGTGTGTGTGTGTGTATAGTGCTGGCAGACCAGCGCCTATGGCATGTTTACCCATGCCCAGGTTGGTCCCTCTGATCTGCCTTGGGATGGGAGTGGGCTAGCAAAGCCCCTTCCCAGCAGATAGACTTTCTATCTAAACCAGTGGTTCTCAACCTGTGGGTCCCCAGATGTTCCTGGACTGCAACTCCCAGAAGTCTTCATCACTAGCTGAGCGAGCCAGGATTTCTGGGAGTTGCAGTCCATGAATATCTGGGGACCCACAGGTTGAGAACCACTGGTCTAGACCAATGAAGCCCACCAGCGGCTGGGGGAGGCAGAGCAAATTCCGACCTATCCCTCCCCTAACTTCTCCCCGCAAAGGAGGGCTGTGGAGACTTCCACCCTTCGCCCACCCTCCGTGACTACAGGTAGGGCCACCGCCAGAAATGGAAGCGACCCTTTGGAGGACATGGAGGTGGTGGTGGTGGGGAACCGCAGGACCCAGGAGCCTCACAGCCCCCCCGCCTCCCCTCTTTCATTCCCACCCGCTTGCTTGCTTGCTTGCTTCCTTCCTTCCTTCCTTCCTTGCTTCCTTCCTTCCTTCCTTGCTTCCTTCCTTCCTTCCTTGCTTCCTTCCTTCCTTCCTTCCTTCCTTCCTTCCTTCCTTCCTTCCTTCCTCTGATATTGCTTGGGTCTCGCAGGCCACTAAGGCAGACCAGGGAAGGCGGATGCTGGTCCCTCTGATGCCCTTTGTAGTGGCTGCTGGCCCTCCTCTGAGACCCTTCGCCCAGTGGCTCCGCTTCCCTGACCCAAAGGGAGAAAGGGGGCCGTGACCGACCCACTTCCCGGAGCTTCTGCGTGGACAAAGCTTGAAAGAAGGAAGCGCCTACTGGTCACGCGTCTTTCCCGGTGGTGGGAGGAGTCAGGAAAGAAAAGGAGGACAGAGCCTCCGGAGTCGCCCTTCCCAAGAAAGATCGCCCGCCTGGTGGCGTCTCACCGCCCCATACATGCTCCATGGGGCCGATGGCATCTGCCCAGGAGGAGAGTGGGGGGAAGAGGTTAGCTACGCCTGCCCAGAAGCGCCAAGGACCTTCTCAACTGCCTTCTGACAAGCTGGTCGCTGGTGTTTACTCCTCTCTATGGGACGTCCCAAGAGAGGAGGGGTTCCTGGAAGCCCCTCCCTCCCTCCCTCCCTCTCTCCCTTCTTCCTCCTGCCGCACTATATTTAGCGCCGCCGGTCTCCGAGCTCTCTCTCTCTCTCTCTCTCTCTCTCTCTCTCTCTGTCTTTCTTTCTTTCTGACTCACGCTCTGCAGCGCCTTCCTGCGTCACTGGTGCCGGCGGGGCGGGGGAGGCGACTGCAGGGGGGGGGAGGTGCTGACCAGTGGGAGTGCAACCGCAACAGGTACCCCACCCAGGACAGTCGTGAAAGAGCGGGTGCCATGCGCCCAGGCCCCGGGACAAACAGCAGCGAGACAGGCCCAAGGCGAGACGAGAAGGCCGGTGGCGGATCCTGTCCCTGCCCACCCCCCAAGGCCTGGAGACCCGCCTTTCTCCCCTGGATGCGGAATGGGCCTTTCTGCCCACCGTCCCCCCCCCAGGAGCTGCTCTGCGGCAAAGCTCTCTGCCTTGGCTTTGGCCAGGGCCAGCCTTTCTCCTGGGTGGTGGTGAGCAGAGAGAGGGGGCGATTGGCCCATGCCAGCTCCGCCAAGGCCACTCTTCAAAGAGGCTTTTGGCCAGGAGAGCCTGGGACTTCTTCAGCTACCCCAATTCCGCATGCGCGCACCCTTGTGGCTCTCTCGGCCTTGCTTTTGAGGAGCCCTGCACCTACTAGTCCCTCCAGCCTCTTGAAGCACCGCCCTGGCACTTCTAGGCTATAGCCACCTCACCTATCCAACCCCGCCACCTCCGCCTCTCAAGGCGGCAGCTGAAGGCCTGGTCGACACCAAAAACCATCTCAGGCTTCGCAAACCATCATCTGTGACTCATCCCCTCTGCTTTTCTCTCGCCCCCTCCACCCCCCCCGACTTCAGCACCTGCAATGGACCAGGACAAAGCGAGGTGGAGGGGGGCGAGCGTCCAGTTGAGAAGGGGATAAAGACCAAGACCCGCTGGCAGGATCGAAACTACTCCAATACTAAGACACACACACACACACACACACACACACACACACACACCACTGCAATGGCATTCATTTCCCCGGTGCTCACTCCCCCCCCTCCCGCGCCGCCTCAGGGCGAAAGGGAAAGTGGCAGGCGGCTGATAACAGGTTGAAACGCAGTTAATCTGCCTTTGTGATTCATCACTTCCTAAAGCCCCGGGCGAGCGAGCAGCGCATCTGGGAGGAGAGGCTCCGTCTATTCTAATTAGCGAACTTTTCCCTCCCACCCCATCCATTACAGCGTAGGGCACCCTCCCCCTCCCCTTTCTTCCCGCAACATCACATTCGAAGAGTAAAGTGGAACCCACGGAGTCATGCTAAAGAGCGCGTTTCTGTTACCACGTAATGGCTCTCACTGGTGACTACCACCGTGTTTAGAGTTGTGCTGCATATTTGAGGCCAGGGTTTCCCGAAGACCAAAGAAGAAGAGCCGTCTGGGGGAGAAGCGAGGCCGGGGTCCTACGGCGCATCAGCCACCGCCTTGCGTCTGCCCGCAGGAGCCCAGGAGCCCGGGCCGCTGTCCGAGGTGCTGATCGAGCTCCTCTTCGCTCCCGAGGGCTCGAGGGCGGAGGACGCCGCGTTTCCTCCATTTGGGGCTAAAGGTGCAATGGGGGGGGGGGCGATCTGGAGGGCAAGCGGGTCCTGTGATGGTCTTCGCAGTCGCAAAACGAAGAAGGAGTATCCGGGGCTGAGCAGCCCCCCACTCCAAAATGCACACATAACCAGCGCCTCTCGATCAGAAGTCTCCACAGACATCTCCGCTATTCCCAGCCCACCCCCACTAAGGAGGGAACGTGGTTCCGCCAGAAGGAGCGGGAACCAGCAGGCAGGGCAGGGCAGGGCGGGCCCGTCTTTTCCAGGAGGCTAGAGATGCCTCTGCAAATGATCGGAAATCTTCAGCCCCACTTCCGGACATATAAAGCAAATGGAACCCCAAGCATGTCTTGTCCTGCCAAAAGGAGCGAGGCGTGAGAGGGTTGTTGGCACCCTCAGCCTGGCGGAGCCTGGCTCTGGCTCAGCTCTAGGGGGCAGGGGTGAGCCTCACACACCCCTGGCGGGCCTTCCTCCTTCCAGTCCCCTTGGAGCAAGGTGGGAACGCTCACTTCTGATTTTGTTCACCCTGAATGCAGGACGGAAACGAAACACACCAACGGGGAGGAGGACGTTTGGGGTGGACGGGAGGGGGCACACTTTCTCAGGCTGCGTGAAGGGCTCACTGGTAGAAGGAGTCTGTCTAGTAGGAGACCCTGACCCAATATTCCACTTGAGGGGGAGGTGCTCCCCTGCACTTTTGGCAAGAACGGAGGGAGCCAGTCAAGGGCGGGCGAGCCCCCCCCCGCAGCGCCCTTGACGCAGGCGTGCATTTTTTAAAAAACTTTTCGCACGTGCTGCGTCACTGCCGCCCACCAGCCTCACAGACACGCGCACAGGGCGAGAGACACGCAGGCACCGTTCCCGGGGTGTTTCCTGATCTCTTCCTCCGCCGCTGCACCCTGGCTCGAAGGAGGGGAGGATGGGAGGGGCCGGGGGACATGCCAAGCCTGACCTTCGGGGACACTGTGGGGTGCGCTTGGCTGAAACTTTTTCAGTCATTCCCCAACCCCCACCCCGCGCGCCGCTTTTTTTCCAGCCAGAGACGACCGTGTTTGCAGTTTCATTTCAGGCTTTCACCCGGAAGCGAGCGAGATTCTGCCGAGAAAGCCGCCCCCACCCGAGGCTGCGTTCCCCTGGAGCTCCAACGCCGTGGGTTGGGAGAAGGCAGGCTCAGCGCCCCTTCAAAAGCAAAGACAACAACAACTAGGAGAATAAAGCAAAAAGTCTGTGGAGGCAGAAGTTCCCTTTGGCCCACATGGCTCCCAGCCACAGGTGAAGGGTCTGGTTTCAAATGACTTTTTCCCCTTAGTGTCCACTACACAGCATCCGGTGGCAAGGAGTTCCGTGGGTCACATAAATGCCTGTATGACACCTTGTCTCCTTGAGGCTACCCCACACACCCTTACGTCCACTGGGTGGCCTTGTCATCTGGGAAGGGTGGCTGTCTCGACACAGACTGCCATTTGCGTGGTAAATATTGTTCAGTTCTTCTTCACCCCCCCCACCCCACCCCCTCAATACTGGTACAAAGCTTCTGAGGAGGAGCTGGGAGAAGCGGCAGGCTCTCCGACTCCAATACTTCCCTCCGCCTGGCCCAGCGAGGAAGCGGTCAGTGGTTTCCGTGGCACTGCCTCGGCCTCCGACTCGCCCGTCGCCCCTCTTTGCTGTGGAGCTGGCAGGAGAGCGGCCTGGAGCCCCTCTCCCTCCCCGCCCTTCCCAGCCAGATGCTATCAGCCTCGCCTAATTAACCGAGAAGGCTGTCTCATCCTCCCGCCCGGCTCGCTGGTTGCCCGCTTGTGACTCACCGCTGCCCGCCTGGCCCAGGGAAAAGGCGCGCGCATTCAGCGGCAACCTTCTTCCGATTGAGAGAAAGCGCGCCCCCGCTGCCTCGCGGCCTCTTCCAGCACACAGAGACTGGGGGAGGCCTGCCCATCCCATGTAGAGCTCTATTCGCCTGGAGACACACGCGGGGGCCAGCGAGGGGGGGGGCTACCGCTCCGCCCCAGGCCCCAGAACATGCCAGCAGCTGGCTACATTCCTGCCCAGCAATGCCGGCTGCTGCCCCCTGGGCCAACCCTGACCTTTGAGTCATCCTTGTGGAAGGCTGGCCTTGCGGAGAAGGTTCCAGTGGCCTGCTCTGGAAAGCCGCTGGCAAGGATTTGGGGTGGGGTGTGCAAGGGGCAAGTGGAGGCCACCCCTTCCCATGCAGTCCTGGCTTCATCCAGCCTCCGGGCTCCTCAGAGGCCACATGTTTGATTCTGCCATGGTTACAACGGGATCTCAGGTCATTCTTTCCTGACACTCTGGAACAAACTGCCCAGTGAGATTTGCCTTGCAGTCCCTGCCTGCCTTTAACAGAGGTGTAGCTAGGGTTTTCAGTGCCCTGGGACAACGCCAGTTTTGCTCCCCCTCCCCCACCTTCTGAAAAGGAGGCACCCTGCCCTCCAGCTGCGCTCTTCCCTGCCAAGCAGCTGTTAGGAAGAGAAGGAGAGGTCTTCTCTGCTTCCTCAAGAGAGCCCTTTTCCAGCCTCTCTGGGGAGCAGGATCTGGGTGAAAACAGGAAGGAAGCCAACCACACTTCTGGAGGGTGCAGAGGAGGGTGCTTCTTGCCCACAGTCTCCCCTCCAGTGGCCCCACATCAGCCAAAGAAAACTTTCAGAAGGGCTAGATGCGCCCTCCCTTCCTGGGGATAAAGGGCCCAGCCACCATCCCAGACTGCCCAGAAGGGTCTGGAGGGGGCAAGCCTTCAGCGTCAGTCTGGCACTCCTGGGAGAGCAAGTCAAGCAACGTGCAAGGAAGCCAGAGCATGCATACAGCCCCAGCACCAAAGTAAAAGGCAGATTTTTTATGGATCATCTTGATTTCATTTGATTTTTGTATGGGATCCTTTCCAAATCACCATCAAATTATACATTCCATTAACGTCAAAATACCACACATTAATAATCATGGATCTCCAGTGCATAGCTGTGCAGTGGCACAAAAACATGGATCCAAGGCACAGATCCACCTCCTTTCATATGATTTTTTTTTACAATGGAGAATAATAAAACCAGTCTCACATAATAGGCCCCCCATTTCAGCCCACAGATTACACACCAGGAATCATGGGTCTGATTTGAGCCTGGTGATTTGAGCCTGGTGTGTGAGACCAAGCAGACCTACTGCTGAGAGAGCAAAAGAGAAAGAAGTGAGCACTGGTAAGGGCGCTTTTACACGACCCCTAAGATCCGCTGGCCACTTCAATTCGGACCAGAGATCTTGGGGGTTCATCGCTCTTCCTGTGTTCCCACCCCCTCTGCACTTCCTTGCTCCTGTCTGCGTGAGGGGAGGGAGAAAAAAAGGGAGAAAAAATGCAGGCTCGCCTCCGTCTGCTGGTGGAAATTGCCCCGAGCCCCGTCGTCATGATTCCTGTCTCTTAAAGGGGCGGCGGGGCGGGGGGGAACAAACACAAGGCGAGGAGAGCCCGGCACTCACTACTTTACATCCGCATCAGAAATTTTTCAGCTCCGGAGACCAGGTACTTGAAAAGTGCGCTGGGACGTGCTTAGGTGGGCGTGGTCGCACTTAATTTTTTGTAAACTCCGGAGCTGGTGGGGAAACAATTTTAAGCTCTGGATCTGGGAGTTTCTGGTTTGGAGCAATTCAACTAGGGCTGTTTTACCTCTGCCTCTGCTAACTTTAACTGCTCATTTAAATACAAAGATCCATTAGTCAGCCAAACAAAGGAAATAGCTAGGAAGCAGGGGGTGGTGCCAGACTAATCCTTCCTCTGAGCTTGGGGGTGGAGTTACACTAAGTGTATTCGCCTGAAGAAGAAGGTTAGCCTCAGCATTTGAGCCTGGTGTGTGAGACCAAGCAGACCTACTGCAAGAGTTCATTTTAACATCAAAGGAAAAAATAGTATTAGATTATTTCTAGATTACTAGCTAGTAAAACTGTAACTTTTTCAATGCCCAGAATACTGCACTCATTAAAATGGAGTCTGAGGGAGCAGCTATAGTTACCTGTAACACTTGTGCCATGTTTGTCATCTTGACAAAGCGCACGGAGAACTACACTTGCTGCAAGTGCAAGCTGGTTGCACTATTAGAAGAGAAGTTCCAGCAGCTAGAGGCCCACATATCACACCAGCAACATATTAAGGAGCTTGAGCTGTTCTTGGACAGAGCGGAACAGACTATCCAGGTCAAAGAAGAGACAGGGCACACTTCTGAAGATGAAGTCACTTCCCCAACTCAGGAGGTAGATGTGTGGAGGAATATGACTCAAAGGAGTAGAAGGCCAAGGGATCGCTCAGAGAGTCTCATATTGCACAATCAATTTGAGACTCTTTCCCTCATCACACCTCATGAGGCATGCACAGAGGAACAACTGGTTCCACCTGAGGATCTATCTCTCATCACAATTGATGAGATACAGGATCAAGGGCATGTAGCTGAACAGGCTGCAGGAGAGAAGCTCCTTGTACTAGGGGATTCTATAATTAGAAATACAGAGGGATGGATTTGTGATGAGCATGATAATCGTATGGTCACTTGCCTGCCAGGTGCAAAGGTTACAGACATCACGAGAAATCTAGACAGCTTGTTAGAGAGAACTGGGAAGGAGCCAGTGGTCATGGTACACGTTGGTACCAATGATGTCGGGAAGGCCAAGTGGTCAGTCTTGGAAGCCAAATTCAGGTTGTTAGGTAGAAGATTGAAGTCCCGGACTTCCAAAGTAGCATTTTCAGAAGTGCTACCTGTTCCTTGTGCAGGATCCGCCAGGCAGGCAGAGCTCAGAAGCCTCAACGTGTGGATGAGGAGATGGTGTCGAGAGGAGGGCTTCAGATTTGTCAGGAACTGGAGAACATTTTGGGACAAGCCAAACCTGTTCAGGAGGGAGGGGTTGCACTTGAATCATGATGGGACCAGATTGCTGGCACTCAACATCAAAAAGCCTGCAGAGCAGCATTTAAACTGATAACTGGGGAAAGCTGACAGGAGCTGAGTGGCATCCGGTTCGGAACACCTCATCCCCGTGGAATGAGGTTGGAGAGGGTAGAGAATCACATAGAGATGACATAGCAGGTATTAGCACTGGGAGAATAATGGAATGTGATAGTTTGTCTACTGAAAATAAAAGCTGTGGGGGGAGGGAGAATAAAGCAGCAGCTGTTGTTGGGGGACCCACTGTACAGGTGCTTCTACACCAATGCTTGAAGCCTCCGAGCAAAGATGGGAGAACTTGAACATTTGGTAGCTAGGGATAACATTGCTATAATAGCCATAACAGAAACCTGGTGGAATGTGGAGAACCAGTGGGATACAGCAATGCCAGGCTATAAACTCTATAGAAGAGATACAGAGGGGTGGGTTGGAGGGGGAGTTGCCATCTATGTCAAAGAAGAGGTAAAATCCAGCAGAATGGAGATTGACAGAGGGTCTGGCTCCACCATAGAATCACTGTGGATTAAACTACCAGGTCCAAGGAGTGATGTGATAGTTGGGGTATGCTATCGTCCACCAGATCAAAAACCTGAGGGGGACCTTGAAATGAGGAGAGAAATCATGGAGGTGGCTAAGAGGGATAGGATAGTAATCATGGGGGACTTCAACTATCCCCACATTGACTGGGCCAATGCGAGCTCTGGGCAAGAAAGAGAAATTGGGTTTCCTGACTTGCGGAATGACTGTGCCTTAGAGCAACTTGTCATGGAGCCCACCCAAGAACAGGCAACTCTGGATCTAATACTGTGTGATACTCAGGACCTGGTCAGGGATATGAATGTCACTGAGCCTCTGGGGAACAGTGACCATGCTGTAATCTCCTTTTCCATGCATGTTGGAGGAAGCGTGTCAAGCAAATCAGAAATAAAAACCCTTGATTTCTGAAGGACAAACTTCCCTCAGATGAGGAAACTAGTAAGAAAGAAATTGAAGGGGAAGGTTAAAAGAATCCAATCTCTTCAGAGTGCATGGAGCCTGTTTAAAATGACGGTAATAGAGGCCCAGCACAACTGCATACCACAAAGAAAGAAGAGCTCCTCTAAGTCCAAGAGGGCACCTGCATGGTTAACGAGTGGAGTTAGAGAGGCTCTAAAGTGCAAGGAGAGGTCTTTCTGTAAATGGAAATCCTCCCCAAATGGGGGGGAGGAACACAAACTCTGGCAAAAGAAATGTAAGAAGATGATAAGAGAGGCAAAGAAAGATTTTGAGGAACGCATGGCTAGCAATATAAAGGGTAATAATAAAAGCTTCTTTAAATATGCTAGAAGTAGAAAACTTGCCAGAGAACCAGTTGGCCCTCTGGATGGTGAGGGAGGAAAAGGGGAGGTTAAGGAGGACTTGGAAATTGCAGAGAAATTAAATGAGTTCTTTGCATCTGTCTTCACGACAGATGACCTTGAGCAGATTCCGCTGCCTTAACGGCCCCTCTTGACTAAAGAATTAAATCAAATACAGGTTAAAAGAGAGGATGTTTTAGGACTAATTGATAAATTGAAGATTAACAAGTCACCGGGCCCAGAGGGCATACACCCAAGGGTTATTAGGGAACTGAGTAATGAAATTGCAGATCTCAACGGTAATATGCAACTTGTCTCTTAAAACGGCCACAGTGCCGGAGGACTGGAGGTTAGCAGATGTCACACTGATTTTTAAAAAAGGAAGGAGAGGGGGCCCGGGAAACTACAGGCCAGTTAGCCTTACATCTGTCCCAGGGAAGATGGTGGAAAGCCTCATCCAAGAGAAAAATCTTAAAACACATATAAGAGCAAACCTTGCTGAGAGAAAATTAGCATGGCTTCTGTAAGGGTAAGTCTTGTCTGACAAATCTTTTAGAATTTTTTGAAAAGGTCAACAGGCATGTGGATTTTGGTGAACCGGTGGATATAGTCTATCTGGATTTTCAGAAGGCTTTTGACACAGTCCCTCTCCAAAGGCTGCTGAGAAAATTGCACAGCCAGGGGATAAGAGGGCAGATCCTCTTATGGATTGAGAACTGGTTGAGATCCAGGAAACAAAGAGTAGGTGTCAATGGGAAATTTTCACAATGGAGAGAGGTGAAAAGCGGTGTGCCCCAGGGTTCATAAATGACCTGGAGACAGGGATAAACAGTGAGATGGCCAAGTTTGCAGATGACACAAAACTTTTCCGTGTGGTAAAAACCAGAGAAGATTGTGAAGAGCTCCAGAAGGATCTCTCCAAACTGGGGGAATGGGCTGCGAAATGGCAAATGCGTTTTAATGTAGCCAAATGTAAAGTAATGCATATTGGGGCAAAAAAATCAAAACATTATCTATCAACTTATGGGCTCTGAGTTAACTGTGATGGATCAGGAAAGAGATCTTGGTGTTTTGGTGGACAGCTCCATGAAGGTGTCTACCCAATATGTGGCAGCAGTGAAGAAGGCCAATTCCATGCTAGGGATTATCAAAAAGGGGATTGAAAATAAAACAGCCAACATTATAATGCCATTATGCAAAACAATACTAAGGCCGCACCTGGAGTATTGTGTACAATTCTGGTCACCGCATCTCAAGAAAGACATAGTGGAACTGGGAAAGGTGCAAAAGAGAGTGACTAAAATGATTACTGGGCTGGGGCACCTCCCTTATGAGGAAAGGCTAAAACATTTGGATCTCTTTAGTCTGGAAAAAGGTGCCTGAGGGGGGATATGATTGAGACATACAAAATAATGCAGGGCATGAGTAAAGTGGATAGAGGGAAGCTCTTCTCCCTCTCATAAAATACCAGAACTTAGGGGACATACACTCAAATTGTGGGCTGGGAGAGTAAGAACAGACAAAAGAAAATATTTTTTTACCCTGCGCATTGTTAGTCTCTGGAACTTCCTGCCACAGGGTGTGGTGATGACACCTGGCTTGGATGCCTTCAAAAGGGGATTGGACAGATTCCTGGAGGAGAAGTCCATCACAGGTGACAAACCATGATGGAGATGTGTCTTCTCCAGGCTTAAAACTGGGGTACTTCAAGGGACAGATGCAGGGGAGTGGTATCAGGAGACAGATATCTAGTCTCGTGCACTCCCAGACGCATCTGGTGGGGCCACTGTGAGATGCAGGAAGCTGGACTAGATGGGCCATTGGCCTGATCCAGCATGGCTCTTCTTATGTTCTTATATTTTATGTTCTTATGTTCTTATGGGTCCATCAGCACAAGGCTCCACATTTAATAAGATAGACCACAGGTGGGACAGAGCAACTCCCAGATGGATTTGCAGCTGGCTGAGCAATCACACCCAATGCGTGACATCTGACATCTGAGATATTAACGTTAAAGATGCTATTGGATATATAGGCTTCTAAAAACATAACACCATCTTTTTCAACTGTTCCTTTACTTTTATAAAAGCACACTTTAAATCCCTTTTCTGCAAGAACAGAAGCACTGAGAAGACTACATTTCAGTTCTGGTAGATATAGAACATCATTCACATTGTTTATGTAGGTAATGTTTCCTACTGTACATGGTAGAGAGCCAGATCCTGGTGCCTTGGATCTTTGCTGCTTTTCCCAGTTGCTACTTTGATTTCTCCATCAGCATTTGGTTGAAAGGTTTTGAAGAAATTTAGCTGGTTTGTGATATGATGGCTTGCCCCACTATCCATAATCGATATATTTGCATTATCATTTAGATCTAGGGTGGCTTTACAAAGTACACAAATGCATGGCTTGGAGTGGCTTTGCTTCTATGGCTTCCTGATCTGAAGATGTAGCCTGCTTTTGGTGCTCCTTTTGTCCAGAGTAAGGAGAGCTGCCTTTGGCTGCAGACTCTGCAGGCATAACAATTTTTGGCTCTATGTCCAGCCTTGCCATGAGACCAGCAAGCATTCCGTGATTGGTCAGGAGGTGTGGCCCTGCTATGGCCTCTAGTTTGAACCATGTAACCCAGGCATGCCCAAAGTCAGGCTTGGGGGCAAAATGCAGCCCATTTTCAAATTTGGAGCAGCCCCCAGCCTCTTCTCCCTGCTGGCTCAGCCTGTCACACATCCCCGCCAGCTGGCCCCTCCCCATAAGAGATGGAGATGTCAGCTTGCAGTTTTACGGTTTGCCTGTCCTCCCTGCCTCCATCCATCCCCCCCACCTGCCCAGCCTACCGCCCCCTGCTCCATTGCTACAGTATCCTCCCTGCCTCCTTGCATGTCCTAGACACTTGTCCAAAGTCTGGCCCGGGGACCAAATGTGGCTGAATGGTTGGGCCCCACACATTTTCACCTCACCAAATCTGGCCCTCCTTGCAAAAAGTTTGGACAGAGAGGGTCAGAGAAGGAGGAAGATGCATTTTCCTTGCATTCCTCTCTGGCAGCTTTAATGCATGCATGAAAAGTCCATTTTTGAGCATTAATAACAGAGCAAAAAGCACTAAATTTCTCACAAAGCCATGAGAGTCTCATCTGTTCATCATTGAATGCAATGCCTGTGATATTCAGATTGTTCACTAGATCCAGAAACTGAGATATATGCCTTTCTGCATCCTTTCTATTATATAGACGTAGCCTAACCAATCTCCTTAAAGGGGCAACTTGAGACTCCTGACTTGAAGCCCCATAAGCTTCTTCTAATTTATGGCTCATTTCTGTAGCTGTTGCACAGTTTTGAATACAGTGCAATTGATTATCTTTTAAGCTTCAAGCAATAATGAACTGAGCTTTAACATCCTATTTTCCCCACATAGATTTAGGACCTGCATCAGTGGGCTTCTCATTTCTCACACAGGACTCAATATCCAGGGCTCTCAAAATTATTAAAAGTTAGTTTTCTGCATAATCAGAATTTGGAGGGGGGCAAAGAACGCAATCACTTGTTAAAATAACAAACCACAAAAATACTTCTATGTTGATCTTTCTTTTGTCAGCCTAAAGACTGGCGCCCATGACCTGTTGGCAAAGCTTGGGAAAAGTCCGTTTGAACTTCCCTTTTATATGCAGCAGAATTGTGGCTTGGCCTACGTGAAAGTAATCAACTTTAGAAGTCCCCCATCTCTCCACCCTTCCTGCAAATCTTAGCCCTTTTAGAATAAACACATGAGAAGCCTCTTTTTGGTTTAAAATAGTATAAAAGAGTTTACTTACATATTTCTCTAGCAGGTTTTCTCTAGCAAGGCACTAATACAGCTCAGGTAAAATGCAGGTTGAAATAATGAAAGAAAAGACAAAAGAATATCCCAAAAATAAAGTTCTGTGCCTTTCTGCCCACGCAGTGAGGCAGAAAAGGCACACACAGCAGAGACTATATGCTCTCTCTGTGGTGGTCAAAAAGGTAATGGCTTCTAGTTAAAGGCTACAATTGGGAAGGAGGAAGTAGATGGGCGTCCTTTACATCTAATTGGTCCACATGCAAATAGACCAAGGATAGGAGGTAACATGCATTGTCCTTCCCATGTGAGTTGAAATCAGTGTGATAGATGGTAGCCCTATGGAAGAGCAATCTCCAGAAGTATCAATAAAAACATACACACCACACGCCATTTAACCACCTTAAGTAATAACTCACACTGCTTTTAAATTAAAAAGAGAACAGATCTTTACTCACTGAAAACTTGCAAATTGCAGCCACAAGGTTGATTCAGTCTGCAGTAAGATACACAGTTGACATTGGTTCCCCAGGAGATAGCAAGAATAATACAATCATAGAATCATAGAGTTGGAAAAGGAGACCTCAAGGGCCATCTAGTCCAATCCCCTGCCATGCAGGAACCCCCATCACAGTGCTCCTGACATATGGCCATCCAGCCTCTGCTTAAAAACCTCCAAAGAAGGAGATTCCACCACCCTTTGTGGCAGCATGTTCCACTGCCGAACAGCTCTAACTGTCATGAAGTTCTTCCGAAAGTTCAAATGGAATCTCTTTTCCTGTGCAGTAGTTTGAAACTATTGTCCCAAGTCCTAGTCTCTGAAGCCATGGAAAACAAAACAGTCCCTTCTTCAATGTGACATCCTTTCAAATACTGTATGTAAACATGGCTATCATATCCCTTCTCAGCCTTCTATTTGTAAGGCTAAACACTCCCAGTTCCCTAAGCCGCTCCTCATAAGACATTTCTTCCAGACCTTCAACCATCCTGGTCGCCCTCCTCTGGACCCATTCAAGATTGTCAACATCCTTTTTAAATTGAGGCGCACAGAACTGGACACAATACTCCAGGTGGGGTCTGACCAGAGTAGAATAGAGTGGTACTATCACTTCCCTTGAATTAGACACTATGCTTCTGTTCATGCAACCAAGAATCCGGTTGGCTTTCTTGGCTGCCAAGTCACACATGTTCAATTTGTGGTCCACCAAGACTCCCAGATCCCTTTCACAGGTACTATTTTCCAGCCAAGTGTCTCCATCCTATATCTGTGCAATTCATTCTTTTTACTAGATGCACCACCCTACATTTCCCTCTGTTGAACTCCATTCTGCTAGCTTTGGCCCAGGGTGAAAACCCAAGAAAGAATGGCTCAAAAGGCTGAAGTAGTCAAAGACGACAGTAACTTATCTCCAACTACATGGCAGAGAGAGACAGAGAGACAGAGAGAAGACCATGGACATAAGGAAGGAGGTCAGTACAGCTTCCTCTCACTATCTTGCCCCCAAACCTTCTGGTATTTAAAACAGAGGCAATAAAGCAACTGAGGGTCGGAGGAGGGGGTGACCTTTGGGTGTCAAGAAGGAGGGTGAGTTAACTGATCAAGAACAGCTGGGCATCAGCCTCAGAACCCAGAATGGTAGCAAGCAAGCACAGTCTTCCTATCTGGCAGTCATGCACTAATCATGCACTAACCAGACTCCGGAACTCCCTCCCACTAGAGGCCAGGACTGCACCATCTCTGTTGTCTTTATAGAAACAGACAAATACCTTCCTCTTCAGGCAACCTTTCCCTGAATGAGGGACTACCTATTATGTGTCTTTTATATGAATCTACCATACATGATCACATAGATTTTGTCTTTATAACCACTTATAAGTTATAACCTTGTGTGACTGCACTGACATTATGCTTTCAATGTTAGTTTCCATCCCTCATAACTTTTACATGGAATTTTTACTCTCTCTACCTGCTCTCATTCTCTTGCAGCTTTAATGTTGTCTTTTAATGCTGCAAGATGTCTCTCAATTCCCTGTTCTCAATACTAGAATATTTCTTAATTGTACTGAACTGTATATTGTCCCTCTTTACTGTAATCCGCCTTGAGTCTTTTCCCAAGGAAATAGTGGTGGGAGGGTTAAAATACTCTAAATAAAAATAAAAAAATAAATAAATAAATAAATAAATAAATAAATAAATAAATAAATAAATAAATAAATAAATAAATAAATAAATAAATAGTATGGTGAGCTGTTAATTACTTCCAACAGAATTCTCAGCAGACAGATGAGTTTTCCAAGCAGAAGGACTGGACAGAAGTAGAGAAAATGGCAAGAAACCCAAGTGGTACTACAGACCTGTAGCAGGCAACACCAGCCTACATGATAACCAAGCCTGACAGACTGGGCAGAGGATGATGAAGGTGAAGAGGTCTGTGAGGGGACCATGGGCCCTATTGGTTTGGCAAGCAGGTAGCAGCCCAGGGTTCCAATGTCTGTCACAGACACAGAGTGGCCTGGAGATGACCTGTCTCAGCAGACTCTGGAAGGACTTCTTCAGCACCACAAGGCCAGGGCAAATGGAATCATTTGAAGGCAACCAAGGGTGCAGAAGGATTGTCGGGGGCCAGAGGCTCAGACCACACGTGACCAACCATGTCGGCATAAAGGTGCTCCATCCTAGAGAGATGTGAGGAAAGGGGTGTCTGTTGAGGTGACTTCCTGCCCAAGGGAAAAGAGGGTAGCTGAGGTCAGGTCAAAGCCATCAAGCGCACACGGCCATCAGATGGCATGGGAGAAGGTTGGAGCAGTCGGCGGGTCCACAGTGGCAGATCAGTGAATGAGGGGAAGAGAACTCTTGGAGCATGCTGCTGGAAGTGCCTCCTCTTCCCACCTGTGGACCACCAATGTCCAGAAGAGGCATCTTAAGTGGAGCGTTCTGTGTCTGCCCTTTGTTTCTTCACTTTCCTGTTGCTCCAAAGAGGAGACAAAATAGCCCACTTCCTCTTTTTGGCCAGGCGTCCCCTTTTCCCCCACTTGGTGAGACCCAAATCTGGAAGGAACGGCTACGCCCCTTCCAGCAGCACCTGAGCCCCCACCTGTCACACTGCTAGCTGTCTAAAGCAGGACTTGGGCTCTCCTGTCAACACTTTGTCTAAATGATTTTTATTAGCCATATTTTCTTTAAGCTCAGTCACTGCCAGGTCTATTATTCCAAAGAACAGAGGACCAGTGTGGGTTTAAATGGTTATAAGAGACATATAGACTCCTGGACACAGGAATTCCAAGGGCAGGAATCTGACAAAGATGGCTGCCTAGCTTCCTTTTGAATGCCTGGAGTGCACTCACCCCCCTCCCTGCGTCTCTTCTGTCAGCACAGTAGATCCCCCCATAAGTAAGACATAAACCAAGAGGGGTGGGAGGGAGGGAAGGAAGGAAGAGTTCCTGTGTGAATGGAAAGGGATGGGCCATAGAGAGGAGGAGGAGGAGGAGGAGGAGGAGGAGACAATGGAAAGGCAGGAGCTGGTCTTGCTGGTGAGCAAAGGGACTTGCAGGAGGAGGCCCAGGGAGGAGGAGGAGGCTCCTGGCTGGCATGAAGGCCAATGGGGCTGCTCTTCGTGCAGGCTGCCAGAGCTGCTCAGAGGGCAACCCCTTAGGATGGGGTGGCCCCCTTGGTCAGTGGGAGCCTGCAGGCAGGCAAAGGTGGACTATGGCAGAAGGAGAAGCCCACCAGGACTCAGCCTGAACTCTCACCCACATGTGCCAGCACCTGACCTGCCCCCCTGCTAACTCCCCCCACCCTTCCACCCACACATACACACAAGAACACACGCACGCACGCAAGCCAAGCCACACGAAGCCATTCCATGGCCACATCCAACCAACCAAGTGAAGGACTGGGCAGGACACCCATCTGGCCTCTGGCATCTGGAGCACAGCAGCCAGCCTGCATGCAGCTCTGTGGGTCAGACCCACTGGGTAAGGGAGCAAAAGCTAAGCTGTCTGGAAGGGAGTGAAGAACCAAAAAGTAGAAGGGAGACAGGGAATGGGGGAGAGGGGCTTTATTTCTATGAATCTCCACCACCCCCACCCCGACACGCACCGCACCACACACGCATGCCATTGACCTTCTCCTGCCTCTCGTGGTTCTCTTGATTTAGCCAGCCTGCCTGGCTGTGAGCCCCCAGCAGCCAGGAAAGGAGGGTGGCCAGGCCAGCAGGAGGGGCAGACCTGGAGAAGAACTGCACGGATCCTGCCTGGGGACACCTGCCGGAATTCACCCCTTCACACAAGGAGGAGCTGGATGTCTTGGACCACCTGCTGGTCCCAGGGATGAAACCTGCAAGGGTGCACACTTTCTGCTTTTCAAGGCCCAACATGTGGCTGCAATGATGGGAGGCACGTGGAACTTACAGAGGAGTAGGAATGCCCAATGGGCTCCCCCACAGTGTTTCCTGAGAGGAGAGCCAGCCCTGGTGGCCTTGGGCAGGCTGCACAGCCCCAGGGTGTCCCCAAGAGAAGAGAGGGGCAAACCACTCCTGACCATTCTTCATCTCAAAAACCCTGGGGAGCCTTGGGAAAAGTAGCCATATGACACCCCCCACCCCACCCCACCAACCCCGCCTTAGCACTGAGACTGGCTGGGAGGGTTGCCTCCCACCCCCCCTTCTGTGGGCTGGCTGGCCCCTCCCCCTATTTCCCTTTGGTCTCAGGATGCCTTCTTGGGAGATGGGGGGGGGGTCTGAGCCAGAGGATGAGGCTTCAGCCTAGCATCACACAGAGCACCACCGATCTGGGCCCCTTGATTCATTCACACAATCAGAGGCTTCTGCTGCAAGAGTGACTCACCAGCAGGCATCAATCTAAGCTCTGACAGCCCGGAAATCCGGCATCAGCCAGGGAGGGAGCAGCTAATTTACTGCGATAAAAGATGGGTAATGGTGGAGAAGGAGGAGGGAGCCTGGATGGGCAGGCACGCACCCATGCACACACACACACACACACACACACACACACACACACACACACACACACACACACACACACACACACACACACACACACACACACACACACACACACACACACACACGAGAAATAGTGTTGGTAGAGAGGGAGGGAGGGAGGGAGGGAGGGAGGGAGGGAGGGAGGCCAGGGTGGGCTGTTTACACCATACCCCCCACCCAAGATTATGACCTCCAAACAGGCAGACCACCACCTCGCATAACCCCACCCCATGCCCAGCCCCCTCTTTCTTGGCCCACCTCCACTGTCACCATGTCTTTGTTTCCTTTACAGGACACACAGACACATGCACACTCGCACACACACAGAGGGTAACTTCACCCACTGTGGAGGAATCCTTGGTAGGGTGCCAGAAAGAGCCCTCTGTGCTGGCAGAAGGGGACTGGCAGTTGCCCTTGGATTGAAGACCCTCCTCAGGGGGAAAGAAGGCTGTCACAGGAAGAGCCAGGGAAGGGTCCCGCCCTGGCTGCAATTTCAAGCAGGGACACTGCCGGGGGAGGGCTTGGCCACCTTTCCGGCCTGAACCCTTGGAGGGTCGGTCCTCTGCGGCCAGCTGCACCAGTGGGGTGAGGCCCAGTTTCCACCTCTTGCCCAGCCCCCTAGAGCCCAGGACCCCCTTCCTCAGCCCTGTTGGCACTACAGTGGGAGCTCTCTTGGGCTGCCAGAGTGACCAGGGCCCCCCTCCCTTCACTCTGCTGCAGTTGTACAGAAAGGAGGGGACAGGAAATGGTGCTGGGAGATGGGGAGAGGCCTTTTATGGACTGCAGAGGTTTTTTGAGTGAAGAATCCTGCTGTCCAGCAATCTCAGGGTCACAGGACCATGAAGCTGGGTGGGTCCTATAAAGGCCATCAAAGCAACCCTCCCTCTCCATCCATGCAGGGATACAAATCAAAGGATAGCTGGCAGGTGGTTGTACAAATTTCTTGTGAATGCCTCCAGTGTTGAAACGCTCACCATCCTTTGAGGTACCTGGTTCTATTGCCACACTGATCTAACATTTAGGACGTTTTCCGTGACATTCCACTGATCTGGAAAATTGAAGAGTCTGAAAGGCAATGAAAACAGAGGGAGGGGTCTGACCTTAAATTCAGGGGTATATGTGTGTGTGGGGGGGGTCTGCTTTGTACAGAAAATAGCATGCCAGTCATAGTGAACCAGCTGTGCAAACAGAGATGTCCAGGTGTGCTCGTATAGCATGTGGTTTCTGTAGCCCAGTAGCTCTGCAGGCGCGTCTTCTGGGGTGGGGGAGCCAAGGAGGAGTCCCTTTTTCCAGGCAGAGCAAAGGAGGCCATGACCCTGCTCGCCTGGCTTCAAGCCCACAGAGGAGTATGCCTGCACCCAACACTCTCCTGGGAGGTGAAGCCTGGAGCAGCCTGGCTTGTTCCTTGCTGGGTGTGGGAAGGAGCCTCCCCCAGCACCAGCACCCCTTTGAAACTCAACACTGTCCAGACCCAAAGGGACCAGGGAGCTGCTCCAAAGACAACGTGATGTTGGCTTTGAAAAGGGTGCGAACATTCGCAGGCAGAGATGATGTTCAAATATTTCTTCTAAGGACTTGAGATGTTCAAAATGTTCGCTTGCAAATCAGGTGCCCCTGCCGCTGGCTTCTGAGAGAGGGCAGGGGGGGGGGCAGTCGAAACCCCCTGAATCTATTTGGTTGTTTGAAACGAGAGGGGGGCGGCGGCCAGGAAAGGACCCCAGGTGATACAGCAGAAGAGAGGGGAGGGTGGTGCCCTTCCTTAACCCCCCCTCCGCCTGAGCCAGAGGAGGCTCCCGCCAGAGCCATCAACTGCAGCAGCTGGGGGAGGGGGCGGAACGGACCCTCCCCCCACACACAAACGCGCTGCAGTACAATGCTGGGGTGATGGAAGCTGGCGGCGGCGGCGGCGGCGGCGGTGAACGTGTGTTAGGGGCTTCTCCTTCCGCCACATGTTGGGACATTTTGACAAACAGAAATCTCAGCAGACGCTTCTCCCCTCTGCCCACACCACAACCCTGCCGAAGAGGAGGGAGGGAAGAACGCAGCGAAGGACTGCAGAGAGGGGGGGGGAGGGAAGGAGGGGTGACTCATCGCCCCTACCCCGCCCCTGTCGGCTGAAAGTGCCCTCGGAGGTGCCCCGACGACATTCCAGAGGCAGGAGGCGGGGAGCTCAGGCGGAGACCCCGAACGAGTCCCGGGTAAAAGCCAATGCTGAGCTAAAAGGGTGGCTGGGAGGTCAGACCTCAGAGTGTGGGTGGAAAGGAGGGGTGGGGGAATGGGGGAGGGGACGGTCGGAGTAGACAAGATCGGAAGCGGGGGAGGTACCATTGGATGGGAAGGGTGGGTCTGGATTGGGGGAGGGGGGAACGCACGACAGAGATGCCCACAAGACCACCGCAGGGATCGCCCCATCGCCCGCCCTCCCCCGCCGCCTGCAGCAACGAGAAGGCGTCCACCGTGAGCGCAGAGACAAAAGACACCTGCAGCCCCGCCGGAGGTTTACTCACACGTGCACGAGCACGCCCGGATACAGGGAAGGCATGGAGCCCCAGGCGAATCGCCGGTTTAAACGCCTCCAGCACGGCGCACCACAGGTAGCGGAGGCAAGGCACACGCAAACCCCCCCTCCCCCACCTTCCTCAATTCTGAAGGTTGCTCCCGTACGCGGAGCAGAGAAGAGGCCCTGCAAGAAGGCCGAGGGGACTGGTGTGCCCTGAAATTCAGAGAGCAGTCCCATCCTGGGGACGCCGTGGCAGGGCCGGAGTAGCCTTTTGGAGAGGCAGAAGCCTCCTGAACGCCACCTCGGTCGCCTTTCCGGCAGGCGGCGTCTCCTTCCTCCTTTCCGCCTCCATCGCGCAACTATCACCTGCCCTCATCTACTCTTCATCCAGGCCTCTCTTTCTTTGCCTCTCCCTCCACCCCCGTCCTCTTCCTCCTCTTCCTCTTATCTCCTCCTCTTTCGGTCGTTTATTCGCCCAACCTGCCTGTTCCGTTTTTTTTTTCATTCATTCATTCATTCATTCATTCATTCATTCATTCATTCATCCATCCATCCATCCATCCATCCATCCACCCATTCACTCGCTTTCTCACTCCAAGGGCTTTTCCCCCTCTGCGCAGTCGCAGGGCTCCCCTCCAATCCTGCTCCAATTTTATGAATGAACACTGACGTCAATGGAGCCCCCCCACGTGGGTCTGGCCGGAGGTACAAAAGCGGCTGCCCAGCCCTGCCGCTCTCCGAGGTGCTGAACACGAGAGCCCAGCCAGAAGAGCGAGCGCAACGTCCGGGCGAGAGAGCGAGCAGGCGAGAGCGAGAGCTCGAAGCGGGCGCACCGACCTCAGGCGGGCGGGCCCCAAGCTTCGCCGCCCCGGTGGCCTCTTCAGAGACGGTAACGAGCCCCTTCATCCCTTCAGAACAGCAGACCCCTCCCCGCCAAGGCCACCGCATCCCCTTACCTACCGCTAGACGGCTGCAGCGAGCGAGCGGGCGGGCGGGCGGGCGCTGCTCGGGCGCGGTCTCTCAAGGCGGCGTTGGATGCCCGTGCGGGAGGTGGGGGAAAGGACGCCTCCAACGCCGCGAGCCCGGAGAGATCGGACCGATCAGAGGTCTTTCCGCTCGGCTTCACGGAGAACGGCAAAGCTCCTTTGGAGCGGCTCCGGGAGAGGAAACCCCACCAGCAGTGGGGAAAGAGCAGGGTGAGGTGGAGAGGAAAGACTGACACCCTCGGGAAGCGCCCAGGAGGTGGGAAGCGAACCCCTCAAGGAGGGGTTCAGGATGGATCGCCAATGAGTGTGGTCTCCGAAAAAGGGGGAGGGGGTCTTGAAAGGCAATGACGTTTTCTAGAAGGAGGGGGGAGGGGAAAAGAGGAAGAGGAGGTAGAATTAGGTATCCCCCCTATGGAGGGTCCCGAGGGAGGGGGTGCGTTTGACGCAGCTTAGGAGCAAGGGAAGAACGTGGGAACAACCGAGATTGGGAGGGGGGGGTCACAAATGCGAATTCCAGGTAAACAGAAAGGCCTCTTCAAATTAGCAGGGTGGGGCCAGGAGGCGGCAGCTTGCAAGGGAGCCTCCGCGTGAAGGGCAGTGGGCTGGTTCTCTTTTCGAGGCAATCTAGGCGATGAGATCAGCTTTTTTAGGGGTTGGGGGTTAAAAAATCTGGGTCGGAGGGAGGGATAGGTGGTAGCGGTTGCTGCAGCCAGCCCTCCTTCCCCTGCATGTGTGGGCGGTGGGTGTGAGTACTGCAGAGATGGGGGGAGGGAGCTGGTCCTTCTTCCCTAATGCTTTGCTGAGAAAGGCTTCCGAACTGGCACCTTCCCCACTACCAGGGACCCTCCTCCCGCTGGAGTCTGGCTGTCGGGAAACATCTGAGTAGAGGGGGCCTCTCTCTGTTTGCTGGGAGAGGGAGGGTACGTCGCGGGCGACTCTTAATAATAATAATAATAATAATAATAATAATAATAATAATAATAATAATAATAATAATAATAATAATAATAATAATAATAATAATAATAATAATAATGGGGGGGAGGGATGGTTGGAGGAACCCCCACATTACCCCCCCTCCCCGACAGTCCGTCCCTTCTGTTGGTCAGGCGGTGGTTGAGAGACAGACGCGCCCGGGTTCCTTCAATGGGTAACTTGTGAACCAAGGCAGCTGGAGAAGGCTTATGCGCTGAGCCTGTGGATGATGGAAGGGAGCCCCCTATTAATTTTCTCCTTAAAGGATACAGCTGAGCGTCTCAGTGGGCAGGAGGATGGGGGAGGGGCTGCCGCATCAGTCACGACAGAAACTTAACAGGTCCCGCCGTCATCGTCACTACAATCACCGTAACGAAACCGTTGGTTTCCAAGGGTTTCAAACCAATAGTCCCCCGCCCGTTCCCAACACGTCCAGCGGAGAAGGCCGACAGAGGGCGGGCGTGCAGCCACATACTTGAGGGGACCATGGAGCGGGGGGGGGGCACAGAGATATTCCCTTTGAGCCCCGCCTCGCGCATGTATTTGGCTCGGGGCCAGCAGATGCCTAGATGCCGCTGGTCAAGGCGGTCCCCTGGAGCTGAGGGAAGGCGAGGATGCTCCGAGGAGGGAGACGCGATCCTTGCTCTCCGCCGCGGGGGGAACCTTGCCAGCGCCCACCTCCCAGGGCAGGAGTCCCCGAAAGACCCTTCGCAAGGCGGAGACAGAACTCTCTTGGCTTCCCGGCAGGCAACTCCGCCAAGAGGAGCCTTGCCCGGGAACCCGCCCCAAGGCACGGAATGAGTCCGGCGGCGCTCCTTGCAAAGGGCTAGACCGCTGGCCTGGTTGTGGTGACGAGGACGACGGTGATGAAGAAGGATCGGGGGCAGGAGTCAGGGCTAGGGTGCTAAATCCCAAGATGGAGGAGCCCAAAATGACCCCAAGGACCGGATAAGACTCCCCCCCCCAAGTTGCAGCTAGGAGCAGGTTGCCTCTGGGACCGGGCAGAGGGTGGGCTAGCGCTGCCCTTGGTGGGCCTGGGTTCTTCGCCCAGCGCAGAGGGATAGGCGCGGCTCTCTGCCGGTCCTTTGGAGACTCTGGCGAGCCCTGACCGCCTCCCTGTCCCTGATGTTTTCTCTCCCCCCCCCGTCTCCCCCCCCTCCCCAGGCAGCTCCTGTCTCGCTGGCGCCATGATTTGCCCCTCGCAACTCCGCAGAGCCGCCTGTCTCCTCTCCCTCTGCCTCCTGACTCGGTGCCGCCTCCAGGTCGCGGCCGCCCCACTGCCGCTCGGGGAGGAGGCCCGACGGGGCGAACCTTTGCCCAAGGCGCCCAGTCTGCCCGCCGGCGGGACGCGGTGGCAAGCCCTGGCCGAGGAGGGCTCAGAAGCCGCAGGGCAGAACGGCGAGGAAGCAGAGGAGCTCTTCCAGGACGTAGACCCGAAGGCCTTGGCCGCCCTCCTCCTCCAGGCGCTCCAGCCGGAGCCCGAGAAGCCAGGCGAGCGGCACCGAGCCAGCCCCGAGCCCGACGCGAACGAAGAAGAGAAGGTCCCCAGGGAGAGCAAAGGCCCAGAGGGGGCCCCGCTGGAGGCTCAGCGGAGCCGGGCGGCCGGCCAGGAGGAAAGGCAGGGGGCCCCGCCAGAGGCGTCCTCGTCGTCGGAGGCGGCCGCGGGGACCTCCAGCCGGCTCCGGGAAGAAGTGGCCGGTCTGAAGTCGGCGCTGCGAGAGCTGCAAAGCGGCAGCTCAGCCCTCCAGGACGAGGAGCCGGCGGCGGCGGCGGCGGGGGACTCGGGCCCGGCCGGCGGCAGCCCGCGGGACGAGGTGCTCCGGGAGCTGGACGAGTACGAGCGCCTGAAGGTGCCCAGCAAGCGGAGGGCGCCGCCCAGCGAGCCCTGGGCCGGGGCGCGCAAGCTGAGGCAGCAGCAGCACCTGGAGCACCAGCTGCTGCAGCGGCGCTACGAGGAGCTGGCCGAGAGCCGGCGGCAGGCGGAGGAAGCGCGCCGGGCGGCGGCCGAGGAGGAGCGCTTGGCCGACATGGCCTCCGACCTGCTCCTGCAGTACCTCCTGAAGGACGGCGACGACGACGACGACGACGACGAGGAGGAGGGCGAGGGCGAGGGCGAGGGCGAGGGCGAGGGCGGCGCCGGCGGGCAGGCGCAGGGCCGGCAGCAGGGCGCCCGGGCGCCGGGGGTCTCGGCGGAGGTGAGCCGCAAGGGAAGCTCGCTGCTCTTCGAGGACGAGGAGGCCGGCAACGTGGCCGAAGACAAGCGCTCCAACGAGGCGGCGCCGGCGGAGGAAGAGGAGGAGGAGGAGGAGGAGGAGGAGGACATTGACCCCAACACGATCGACCGCCTGATCGAGCTGTCTAGCAAGCTGCACCTGCCGGCCGACGACGTCATCGACATCATCAACGACGTGGAGAAGAAGAAGAAGGAGGACCTGCTGCCGGAGGAGCCCCGCGGCGGGAAGAGCGGCAAGGCCAAGCCGCGGCCCGCCGCCCACCGGGGCCCCGCCTACCGCCCGCCCCCGCCGCCCCTCCCCAAGCCCTACTACTACTACTACCACTACCACACGCCCGCCTACTACAAGCCCTCCGGCCGCTTCCTCCCCAAACAGGAGGAGGCCTCCTGGAACGAGGTCCTGAAGGGGGACGAGTACCCGCCCCCCAAGTGGTCCCGAGCCCAGCCCAGCCCCAAGCTCTCCAACGCCATCAGCCCCTGGACTGTCCAGTCTCCGGCCGCCGCCGCCGCCGCCGCCTCTGCCTCCTCCCGCCACTACCGGCGCCTCCCTGGGCCCGTGGTGGTGCCGAGGGACGGGTACTTCGGCGGCGGCGGCGGCGGCGGCAACCGCGGGGCCCGTGACGAGGAGCTGGAGAACTACCTCGAGAGCGTCCTGCTGAAACATCCCCAAATGTTCCCGTGAAGTGGTGGGTGCAGCCACCCCTGCTGCGCCCCCTCCTCCCAGAGAAACTTGGCCACTCACCGTGTTTCTGGCATAAATCCAGGTTGTTGCATGAATCAGGAGAACACAGTCACCCACCGCCGGAGAGGTCCCTACGGAGGGCGCCCTCCTCCCTCCCTCCCTCCCTCCCTGTCGGCCTTCTCTGTCACCAGGAAGGGAAAACCCGCCTCCTAGCCCCCCCCCTCCCCTAGATCTCAGCTGCCCCCAGGCTCAGCCCTGCCTAGGAGCTGGCAGGGCTACCTTGCAGAGGCCCAGTAAGGCTCTAGCTGTCCTCCTCTTCTTCTTCCTTGCCTACCCCACATCCACCAGGCCTGGGGCTGGCCAGGCACCTGTGCCAATGAATGAGAAGCAACTGGTGGGCCCGTCAGGCTACCTGGCCTCAGCCTCCACCACCACCTTTGCAACAACTCAAGAAACCACTTTGCCAGCAGGGTTCAAACCGTCTGGAGGGGGAGGCAAACCTAATAGCCTATTCCTCCTCCCTGGCCTCCTCTTGACCTCATCCAGAGTTGCTTCTCTTTTTCCTCTGGCACTTGAAGCCAGAAAATCTACATCAGGAGACTCTCCCTGGAGGGTCTCATCCTGTAATGAGAGTGGAGGAACAGCAGAGCTGTCTAGTTCCAAGGCAGTCTGGGTCACTGAACCTCTGAACATGCCAAGAGCTCCACAAAGACACAGGGAGAAATCAGGTTGCACCCTTGCAACACCAAACCGCCTTCTGGAGAAGGTCAAAGAAGGGTCCAAGTCGGTGCCAAGGGTGGCATTTGCCCAACAGGTATGAGGGCAGATGGGGAGCATCCCTGTGGGTGCTGTTCAACTGCTGCTGCTCCACTCAGCCATGGTCAGTTAAGTCATCAGCGAGAAATGCTGAGCCACACGGCAAGCTCAACTCTTTGAGCTGCCCACCCCCACCTTCCCCCCACCCCCATGCTCAAGATAGCATTTTTAATGTGACCAAATGTTGGCATGAAAACAAAGTCATGGAGTGAAAGAAGGAAGGAAAGTCCTAGAAAATGAAGGAAGGAAGGAAAGAAGGCTTAGAGAAAATAAATATCCCATAAGGTACTAGTGAGTAAAATCATTTTCTGTTAAATATCCCAAGGGGGCACAGAGACTTCTGATGGATGCAAATGAAAGTAATTGCTGTTATATTTACAGGTCCTGCCACCCAGGGAAAGCTCTTATTCTTTACAAATAAGAAATATCAAAGCCATGGCCCAGGAGAGACATGGCATGTCCATGGGAGGTTTAGAATGGTATAGGGATGGGTGGCGGAGGTGTTGAGGCCGGTTGGCTGTGCCCTGGGGCCCCTTGGTGGCAGGAAGCCTCACCACAGCCTTGACAACGTCCAGAGTCCTTTCATTACCCCCCACCCACCCCCTACCCCACCTCTGGCCAGCTCTACCCTGAAGCTTCACCAAGCCTTTCAAAGGCAGGAGAAATGAGGACCTGTTTTTTACCAGGAACAAAACCTCCATCTTATTTTTCTTCTGATACCAAGAGTCTCTCTCTCTCTCTCTCTCTCTCTCTCTCTCTCTCTCTCTCTCTCTCTCTCTCTCTCTGTTCACACTTTGGAGAATGACCCAGACCCAACTCTCCTCCCTGACCACCAGCTTTTCAGCTGGAAACAGATCAGAAGGCAAGGGGAAAGAGGGGGGATTTGATACCGACCTGCCTTACTCAGTCCCTCGCAGCCTTTTCCCCCACCCATTCATTCGGGGGTCAGTGGATCAGCACCCAAGTTTGGCAAACCGGGGAGCCTTGTACCCCCAGACAAAAGTGTCCCTCCAAGGGGAGCCAAGGTGGGGTTTGAGCATGCTCCTTCACACCCACCTGTCTACGTTCATGACCATCCAAAGTTGCAGCTAAGGAATCCACTAGGATGGACATGCCCCTCATCAGAGGTGGAAGGAAGGGGAGGGGAGGCGCCCTCTGCACCTGTTCAGAGACTTTTCCAGTGACATCAGTCCTAGAGTGTGTGAGTTTCTTCGCTTTGTGACGTCCGGTCCTGTAAAAAACAGAAAAAAAACCCAGAAAAAAATCAGAGTTGTCTCCCTGTCCTGATCCATTTTGTTGTACTTGAAATAAAACATGTTTGGCCTGTTGTAAATAGCACGTGGAATTACTAGTTTTGCTAAGAAATAAAAGCAACTATTTTATTATGAGTAATTCTCATTATTTACAGATGGAGGCACAGCCGTAAAGTACCCCCCACCCCCACCCCCACAAGATCGGAGAAGTTTTGCCTTCATCTCAGCAGAGGTACCCAGGGGATGGGCAGTGGAGGAGCTGCCAGTAGGGCCAGGGCGCCTCAGATCCGCTGGAAAGCTAGGGGATTCTCGCACTCCCAAGGGGGCCTCCGGCCACATGCAGAGGGCGAGCGTGGTGGCTTGATGGCCAGGGAGGCGAGAAGCCCCTCGGGGGCCCTTTTGGCATTCGCTCGACTCTCGGAAACCCCGTTACGAGAGAGGAAAGACTGCAAGTCGATTGGAGGGGGCTTCTGTGACCAGCGGAGAGAGGCCACCTCAAAGGTGCGGGGGGGGGGGCCAGAAGGAGAGCCAGAGATAAAGGGCCGCACGCCTGACCCCCCCGACCGAGGTCTCCTCCTCTCCGGCTCGTTCGCCTTCTACTATGGAGTCGGAAAGCGGGACGGCGGGAGGACTGGTGGGCGCAGAATCGGGTCAACGCCGGGCAGCCACGGCCGGCTGGGGCAGACGGAGGGGGGTGCGGGGGTTAGGGTGGCAGAACAAATGCAAGGCAACAATATAGCTAAAAACACTCAAAGAAATAACACCGAGTTCTTTAAGTGCATTAGAAGTAAGAACTCAACTAGGAAGGCCATTGGACCGTTAGACAACAATGGAAGGCAAGAGATTATTAAAGAGGAAACAGAGATTGCAGAGAGACTCAATGAATTCTTTGCTTCAGTATTCACTGAAGGAGACAAAGACTACATGCCCATAAGAGATTATATCCTTGTAGGGAGAGAAACCAAAGAATTAAGCCAGATAGAAATAACCAGGGTGGGGGTTCTTGCATGTTATGTTAAACTAAATGCTAACAAATCACCAGGCAGCATCCATCTATGAGTTCTCAAGGAACTTAAAGATGAAATTGCTGTTGTCCTAGCCAAAATATATAATCTTTCCCTCAAATCAGGTGTTGTGCCTGATGACTGGAAGGTAGTGAATGTAACACCAATCTTCAAAAAAGGATCCAGAAGTGATCCAGGAAATTACCAATCAGTCAGTTTAACATGTATCCCAGGTAAAGTGATGGAAACCATCCTAAAAGATAAAAATAATAGGCACATAGAAGAGAAGGTACTGCTGAAGGTGAACCAACATGGTTTCTGCAAGGGCAAATCATGCCTCACTCATCTGTTGGAATTTCTTTGAGAGTGTCAACAAGCATGTGGATAAAAGAGATCCAGTTGACTTTATCTGGACTTTCAGAAGGCTTTTGACAAGGTCCTGCATCAAAGGCTCTTGAATAAACTTGCCAGTCATGGAATCAAGGGATAGGTCTTGTCCTGGATCAGAAACTGGCTAAGGGACTAGAAACAGAGAGTAGCACTAAATGGACAACTCTCCAAGTGGATGGAGGAAAAGAGTGGGGTCCCCCAAGGGTCAGTACTGGGACCCCCGCTTTTCAACCTCTTCATAAATGATTTAGAAGTAGGAGTAAATAGCAAGGTAACCAAATTTGCTGACAACACTAAATTATACAGGGTAGTAAAAACTGAGAGAGATTGTGAGGAGCTCCAGAGGGATCTCTTGACACTGGGGGAGTGGGCAAACCAGTGGCAAATGAGCTTCAAAATTAGTAAGTACAGAGTGATGCCTGTTGGGGGGGAAACCCCACTACATTTATAAATTGATAAGCTCTGAACTCTCTGCAACAAACCAGGAAAGGGACCTTGGTGTCCTGGTGGACAGCTCAATGAAGGTGTCAACCCAGTGTGCTGCAGCAGGGGAAAAAGCAAACTCAATGCTAGGAATCATTAGGAAATGTATAGAAAATAAGTCAGCAAGTGTCATTTTGCCTCTTTATAAATCTATGGTGAGGCCCCATCTGGAGTATTGTGTACAGTTCTGGTCACCATACATACCACCAGAAGGATATTATGGAAATGGAAAATATGCAGAAGAGGGCAACCAGAATGATTCGGGGACTGGTACACCTTCCTTACCATCTGAGGCTGCAACGGCTGGGCCTCTTCACTCTTGAACGACGGCATCTAAGAGGTGTCCCAATTGAAGTTTATAAAATCATACACGGTGTGGACAAAGTAGATAAGGAAAAACTGTTTTCCCTAAGGCACAACATTAAAACTAAGGGGCATTCCAAGAAAATAGTTTTTTACACAGCGTGTTGTTAGTCTGTGGAACTTCCTGCCACAGGATATGGTGATGGCACCTGGGCTGGATGTCTTCAAAAGGGGATTGGACAGATTCCTGGAGGAAAAGTACATCACAGGTTACAAACCATGATGGAGACTTGTAATCTCCAGGTTTAAAACTGGGGTACTTCAAGGACCAGATGCAGGGGAGTGGTATCAGGAGACAGACATCTAGTCTTGTGCGTTCCTGGACACATTTGGTGGGGCCACTGTGAGATTCAGGAAGCTAGACTAGATGGGCCTTTGGCCTGAGCCAGCATGGCTCTTCTTATGCTCTTATGTTCTCAACAGAAAGTACTTTTTCACCCAGAGGATCACTGATCTGTGGAACTCCCTGCCAGAAGAGGTGGTAACAGCTGTCAGCCTTGACAGCTTTAAGAAAGGGTTGGACAAGTTCATGGAGAACAAGGGCATCAGTGGCTATCATTTTGGATGCCTAAGGACAGCCTCCGGGTTGGAGAGGTAGGCAAGATATCTCTTAATGACATTTGCAGGGAATTATAAGCAGGTAAAGACATCTGCTTGGGAATGCCCTGAAGCAAATGATGATCAGCTGCGTGAGACAGAATGCTGGACTAGATGGGCTGTGGCCTTTTCCAGCAAGGCTCTCCTTCTGTTCTTATTTATAATCGGTGGTATCTTTTGTTAAATCGCCATCTACAAGCTTCCAGGTTTTGTCACCCAGTAGTTTTAGCTTAAAATGCACTGTTTCCTTCCAAATACCTACATATACTCTTTTGACAGCTGTCTGCTCACTCTGTTTTGGTGAACTCATTTTTCCAACACTCAGCCTTCCGGCAGCCACAGGTACTTGGGGGGGAAGGGTCTGGTAGTGGTACAAAAGTGTTCCTGTAGCTGTTCTGTACTGGCTATTTTTTGGTAGGGTTTCACCTCCAAAAAATAGGATACCGACCTGCCTTCAGAAAATCTGTTCCCATGTGTGTTGCAACACTATGAGCAACCTGAAGGCCTTGTGCCACCCTGAGCAAAACTATCATTTGGGTTCTTGTTCAGCAAATACACTACTAGCCATCTGCCTCTGTCTGAGTTTGAAGGCCCAAATAGTACATTGCATCTCCCCACTCCTTTATCTCCACCTCCTTGATGGATTTGTGTACAATCCCTTTGTATTCTTGCTCTCTGTCTGCAATGACTACGAGGTCATCAACATCAGTGAAATAACGGTCAGTTGTTGACAGTGATAACAACACCTTGTTAGTAGCTTCGCTGAAGTAGCATCTTCCTCCATTTCTCATTCCAGACTTAGGCTGTGTGCTTCACCCATACAGGCCTTTCTTTTCTTTGCAGACATAATCAGGGTGTTTCTGGTTGACATAATGTAGAAATGCAGTCTGGAAGTCTAGGTAGGTGCTTGACTCGTACCTCAGTTGGGTTGCAATTAGCATCTGATTGCTGGCTCTGGAGCATCTTATGGTGAAGGTGCCTGTTCCAGTTCAACAGACGCAACACCTGCATCTCTGTCCCCTTGTTCTGCTTTACTATATTTACCTTGGATGCCATCTTCCTTCTGTTGCAAAGGCTCTGACACTTTTGTGTCTAGGAGATGCTGACGGTAACGAACACCACCCCTCCTTGGTCAGCTTTTATTCATCATGGTGTACAACATATCTTGTCCTGATTTCACCTGTTTTCAATTCATTACTCTATAGTTTTAATGTTTGCTCGTTTGCTTTTACCCCATATTTCTCCTTTAAAAGGACCCAAGGGGGCTTACAAATAGACAATATTTAAAAAGCAAAAAATAGTATGCAAATATTTAAAAAGATTTATATTAAAATGGACAATAAAATCAATACTAAAAAAGACATTTAAAAACAGAGCACTACAAACTATTGAAAAACCTTCAGGTTATAACTCACTAAGAAAAACCAGGAAGACAGCAAAGAGGGGGGGGGGCTGAGCTTGTAGTAGGAGGGAGTTCCCGAGCCTGGGAGCCACCCACACAGAAGGACCTCTCCTGTGTCCCCAACAAGCATGCCTGTCAAGGTGGGACAAAGACAACGGCCGCTCCTGAAGATTTTAATAGCCAGGAAGGCTCATAAAGGGGGGACACAGCCCTTGTGATAGCTCAGACCCAAGCTGCTTAGGGCTTGATAGGCTTAAGCCAACACTTTGAATTGTGCTCAGAAATGGATTAGTAGCCGGTGGACCTGTTGTAACGGGGGTGGGGGTGGGGGTGGGGGGTAGGGGCGCTATGTGTTCTCAGTAAGTAGCCACAGTCAACAATCTGGCTGCTGCATTTTGGATCTGCGGAAGTTTCTGAACACCTTCCAAAGGCAGACCCACGAAGAGCTGGTTAGAATAACCCAGCCAAGGTCTGGCTAGTGCTGCTGTTTCCCGGATGGAGGAGGGGACCCATGCTTGCCAAGCATCTCCAGCATGGACCTTTCCTCAGCCCCAGGGGGCAAACCGGCTGGAGAGCTCAGGGGCTTCAGGCTTTGGCTGCAGAGCCGGAGGGAGGGGCTAGTGATCCACAGGGGCCCTTCCAGCTCTCCAGTGCAAAGGGTATTAAAAGACGTTTTCTTTCCCCCACTGTGCTTTGTGAAAGCAGTGAGTAAAACATGTTTCTTTTTACCTTAAAGTGGTGTCTCACTGATTATATTCCTGGGTAAGGCAAAGGGGGCTGAGCATTATGAGGGCTCTTCCATTGTGCAACTAAGGAGGTATTAAAGAGTCCTACTACTGTGGCAGAACCCACACAGAAAACAAACAGAAGGCCACAAAGAGGGCACAGATTAAGCCTGCAAGTACCGGGGGGGTTCTGTTGATTTTAAGGGTTGTGTTGCAGTTCCTGCCCCCGCCAAATGCATAGTTGGCGGAAGAAACACCATTTACCTCAGAGGGAGGCAAGGATCAGAGGGCAGAGTGATATGGCAAATTGTGGTAAGCTTTGAACAGTGGGGGGGAAAGTCTCATAGTTAATCTGAAAACACTGAGAGTTTATAAATGGAGAGAACCTGGAAGTTGAGTCATGGCAACTGACTTCCTTTTCTTGCAAGTTCGAAATGTTTCACTACTCATCCAAGCAGCTTGTCAGTCTAAGAAAAGTCAGTGGCAAATCCTCCAATGTATAGTTCATAGAATCATAGAATCATAGAGTTGGAAGAGACCTCAAGGGCCATCCATTCCAACCCCCTGCCATACAGGAACCCCCATCGCAGTATTTCCGACAGATGGCCATCCAGCCTCTGCTTAAAAACCTCCAAGGAAGGAGACTCCACCACCCTTTGTGGCAGCATATTCCACTGCCGAACAGCTCTAACCGTCATGAAGTTCTTCCTAATGTTCAAATGGAATCTCTTTTCCTGTAGTTTGAAACCACTGCCCCGAGTCCTAGTCTCTGAAGCCATGGAAAACAAACCTGCTCCCTCTTCAATATGACATCCTTTCAAATATTTAAGCATAGCTATCATATCCCCCCTCAGCCTTCTTTTTGAAAGGCTAAACATTCCCAGTTCCCTAAGCCGTTCCTCATAAGACATTTCCTCCAGACCCTCAACCATCACCTTGATTCCACATCACCCTGGTCTGAATAAAGTAATTAGGTGGGCAGTGGCCTGAATGTTAGATTACAATGCCCTGGGGGTGGCATTGAAAGTCGCACCTGGCTCTCCCCACCCCACCCCACCCCACCCCACCCCTGGGACCACCTGACACGATGCAGCCCCCAACAGGACGGAGGCCCATACAGGGGCAAAAGCTGCCCTTGGTGTAAGAATTCCAGGCCAATAAAAGTACCTCCCACTCTTACTGTGGGTTTGTTTACCCCCACAAGTAACTGCAAACACCTTTCATCAATGCCACTGCTACTTCTTTCACTCGTTCCCCTGCCGCCCCCTTCCTCTTAAAGGAGCTCCTGCCGCCTTTTAATCATTTCCCAGCATCACCTCTTCTGGCACCTTTCCCACCTGAGCAGTCTCTGAAAGGAAATCATGATACAGGAGTCATTCCCTCCAGGTGCCATTGGGTTCTTTCGCCCCCCCCCCGCTGCCCACCTCAGCAGTGTGACGTGGCGCCCAAGAAAATGAATGTGATCAAGGGAAGTGATAGTACCACTCTATTCTGCTCTGGTCAGACCCCACCTGGAGTCCTGTGTCCAGTTCTGTGCGCCTCAGTTTAAAAAGGATGTTGACAACCTCGAGCGGGTGCAGAGGAGGGCAACTGGGATGACTGAGAGTCTGGAAGAAATAACTTACGAGGAGCTGCTTAGGGAGCTGGGATAGCTATGTTTAAATATTTGAAAGGATGTCACATTGAAGAAGGGACTGGTTTGTTTTCTATGGCTTCAGACACTAGGACGTGGGGCAAAGGTTTCAAACTACAGGAAAAGAGATACAATTTAAACATTAGGAAGAACTTCATGACGGTTAGAGCTGTTTGGCAGTAGCATAATATGCTGCCCCGAAGGAGGGTGGTGGAGTCTCCTTCTTCGGAGGTTTTTAAGCACAGGCTGGGTGGCCATCTGTCGGGAGTCCTGTGATGGGGGTTCCTGCATGGCAGGGGGTTGGACTGGATGGAGAGAGAGAGAGAAAGAGAGAGAGAAGCACACACACCCCCTGGTGCTTCTTCGGAGGCACAGCCTTGCTTCCTTCCCATCGCCGACCATAAAAAATGGGATAGCTCACGGTGCAAACGAGAACCGCGAAGCTCCTATTCAGGGGCAAAGCCTACGGCTGTGTCAATTTGGGTTTCTGGGCAGCTATTCCAGGAATACTGAAGTCAACATGATCACGCCTATGCATCTCATCCAGGGCCAGTCCTGCCCCTGCTAGGCAGTGTCTCTCTAGGTCTCATCCCTCCAAGGTGGAGTGAAAGAAAGAAGGTGCATCAAGGAGTTTGCTTCCACGCTTAGAAGGATGTGAGGAAGAAGGGAGGGCCCAGCCATGAAGAGTTCAGAGGACATTCCACCCCATCCTTCAAGGCAAAACCCCAAGGCTCCTTAGGGCCAAGAGCCACGGGTGGGGGTGGCACACTGCCCCAGCACTCCCCGATACAGGGCCAGGAGATGTGGGCTGCTGCCTCTTCCACCCGCCCTCCACAGGCCCAGGTGATGCCCGTCTCCTCCTGCTACGGGAAGGAGGGAAGGGTCAGAATCCTCCTGCTTTCTACGGGACCGCTGCCAGCCATCCGCTACCCCTCCGGCATCCTGCCACGTGTCCTCTGGGGCTGAGAAGTAGGCCTCCCTCTCCGTGCAGGCCAGGGTTCAGGGGCTGGGTTCTGCCCGTGGCTCCAGGGGTGGATTAGTGAACAAGGCAGGTGCCTCCCCGTGGGTTCAAGGACCACACTTCTTCAAGAAGCTCCCACACATGTTTTATTCCAAAAACCCAGGGAAGACACATCTGGTCCCTTCAGAGTGGAGAGACCAAGCCTGACCGAGGGGAGGAGACGGAGGTCTAGAAATGCACACACCCCGGCTCACCCTTGGGGGGCACCTCCCGACCAGGCAAGGGGAAGCGGCTGTCAAGCTGGGGTCCAGAAGGGCCTTCCCCACTGCTCCCAGCACCGGCCGCAGCTAGAAATGGGTAGGCGTGTGTGCGTGCGAGGGGGAGACAGGCACACTGTCACTGCCACCTGCAATCTGCCGAGTGCCGCACTGGGTGAGTCACCGGTTTGGGGGCAGGAGGAAGAGCCACACTGACGGTGTGAACAGATCAGAGGCAAGCAGGGGCCGCATGGTGAAGAACAGGGGAGGGGGGAAAGTAGCAAACAGCTAAAGCCCCAGCCCAGCCCCACACCAGCCAATGCTTTCCGGAAAAAACTCCCCTCCCCAGAGAACGAGGGGTCCAGTATTTACACAGCAGTTGGTGGGCTCCTTCAGCCCACACCAAAAGGGGTCTTACTTCCAAGGGCCATGGGCCCCCGCCCCAGGCAGTAGCAACCCTCCCCCCCCTGGTCCCTCGTGCCACAGGGCAGTCGCGAGAGGGGCGCGCACTGTGGCAGCGAGGAGAGGCAGCAGCTGGGATCCCTCTGTGGCGACCAGCTAAGCCAGCCCCATCTCTTCCAGCACACTTCTGGGAGACTCGTCCTCCTGCAGCAGGGAGAGAAGGAAGGGGAGAGGCCAAGTCAGTGGGGGGGAGAGAAAAGAGGTCAGTGCAAGGACCCCCACCTCCTCCCAGGGACACCCCTTCTGGAGGCAAAACTCTTAGTCCCAGGGACTGATTGGGGGGGGAAAGCACTCTGTATATGCTCAGAATTACCCCTCAAACTTCCCTGCCCTCAGGCCCTGAAAGCAAGAGGAAGGGTTGCCATCTCTTCCCATACCCTTTGGAGGGCCTGGACAATGCTGGTGGAGAACAGCAGCTGGGGGTGGGGTGGGGGTGGGGCGCCTGCATACTGCCCACTAACTCCCCCCCCCCAAAAAAATCCTAGTTGATTGGGGGAAAGGAGAAAGAGGGTTTGTGTGCGTGTGAATAGAACGCCAGCCTTCTCCTGCATCTCCCTCTCTGCCCCCCCCCCCACTCCTAATCAGCCCACATAGTCACAGGAGTGCTGGCTGGCGGCAGGGAAGAGGCTGAGTCGCCCACGCTCACCGCATTGAGAGAGAGAGAGAAAGAGAGAGAGAGATTGAAGAGAGCCAGGCTCTCCTCCGGTGACTCACTGGATGCACCAGAGGGCCAGGCAGAGGCTGGGTGCGCGTTGGGTAGGAGCTCGCCCAAGTACAAGCCGCCTCCTTCCCTGTCTCCCCCCCCCCGCCATGACGCCGAGGCAGCACAGCCGGGTCTGTCCCCCCACCCCACCCCCACCCCACTTGGGCATGCAGACCCCCATGCAGGGCCCCACCTCTACCTCCTGCAAGAGGTCTGCCTGCTCAATCGCCTTCAGGACACTCTTCTTGGAGGTGTCTTGCACCTCGCCCCCCATCAGGAATTCATCCAGGATGAAATACGCCTTCTCAAAGTTGAAGATGATGTCCAGCTCACACACCTGAAGGGGGAGGCGGAAGAGATCAGGGCCGATGGCTGACACCCTGGGCTCCAGGTACTGGAACCAAGGGAATATCCTCCCACCCTCCCCCAACTCACATTAATCCCCTCCCTCTCTTCGCCAGGCGGGGGGGGGTTGATCCACACAGGGGAGAGAAACGCACCGCTCCCTGGCATTAGCAGGAATTACCCTGGGTGGGTGCCAAGACCTCCTTAAAGCCAATTAGCAGCCACACTTAGCTGGATTTCATTAATGTTGATGGGCAGGGATAAGGCTCGGATTTGGGGGAGGGGGTGTCTGTGGCTGCCAGGAGCCAGCTTAGGAGAGGGAAAGAGGTGGCAACTCCACTGGGGAGCCAAAAAACAAAGAGGGGGCAGGCAGAAAGGATTAAGGAGTCAGACTTAACGCAGGAGGGATGAGCGCTGGGCATCAACTCCACTGCCACCCCTCCCTCCCTCCCTCCCTCCCTCCCTCCCACACACACCCACACACACACCCTCGAGTCCTGCAGGCGACGGCAGCCACAGTTGCAGAGAGGCAAAACCAGGGCCTGCCACCCTGACAGGACTGAGGCCACTGCCCTGGCAGAGCTTACCAGAAACCCAGCCCCTGCCAGCTTCCCCAGAAGGAGGGGGCAGGGCAGGGGTGCGCCTTGGGCTCAGGAGAGGGCAGGCCGAGACACGGACCCAGGGAGATCCACCCAGGCCTCGAGGCCCAAAGGTGGAAAGGGCAAGGGAACCAGCCAAGGCAGGAGATGCTCCACCACTCCCCCCCCCCTCGGTCCTCCCCAACTCCCACCCTTTTGGCACTCACGCTGCCAAAGTACTTGTCCAGCAGCTCCACATATCGGTGGATCAGCTCCAGGGTGATGAGTTCATTGTCTTGGCCTTCAATGGCGCAGCAGAAGTAGAGGCTGGCATACCTGGCAGGAGGAAGAATGGGGTGTGTGTGTGTGTGTGTGTGTGTGTGTGTGTGTCTTTCATATGACATCCCCTCCCAGCTCACAATTAGCTGGAAGCCAGCCCACCCGCCCCCACCAGACAGAAAGCAGCCCACCTGCCAGAAAGCTCTGACTGCCTTAGTCCCCCCCCCCCTGAACCAGCCTTCACCAAGTTTCCCTCTAAGGCTCCCTCTGGGAAGGGCCTTTCCTCCCCCTTCTGTGCATCAAAGGAACTGGGGCAGAGGGGGAAGGACCAATGCACACACCCATTAACAGCCCCACCATATGTGTATGTGTGTGTGTGTGTGCGCGCGTGCGTGGCAAAAGTCAGAGAGTGTGTGAGTCTCTTCCCCTAAATCGTGGGGCCGTCTTAGGAACCGTTCCCACCCAGGGTGGACGGTATCATGACAACCACTAAGGGCCCTCAAAGGCAGCCGTGTCCTTTGAAAAGAAGAAAAGATAAGGTCAAGGACTTTCCCCATGGTTCACCTCTACCCCTGCTGGGGGTGGGGGTGGGGAGGGGTGGGGGAGAAAAAAGAACCCCCTCCACCACCACCACGGAAGCCTCCTTCCTCTCCTTGAGAGCAGTCTTGGAAGCAGCCCGCTCCCACTCCGCTGCCAGGGGGCAGGCAAGACAAATGGGAGCTCCAGAGACGCGCCTCATGACTGAGCTGCCAACAGAAGCCAGCATTTGGCCGGGGGGGGGGGCTTCCTAGGTCAGCAAGAGCTCAGCACCTCTGCCCCTATTGATAGGCCAAGAAAGAAGGGTGGGAGAGCTGCCAAGCAGGCAGCAGTTTGGGGACACAGGAAACACTCGATCCATGAAATAGTGGGGAGGGGGAGGACAAAAGGAGGGTTCTTATTTCCCCGAAAACTAGGTGGATGGATAGCACAAGGCCTGGATCTGAGCTGGCGGCGGGGGGTTGGAAAAGCTTTCCCCGAATGAGGGACTACCTACTACTATGTGACTTTCATATGGATTACCATGCATGATTGCACTGACTGGTTTCATAAGAACACCAGTGCTTTCCATGTTTGTTTCCACCTCCATAATGGATTTTTTTCTTTTTGTGTGTTCTTGTAGCTGTAATGTTACCTTTTCACATTCTAAGATACCTCTTCTAACCCCCTGTTCTTAACTTGAATACGTCTCAAATGTTCTGGGCTGTGTATTGTCCCTCGTTACGGTGAGCCACCTTGGGCCCGTTTCCAAGGAGAAAGGTGGAGTAAAAATATTCAAAATAAATAAGTGAATGAATAAGCCCTGGCCAGGCAGCAGGGACAGAGAGCCACCACCAGACAGTGCTGATCCTCCACCACTGCCATCACCGCCAAAACGGTGGGGGTACATCAGTTCTTTCCAGCATTAAACACTGTATTGCCTTTGAAGGGTGCCAGCTGCCTTGGGTCATGTTTATTTGTTTACTTGGAATATTTATATCCTGCCTTTCTCACTCCAAAGGACCCAAGGTGGCTTCCATATTCTAAAACCATCATTAAAGTTAAAAACAGTACGTACACAATACTTTAAAAAGAATTAAACAAATATTACAACACAACAACCCATTAAAAACCCTCTCAAACCAGCAGCCATTGGGGGCATGGCTCCCTGCGGAAAGTCACCAGAGACCCGCCAGTGCAGCTTCTTCCCCTGGGAGGGAGTTCCGGAGTAGTTATGGGGAGGAAAACAAGGAAGGCCCTCTGGTTTGCTGGCTTGTTTCAGCCCTGCTTCTCTCCCCCCGCTGCCCAGTCCTTGGCCGGGGGGGGGGGGCAGGGGGGGCTGGAGGGGGGGGCTGAGGAAAGGGGCTCGGACCTTTTGTAGACCACCTTGAGGTCCCGCCACTCGAGGAAGCTGCACATCTTGGGCTTGCGGGCCAGGACCACCTGCATGAGCTCCCGCACCATCTTCTTCTTGTCCTTGTCCGAGGTGGCCACGTACCACTTCTGGAGGCGCAGCTTCCCCTGCCGGCTGAAAAGCAGCATGAACCGCATCTGGGGAGGGAGGGAGGGAGGGAGGGGGGAGAGAGAGATGATGGGCAAGCCAGGCCGGGCACCTCCTGCGACCCCCCCCCGCGCGACCCCTCCTCCTCCTCCTCCTTCAGGGAAAAGGACCGGAGTGGGAGGTGGGTGTTGCGGGGGGGGGTCCTGAGCGGAAGGGGCCGCGCTCCTCCTCCTCCTCCTCCTCCTCCTCCCGGCTCTGCTCCTCGGCAGAGCCTCTTGGAAAGAATAGGGCAGCCTGAGGTCCTCCTGCCCCCCCACCCCACCCTCTCCACCCCCCCACCCCCCACGGGCCGCCGACCCGCAACCCCATGGGGAGCAGGAGAAGGGACCCTTCCCGGGGGGGGGGCGCCGCCGCCGCCGCCCTTTGCCCTCTGCACATGGTCAGAGAGGCTCCCTCGTGGTCGCCGCCCTAACCCTCCCTCCCTCCCTCCCTCCGTCCCTCCCTCCTGCGTCCGTGGATGGGGGGGGGGGCGGCGGATGGACGGACGGACGGACGGACGGCGACGGCTGGGCTGTGCCCCCTCCCGGCCCGGAAGCAGTGCCTGCGGCCAGTGAGCCACGTGGGAGGGGCGGCTGGACGGACAGGCAGAAAGGCCGGAGGGCGGGACAGACGGACGACCTCCTCCCCCCCCCGCTCCCTCCTGCTGCCCCCCCCTTATCCCGGGAGGGGGCTCCTCACCATGGCGGCGGCGGCGGCGGCGAAGCAGAGGCAGCGTGTCCCTCGCGGGGCCCCGTCCGTCGCGGGCCCTCCCCTCCCCCCACTTCCTTCCTTCCTTCCTCCTCCTCCTCCTCCTCCTCCTGCGAAGAACCTGCCCAGGTGCCTCCCGCCGGGCCCCACCTTCCGCGCCCGCGCATGCGCCAGACTCCCGCTTCCGGGATGCGCCTGGGGAGGCGGGCGCCCGGTCTCCATGACGATAGCCGAGGGCGGGCGGTTGTCAGGGCGACGGTGGAAAGCGCCGGTTGGTTGGTTGGTTGCTTGGCTGGCTGGCTGAGGAGGCGGGTAGGGCCCGTCTCCGTGGCGACTGGAGGAGGGCCTCGGGTCTGGCTCAGGTTGCCATGGTGACCACGGCGCTGCCCTCCTGACGTCTTCCTAGAGAAAGAGATGCTGCAAGAGACCTTCCCCCCCCCGGCCCGGCCCCCCTCGCCTGGCCCTTCCTCGCTGCCCCTTTCGTGGAGACGCCCCCCACCCCGAGGCAGAGGAGCCAATGACACCCCCCCGAACTCCCACAGGGGCAGGGGGCAACCTGAACCCATGTGGCAGCCTTCCGACCCCCAGGGATTGTCGCCCCCCCCCCAATTCCAGTGCAAGGGCTCCTCCTGCCCTTGGTTTACACGGCCAGAGTCATGGCATCAAAGCAGAGGCTAGTAGAGCAATCCCAGGGTTTGTTTTTTTTATTCCGTAGCCATTCCATATAGAAACATTTGCATGTACAATACAAATATAGATCATCTTTCTGTACAAGTTACACAAACATGAAAATATAATTTCATCTTTTAATAAATACTGAACTTTGAGGCAACTCTCTTGACACCAGATTATGCAGTCAAAAGTGGAAGAGCCCCCCCCCCGCCTGTCTTTGGAGCCCCCCTGCCTGGGCTAAAGGGGGTGGAGGGCCAAGCACGAACCCACAGTCTCTCTCTCTCTCACACACACACAAGTATTTCACATCGGTCTTAATTTTAAGGGAGTGACTGATTGCCCTATGCGCCTGAAACACTCGTGGTTTTCATAACTCGCAGTGAAAAATCAGATCTGTTGGCTCCTTTTCTGCTGGGGTGGGATAATGCTCAAAGCAAACAGATCAACCACCATCAGACTGGGTATACGGTTATAAATCACCCTGCAGGTCAATATGTGGGGCAAGCCAGCATTTCCTACCCTGAGCTTTGGGTCACAGCTGGGGCACCCTATTACTCTGTCTCTGTGGGCAAGCCCCCCCCCACTTATAACTGCTCTTCCCAGGCTGAAGGAGAGAGGGGGGGTCCAGGGCTTTGGCTGGGTGTGCAAAAACATTCAACTCAGCAGAATGGGGGAGGGGGGACTTGCCCCTCAACCAGGACTTCTCACTTGACAATATGCACGGTCTTTGTGTGTTTGTACGTGGGTGTGGGTGTGGCCTGGAGGAATCTGGATCAGAACCTCTAGTGCCATCTTACAATTAAGTAGAAATTTTGCTGGCTGTCAGATCTGCCAAAAAGTCAAAAACAGAGACATTTGAAAGTCATTCCATAAATGTGAAAACTCAGCACAATGAGCCTAGCAGGAGGGCTCTTGGCACACAAGGCCCTGCGTCCATCCATCCAGTCAGCAGAAGCCCTGCTGTTGTGTGGCCAAGGTTTCTTAAATGGGGGTCCAAGAAATGGGAAGGAAACCAAAGGCACGCCCCTCCCCCCAACCCCACGGGAGGGATCCAGTTTGCCCAGATAAGCCTCCTCAAGCTTCTCTGCTGGGGATTGTGTGCGTGCAGGGCTTGTCACAAAGGTCTGTTTCAGAAAAATACAGCCACAGATCACATTATAGGCCAGATTCTATTGGCTAAGAAGGGGGTTAGCTTTGTGATTCCTCAAGGACTCCTGGAGCTTTTTCTTTTTAACCTCGCCTGTTGGCTTCAGCACTTGGGCCTACAAACAGTTCCAGGCTTGTAGCTGTGACCATGGTGTTTCTTCAGACATGAGAGTGTGCAGTAGAGCCTCTTACCTCCTCTCCTCCTCCTCATCACCACCACCACCACTGCCGCAGTATACAAAAAAAATCAGAAAAGAATATATTTCACTTTCTTCCTGGTGTCTGCTCTATAATCCACTTCTTTGGCACATTAAAAAACCCAGCTGGACTCACTGAAGTTGGTGGTCCAGAACCTGCCTGCTCACTCAACTGCAGGCAGTGGAGGTGCCAAATCCCTGGCCTTCTCCAGTGTAAACATTCAGTGCTTTAAAGTCACTTGGCCCTCCTTGTGCATGGGCTCCAGCTCCGTGCAGAATCCCCAGGGGCTCCTGTTGGCCTCAGGAGACATGACACATACACACACACCCAATACTTTGCCTCCGAGTTGTCAGAAGTGTTTTGCTTGGAAGTCGCACTCTGAAGCACTCTTTCTGGACAAAAGTTGTGACTTCTGCCCAACACGAGGAAAAAGCTCCGGTGGCGGTAGCCTGGTTGGCACCAAAATCTCTCTCCAGGGGCTGTGTGTGCACCTCAGAGGCCAGCTCTGAAAGGCCCCCTTCTAAGGCAAAGGAAACATGGGATGGTTTGTGGAGGCAGGCAAGGAAACATGGGATGGTTTGTGGAGGACATAGCAGTCTGTTCCAAGCTCCCCCTTTTCAAGAGAGGAGGAGGAGGAGGAGGAGGAGGAGGAGGAGGAGGAGGAGGAGGAGGAGGAGGGCTAGATCCGGGTGTCCTTGGGAAAACAGACACGGCCCAAGAGGAAGGGTAGCATTTCTTTCAGATCCAGGGAGGCTGCAAGCATCCATGGTGGGTGGCACTCAAGGTTCCATCACTTGCCCCATGAAAAGGATGGCGCCTGCAGCAGGGAAAGCAGAGGGGAATATCTTCCATCAGAGGTGGTGCAATGGGATATCCCAAATATATTTCCTGGGGGCGGGGAGGGAAGTGATGGGACTGCAGCAAAAAAAAAAAAAAACACCTTGCACTCTGGGTGGAAAATCAAGGGCTCCTTTACAGGGAGCAAGGAGCAAGGCCATACCAGAGCTGGCCACGGGGGGGCAGCAATCAGTTGCACAGCACTGCATGAACAGCGCCTGGTCCATTCAGCCAGCCAGGGTCAGTGGGGGAGCGTGAGAGGCACCAGGGACCCACCCCCACCCACCTTCCTGCCTACCTTGGGGGGGGGACCCCACTAAGCAGAGCCAAAGGCCAAGGAGGAGCCTCAGCTACGGAGTGGAGTCGAAGGCCCATCTCGTCTCTCTCCCCCAGAGTCTTGGGCAAGACTCACACCTGGTCAGAAGAGATGGTCCACCAGATCCCAGTTCCTCCCTGGAGCCCAGCTGTGGATCGACAGGCCACCTCACCTGCTGAAAGGCAGAGGCCTGACCTGGGAGAGAGGTTTGGCAGGAAAGCCCTACAGCGTTTGCTCCTCTGTCGAGGGCTGCTGAATTTCTCTGGGAAAGCTGCAGGTGGTGGAGCGCAGAGGGTGCCCGGCTGCCATCATTGGAAGCTCAGAAAGGCCGAAGAGGTTCCCTTGCAGGCGATGGTCACATGAGAACAAGCCCCCAGCCCCAAAGCGCTTACCTGTGGGGTTGTGTCGGACGACAAACAGGAAGGGCCTGTCCATCACAATCTCCAAGGGGGCCATCCGGGAATAGATGATGGCGGCTGGAAGGAGAGGAAGAGAAGGAGCGGAGGCCTGAGGGTCGGGACCCTGGTGAGCCAATCCAGACACCCAAGCCTTCTCTGCTGGTTCCACAACTGTCCCAGGGGGTTCACTGGCAGGGCTGCACTCTAGAGGCAAGGACCTGGGGCTCGCCGGAGGCTCCACTGCTGCCCCGCAGCTGAGCTGGTTCCCTCCACCCTCTGCAGGGGGCAGTCAGCCTGGCAGAAGGAGGTGTCGCTCTCCTCCAAGCATTGTTGTGAGGGAAGTGGGTGCCACAAGGGTGGCAGCCGCGGTGTGAGAGCCGCAATGGACAAGAGCCAGGAAGGGGAAAACACACACACACACACACACACACACACACACACACACACCCCTATCCCCCTCTGCAGACATCCCATTCCAACTAGGGCCGCACCTGTGGCTGATGAAGCCTCGGTCCCACTCTCATTGACCTCAATCTTCACCTTCTGGAGGGCCTGGGCCACGGAGAGTGGCTCTCTGTCTGAAAACGAAAGGCCAGCCAGCCGTGAGAGGCAACCAGGGGGACAGCTCACGTTCCTGGCTGGGCTGAGCTGGGGAACAGCCACACTGGCACAGGGGGCAATGCCACTCTTCTGCACTTTGTGCTTTGTTTCCCGCCCTCCCCCGCCCCCGCCAACAGATCTGAGGGCTGAAGCTGAGCCATAGCACCCAGCGCCTCCATCCCAAGGGCCACAACCCACGGCATGGCCAGAGGAGAGTCCGAGAGCTGCCTGTTGAGGCCGAAAGAGACAGACCTGAGAGGCGACTGAAGTTGGCCTTGTGGGCGCTGAACATGTCCCTCATGCCCAGAGTCTTCAGGGGTGCCCGGAGGTCAGCTTCGCTCTCCAAAGAGAACCTGCAAGGCACGAAGGAGGAGGGCAGGAGGGCTGAGTCTGCGGGGGAGCCAGAAGGGGTCGGGGGGGGAGGAGCAATACCTGGGGTCCACATCTTTCCCCAGGGGACTCTGCAGGGGGGTGGGCATCCCCTCCCCACCCCACCCCACCCCCACCCCCACCCCCCGCAAGGTGAGAAGGCAGAGCAGGCACTTACTTGGGGAGGACAAGGAGGCGGGTCACCGTGGTCATGTTCCTCTTCCACTCGGCCACCAGCCGGGCATCGAGGGTGCCGGTCAAGGCAGACAAGGGGGTGTCGATCTCAAAGGGGGCTGCAATCAGCATGCTGAGGGCTTCCCCCTGGTAGGGCAGCTCAATGACATCGTAGTCCACCTGCTCAGAGGTGGAGAACTCACCTGGGCAGGAAAAGGAATGGCGCTGGCATGAGGCCTCCCTTCCCTGGCACTGGGTGGGAGGGGGGCACCATCAGCCGAGGTGGGGGCAGGCTTAACTGTGGTCACAGAAGTGACCCACTGGAGTGCTCTCCCTCCCCAGCACAACAGGGGACACCCAGCCAGCCAGTGCAGGAGCACGGAAGCTGCCATCAAGGGGAACCCAATCCCCGCACCCTCCCCCCCATACTCTTCAAGCTGAACAGTCTCTGTGGTGATTGGGGGGGGACTCATGAAGCAGGGGATCGTCCCCCCTTCGCCCCCCCCGTGCTAGGGGTTGCCAGGCCGTGCCACCTGCTGAGCTCCCTCTCCAGCCCTGTCTCACCGTAGTTGAACCGAGCGGTCTGCTCCATCATGGGCACGGAGACGGTGCTGCCTCCCACCTTGTGAAAGAGGCGCTGGCGGGTGGCGGCCTTTGGGAAGGGCAGGTGCCAGAGGCCCTTGAAGTGGATGGCATTCACCACCACCAGGCGGGTCATTGGGTCCAGGACCCCCTCAGCCAGGAACTCCTGGATCATGCCTAGCAGGAAGGAAAGAAGGAAGGAAGGAAGGGGGCACAGAGATAGGGGGATGTAAGAGGAGCCAGGATTTCCCTTGGGAGACCCTCTGGGCCAGTGTACCACCTTGCAGCTGCTCCCTCCAACCCTGGCCCATGGGCTCTGGACCCCCCCCTCCGCAAAGGCCAGGAGTCCTGCCTGCCACCTTCCAAATAGGCCTCTTCTGTCCGGCTGGTCACAGCTGGCCCCTTCATCAGCCTGCCATCACCCCCATCCTCTGCCTTGCCCATGCCGGGGGGGGGCACGCTTCCCTGCTTCCCCCACCTCCTCCACCACAACCAGGGGTTCCCCTCATTGATATCTGTCTTGCCCCTCCTCACCTTCGCTGTGTTTCTGGACCCAGCTGTTGATGATCTGGCAGGCACGATCGCTCTCTGTGAAATTCACTTGCTTAACCATCTGGCGAAAAACCCAGTAGAATCGCGGCATGAACCCCCTGGCCAGCACCAGGTCTCGCTGCACAAAGAGGGCGTCAGCTGTCTCCACCACGTCCTTGTTCGTCGGGTCTGTCAGGGCCTTCTGCAGCCACCGCAGGCCTCTCGGGACCCCCTTCTCTGCATGAGAAGCAGGAAGAGATGGTCAAGCTAGACACACACACACACACACACACACACACACACACACACACACACACACACACACACACACACTGTCCCAGCCTGGGATTGAGCCCGGGGGTGGACCCAAGCCTTCGCTGGGCGTGCGCTGCACCCGTTTCATTCCTGCTTCCTTAAGGTCCCGTCCCCGGTGGGGGCTCTGGCCCTAGAAGCTGCTTCTTCACACTTTTTGAGGGTTCTCAGAGGCCACGGCTCTTCCCCAGGTGAAAACACGCTGAGTGAGAGGGTGGGCAGAATGGAGGTTCTGCCACTCCCCACTGGTGAGGGGGACACACACTGCTTTTTCACCCCTCACTGTCAATTTCACCTCCAGAGAAGCATTAGGCTATAGTAACCCTTTGGGAGGGTTACTGGTGGATCTGGCCCTCTGCTATGGGAAAATTAGCCCACCCTCTGGTCGGTTCCAGGCCTCGCACGCTGACATCCAGTTGAACTCGAGGGAGGGAGGGGAGGCTTGAGAGCATGGGAACACACCTCCGTGCCCCTTTTTGCCACAGTTGGACCATGTTGACTCCCCAGATAGCCCTCCACATAAGGGTTCTGGGTACTTTGCAATCAGACCATGAAACGCAACCCAAAAAGACACCAGCCCTGAGCAGGGGATGGCCGTGGGCTCTCTTCTGAGCCCCTAAATCCAGCCCTGTGGGGAGCAGCTGTGGGAAGGAAGCAGGCTAGTGCGGTGGAGTGGCTTGTGTGAGTAGAGAGTCCAGGGTCCCTTCCTGGGTCAGACTGGGGCCACGGGAGAGGTTATGAGGCTCACACACCCCAGAAGGCTCAGCCATGGGAGTCCCTTGGAGCAAATCTAGAGTATGCACAGATCAGGGAGTGGGGAATGTGCCACCCTCAAATGCACCTGGGCTGCTCCCCCCAGGAACCCCAGCCAGCACTGCCGGTGTCAAGACACGGTGGAAGTAGCCCTACACCACATTCAGAGCACTACCACACACTTCTCGCTCTCACTCTGGGCCGTGAAAGTGTGTGTGTGTCCGGGGGGGGGGTTAAGACAGAGAGGCCTTTGTTCTTAAGGTGCCACCCAAGTGTGGCACTGCCCCTCACTACAAATGGCGGTGCAGGTACCGCTTTGGGCCAGTGGGCTGGCCGGGGCGGGGTGCAGGGGGAGCATCTTCTTGCCACTGGAAAGGATCTATATCTGAAAGACCGGTCATCGCTCCACAGGAATTCCATATCGGGTGACCTTTGCACTCTGTGCTCACTGAGTCCTTTTCTCTCCTCTTCTTAAAAAATAGGAGCATGTTTAAGTCCTTGGCACCAAACCAGCAAAGGGGATTCCATCTAAGCAAGAGCCAAGTGATGCTTTGGGGCCTACGATCCTTTGCAACAATGGGCTTGCATGGCCAGCAAGAAAAAGGCTGACAAGCGTTTACACAGCAGGGACCAGCCAACGTGGATGAACCGACGTCAGCAAACAAGATGGTCGGCAGGATCCCCTCTTATGCTCATGGCCATTGATGAAGAAGCAGCACACAGGGATGTAGGCTGAACCAACTAAATCCTCCCCCAAACCCAGGGAGACTGCCGCAGCTGCAAAGAGGTTGTGTGTGTGTGTGGAGGGGGGGGGGAGAGACTCATGAAGGAGGGCTTGGTCGTTCCAATCCTGCTTTGGGACCAGGGGCTGGACAGCAGAGGAAGGGAAGGTGGCCGACCGTGCCCGGCCTGGGCCTGGCTCCGTAAGGCTTTTTCCAGGCTGTGCCCCTCAGAGTCTGAGCGGCCCCACAAGGGATGTGGGCGAGCGTTGTCAGCATTGACCCCCCCCCATCCCGGTGGCTGTAGATATGAAGGGGAAGCAAAGGGAGTGGGTTAAAGAAGGACCAGTGGGGGGTGGGGGTGGGGGTGCCTCAAGCTCAGGGCCCGGAGTGCCCCCCCCCGGTGTTCCAGGGGCCCACTGTGGGCCAGTCCTCTGACTTGGTAGCCCAGTGCCCTGTCCCTCACCATTCAGTCCATATCCCATGGCATCCTTGATCTGACGGCGGGTCTCTCCTGCCGCAGCCATCTGTAGCATGGCCAAGACAGAAGCTGCCCCGTAGGGCGAAAAGGCCACGTTGTGGTCCTTGGAACCCCTCACCACTTCCTGGAAGATCTTTATGCCAAAGTCCGTGGAGAGCCTGGCCAGGCGGGAGACTCCAGGGCCGGGCAGGGCCAACCGAGCCTGGGTGAGGGCAGCGCAAAAAGCCAAAGCTAGGAGGGGGAGGGGCTTCTTCATCCTGGGGAGGGGGGAAAAGAGAGGGAGGGGAGGAGGGGGGGAGAGAGAGAAGGGTCAAGAGAGGGTGAAGGGAGGGGCCTAGGTGGGATTTCTATGGAGAAGGGGGAGGGGGCCAAAGAGATCCAGGGGCCCAGGGTCTGTGCCTCCTTCTTGTTCTCCTTCAGAAGAAAATCCACTCCACCAGCTCTTCCGCCAAGCCTGTCCCGGGCTGGGGTGGAGGGAGGGGGAGGAGGAGTTCCCTCCACCCCCCCACCCCCATTTCCCTGACTCCATCACTCCCTCGATCTGCGCCCTTCGTTGCACACACGGGCCGAGTGGAGCCCCCCCCCACCCCCCCCACCCCCCCCACGGGAATAGGGTGCCTCCTGGTTTCCCGGGCGCCGCATCCTTCCTCGCAAAGGAACCCCCGAGTGAAGCAAAGACCTCATCCGGAAAACATGGGGAGCCGGCACCGGAGGACAATAAGGGCCAGAGGAAGGGAGGAGGCAGTGGCCGCCCTTTCCTGGACACGTGTCGGCATGACCCGACGTGCGCCGGGCAATGGGCGGGTTTCCCGGGGCCTCGGCTCCTCCGGGCGGCACCTGATGCCCCGGCGGGTGGGCGAGCGTTCCCTTCTCTCGGTCGTTACCTGTGAGCTGAGCCGAGAGCGGGCTTCTCCTTCGGGGGAGCGGCGGGTGCCTCGACCGGTGGGGCGGGTGTTGTTCCCGGCGCGGCTGCTTCTGCTCGCCGCCCGGACCCTCCTTTTATGCTCGCCCGTCAGCCGCCGGCCAGGAAGCCGCGATGAAGTCACCGCCGCTCGGGCCCCCTCCCCCCGCCCGCCCGGCATTCCTGCCCCCCCACCCCCACCCCCCACCCCCCTGGGCGCGCGCATCAACAGACCGCGCCGCCGCCGCCGCCGCCGCCACCCCGTGCGCTCCCCGGGCCGGGTGGGACCGTCTCTGAATCGCGGGCAGAGTGGGAGGGAGACGGGCTGGATGAGCGCTTATTGGGGGGGGGGGGTCGCCTAACCCTAACCCTGGCTGCCTCCCCACACCCTTGGGGGAGAGCCGCCGGGACGGGGGACGAGGGCAGCTCCGGGGTGAGAAAGTGTACTGCGGGTGGGAGCAAGGAGGTGCCTTCGGGCGGGAGGGGCACTGGGGGGGGTGGATCCTCCGAGATGCGGGGGGGGGGACGCGCGCCGTGAGAGACCCAGGAGAAGGAAGTGGCGGGTGGAGCCCTGGGTCAGGCCGGAGGAGCGGCCCCGATCCTGGGCTTTGGGTGAGCGTGCCGGCAGCCTGCCCCCCCCACCCGCCTCCTCCGAGAGCGATCCCTCCTCCGCTTCTGTCCCGTGGTCGCACATGCCGTCGCTCTGGGGTCCCAGCGGGGGCGCGTCACAGGGTCCCTTCGCTTTTGGCTCTTCTCCCACCCTCCTCCCCCTGGGCCACCTCACGTCCTTCTTCTTTTTAGGTGTGTGTGTGTGCGGGGGGGGGGTTCTGCCGTAGGGGAGGAAAGTATGGGTGGGTGTGGTGCCACTTGTTGGGGGCGGGCGGGTGGAAGGGCAAATGGCCAGATGCTGGGGATGTCCTGGACAGGAGGCCTTCCACCCAGTCAGGGCTGCTGCGTTCTGAAGGGCTCGCTTACCCTTCAAGGGCCTTTGTCAGCCTGAGAGCCGGGAGCCTCCGTTGTTAGCCAACAGCCACCCTAACACAGCACACTGGGAGGGGTGTGTGAGTGGCCCAGGCCGGCTGCTGAGGCAGCTTTCCCAGTGGCCGCCCCCCAGCATAGGAAGGGAACCCAATAACCCTGCTTGGGATTCCCCCCCCCCTGCCCCTCACCCCCCCACACACACACAAGAGACCTCTGCTGGTCCAGGCCTTGGATTAGGCAAGGCAAGGCAAGTCCCTGGCAGGAAGTTCAACTAGTGGGGCAGGAAATATAGGGGAAGCCCTTCTGAGCACATGGGGGTGGGGGTGGGGGTGGGGAAGGGAGCTCCAATTGGGGCATGCGCAGCTAAGGAGGCTGTTGGTTGCGGCTTCTCCAAAGGCAAGCATGCCTAGGCGGCCGCCTTGTGCCTTGTCCCACCTTGCACTCAGGATGGAGGGCTGGGTTTTGGAAACTGTGAAGACACCCCCAGGGGGGCACCGTGGCCCAGTGGGTGGGTGGCGTGTCAACCAGCACTCCAGAGATCCAGGTTCAAATTGCTGTTTTGCTCAGCCATGACAATTGATGGTTAATTTCCAATGCCCTGTTAATTAATAATCGGAAAGCACCTATTGCACATCTCTTGTGTCCTGCACAAAAGCCTGATTAGGGTATCTGTGATTTGGAACTACCTTAATGGAACGTGACAAGAACTATTGCTGAGGAGAGGAGGGTCTGTGTCTGCATGTGTGGGAGAGAGTACTTTCTCTAGTTGTAAAGGGAGGGGGGAGGGGGGAGGCAGGCGTTAAGAGCTAACCTCCATCTCTCTGGACTCTGTAGGAGCGAAAAAGCACGTGCCCTTTGGTCATCCTCCTTCAAAGAGCAGCCCAAGGCTCTGCCAACTTCTTGACTCAATCCAGCTGCTGCTATTTCTGTCCTCTGACCCCCCCCTCCGACTCCCCCCCACTCCTTCACTGGCCCCAAATAGCGCCACATGCCTCTCCCACTCGCCCCCCCCCCCCCCGCATAGGACACTCATCTGCCAAACCTCCCAGGAAATGGCAAGTCGCCTGGCCTGTGTCAGGGGAGGGGACGTCCAGCAGCCCCTTCCCTCAATCGGTGGCTGGGGACGATCCTTCCAGTCAGGTGGGCGAACCGCTTCCCTCTGTCTCACATTTCCCTGCCCCCCCTGCCCCTCCCCCCCTTGTCCAAAGGAAAGGCCAGAAACGTCTGCTACCAGCCACAGGGCGCTCAGGCACAACCCCTCCTAGCCCCCACCCCCCCCCGCCCCCACCCCCAACAGCCTCACAGAAGAGCATTCCAGGCTGCCTGCTCAGCCTGGCGGTTGGGGCCCAGGACCGATTCCCCCACGGAAGCAGAGGAATCCACTGTGTCATCGGCCTGTCACAAAGCAGAGAGAAAGAGGGGGAGCTTGCGCAGGGAGGCCGGGATTTTCTAGCACAACAGCACAATTTCCACCCTCACACCAGAGGCCCCACCAGAGACCTCAGGGAAAGGGCAGCTGGCGAGCACGGCCCCTTTTCCCGGGGAGCCCTGACTTCATGGAAGAGCCTTGTCGCTCCTCCAGCTTTTCCAGAGACATTGGAACATCTCTACTTCTTGCCTTCTCATCTCAAAAGGCTCCACGAGGCCATCGTCCCTGCTCTGCGACTCCCCTTCCATGTGCTGCCTCCTCCTCCTCCTCCTCCTCCCTTGACCCTTACTCCGCCTGGCTAATAAAAGCTACCAGGCTGGTTACTGAATGGGCTGGGGAAATAATTCATGGGTTTCTCCAAGAGGGCAGGGTTCCCCCTGTCCTCAAGGAGACTCTCATTTGGCCCATTCGGAAAAAAATTGACAACTTTCAGCCTGTTGCCAGTATTTCGTTCATGAGCAAGGTGTTGGAGAGGGTGGTGGCAGGTCACAATCAGGGACTCCTGGATGAGACTGATGCTCTTGTTCCATTCCAATCAGGGTTCAGGCCGCATCATGACATAGAAACGGCATTCGTCGCCCTGCAGGATGACCTTTTGAGGGAGGCTGAGAGGGGCAAAATGTCCCTGCGAGTCCTCCTCAATCTTTCAGTGGCCTTTGATACCGTGGGCCACAGTATCCTCCTGGGTAGGCTCACTGAGTTGGGGGATCGGTAGCCTTGCCTTGGCATGGTTCCATGGTTCTTCTTAGAGGGCCGTCTCCAGATTCCACAGCTGAGATGGCTTCCACCCCGTGGTCCTCTAATTGTGGGGTGCTGCAGGGGTCAATCATCTCCTCCATGCTCTGTAATATCTCTAGGTGGCCTCTGGGTGGGTCATCAGAGGGTATGGAGCTTCGTGTCATCAATATGCAGATGACACCCAGCTCTATGTATCTCCTTTTCGCCCATAAAACAACAACCAGAAAATTGGGCCTTCTCGGTGACAGCCCCTCAGTTGTGGAACAAACTGCCCACGGAAATAAGGTCAGCTCCCACTCTCGATAGCTTTAAACGACTATTAAAAACATGGTTTTACAGAGAAGCTTTCCTGGAAACGTGGTTCTTTTAACCTGAAATATCCAGGAATCTCTCCCTCCGCCTCTTGTTATGTGTCTCTGAGTTTTTTGACTGTTGTAGCTTAACTGTTAATTTTGTTTATTTTTACTATAATTACATTGATTATAGTTATTTTTGTTATTTTGTATTTTATTTATATTATATATATATATATATATCGTATGTGTTTTATCATTTGTATTCTTCACCTTGCAAACCACCCAGAGTAACCTTCTGGCTAGATGGCTGTGGTATATAAATCTAATAAATAAATAAATAAATAAATAAATAAATAAATAAATAAATAAATAAATAAATAATCCAGTGCAACCCTGTTGTGGTTCACCTGAAAGCCAGCCGTCCCTCCTGCTGCTACCAGTCAGCACGGCAGTGGCTGAGGGTGGAGGGGAAGGTGTTTGGGAGAAAGAGAAGCTGGGGATTGTGCAGGAAAGACAAGGGCATGGAGAAGGGTGTGTGTGGCTGGGTTTTTTTTTTTTGGGGGGGGGGGACACCCACGGCCTCGATGGGGCCTCCTCTCCAGCACGGGTTCTTGCAACCTTTGCCTGGTGCTTCTCACCAGAGGGGGGGGCACTGGGAAGGACCCTCATCCACCCAGGGCACCCCAAGTGCATGCCGCCTGTGGCCGAAGAAGGGGGGGGAGGAGGAGGAGGAGTGGAGGCAGAGGGCCTTTGCGGGGGGGGGGCAGTCCAGGCTGGCTGTGGGCAGCTCCACCTGCCCTCTCCCAGAGCCCAGGAGTCGGCCCAGCCTCCTGTACCGAGCTCACAGGGGCCGTGCTGTGCCTTGGAGCCCCTCCCCTCTTCATGCCACCCTTCAGAAGCACAGAAGGGGTGGGGCGGGGGATCCTCCACCCCCACCCTTGAGCTGCCTGCCCTGGCCAGGGAAATAAAAGATGAGCCCGCAGTCGGCTGACAGCGGCGGCTGGTGATGGCAGCGGTGGGCAGGGCAGCTGTGTGGTGGTTGAGACCCCCATCCCCAGTGGGACTCTTTATGTCCAGGCAGCAATGGCTGCGGAGGCCAGCTGGGGGGGGGGTGACCTCTGCTGCCCTTGTGCCCCACCTGTGGCCTTCTCAGGAGCTTCTAGTGGGACACAGGTTGCAGGCTTGACCAGCCCTTTGTGATGACTGAGCCAGGCTCCTCCTCTTCACCCCCTCCCCTCCCGCCCAGCAGTTCCTTTATGGAGGCCTCCTCCTCCTCCTCATTTTCCCATCAGCTGCCGAGGAAGATGGAAACCCACCCTGAGGCTGCCTGAGCTGGTCTACCAGAGCTCTGCTGGGAATCTCTGGGTTGGCCCCAGCTGTGTTTGTCAAGGGCAGGGCCCTCCCAGGACCGGCTGGCCGGTGGGCAAATATTGATGGGTAGGCGGCCAGAGGTGACCGAGTGGGCTGGGTCACTGCAAACCCAGGGAAAGAGGTGGGTGGCACCCCATGTCTAGACAGCCACCCAAGCTCAGTGCCCCTCCTTCCACTCTGGTGGGGGCCTTCTGCATGCACTGTTCTTACGACAGAAAGGCCAGGTGGTCAGACACCCCCCCACACACACAAAGCCTTTATTAAGTACCTGCTCTAGAAGAGACAGCAGCCGCCTGTGACTGTAGCTCCCCATTAGGCTGGAAGAGGCCCCTGGGACCCCTCCTCTGCTGGAGACCCCTAAAGACCTCCAGAGAACTCAGAAGTCCTGGAAAGCTTCCCCCTCCCCATTGCTGCCGCCCCCTCCACAACCTTGGTGAGACATCCTTGATTCACGGGTGCTCTTCCCCAATTCATCTTTCCAGCCGCATGGCTTTATCTCTTCTTGCTCCCAGGGGGACCTGACTCAGCATCACATCATCCCCAGCTCTGATCAACGCGCCTGGAGGCCCAGGCCAAGGGGGGCTCACAGGCCGAGCACCGGGACCTGCCCCAGCAGTGCCTTAGCCCCTTGGCGTGGTCTTCAGGGGTGAAGCCAAGAGGCATGGGACCCTGGGCAGACTTGGGAGGGTGTTGGGGCTGCCGAGTCAATGAGAAAGGTACTTTACACATGGGCAGAGGCTCTACGTTGGTAACCATTAATCCTCCTCACAACTGGAGCAACAGCGCCGGCAGCCTGGTTAAAGAAGGAACTGGCAAACCGATAGGTTTCCCTGCCTAGTAAGACCCACTCCTCAAAGCTCACGCCCCCCCGCCTGCTGCCAGAACCAAAGCGAGTCCTTTTGCTGGATCAGACCATTCCCTTGCCAGGAGGAGGAGGAGGAGGAGGGAGGGAGGGCACCACCACCCCTTAGGCAGCAGCTCCCTTCTGCCTGGGCTCACAGCTGCCCTCTCTCTGCCAGGGTGGCTTCCCTTTGGGGCCAGCAGCCTCCCACTGCGGGGGGGGGCTACTGGCCTTGTGCGGATGAGCAGGTCTGCCCTTTTGCCAGCAGCCTGAGAAAGAGGACCCTCCGGGGAGGGGCAGGGGAGGGGCCACCACCCGGAAGCCCTTCTGGATGTGGACGGACGGTCTTGGAAGCTTTGGATCCTTTCTCTCTGGAGGGCCTCACCTTTGGAGGGCCAGCCAGATCAGCCAGGACGGGGCCTGAACCTGGCACCCTCCAGACGGGCAGTATGACAAGCTCCACCATTCACTGCCAGCCCTACAATGGGGGGGGGGAGAGGGGAGAGGGGAATGTGGCCCCACAAGTCTCGAGGAGAGGTGGGGCTGCAGAACTGGCTATGAGGCCCACAGACAGACAGACAGACAGACAGACAGACAGACAGACAGACCCAAGAACAGGAAACTGGCTGCTTCAGGGGCAGCTGCCAGGGCCACCAGCAGCGATCAGCCCTTCCAGTCAACAGGCAATCCTGGCTCACTGCCAGCTCAACTCCTCCCCCCCAAAAAAATACCCTTTTTGTATCATGCGTCACTCTGAGCCCCCTCTTCATCAGGAAAGCTGGGGAGTCCCTGCCTCCCCTCCCATGTTGTCACCCGCAAAACATCTGGGCCGCCTTCCGGTGCTGGCCATCCTAGCCCTTGGCCTTTCCCTGGAGGGCCTGATAGGAGGCCTCCTCCTCACTTCCTTGCTGCTCCAGATGTTTCCGGAGGGGGCTCAGACATTTGCAAGGACCGGGGGGAGGGGTCTCCCAGCAAGGAAAGTGGCTGCCAGGGAGTTTCCAAGCGGGGATGCATGGCTTTTAGGATGGCAGAGCTGGCCTGGACCAGCTGCAGAGGCCAAAGCGGAGACAGCGCCCCTCTCTCTCTTCCCTGTCCTGATCCCATGATCATTTGGGATGGGCAGCTCAGCCTGCCTACTGGCGCCTTCTCCCCCAACACCACCACCCGCCCCAGGAAGGAAGGAGGCTGGCTTGCTGGCTGAGGCTGCATTCCCTTTGCAATGCTCAGCTTTGCCAGGTTGGGGGTGCACTCCTGGGCTCCCCTTGGAGCCTGGGTGGCCAGGAGTACATTTGCCCCAGTGGCCATGGGCTGATTAAAGGACTGGGTCTTCAGTTGATCCATGACCCCACAGCCAGGCTCTTGGCCAGGCCCAGTTAGACCCAAAGCCCTGGGCCCTCTCCTCCTTGTCCCGGCTTCATTGGCTGCCCGTCTGTTTCCAAAGACAGCACCAAGTGCTGGTGATAAAGCTCAGCACAGCCTGGGGCCAGGCTACTTGAAGGGCCACGTCAGGCGACGGAAGCCAGCCTGGGCTGTGCGATCGGCTGGAGGTGACATCTCGCAGTCCCACCCCCTCCTGAGGTTCATTTGGGGGAGGCCCAGATTCCCAGGGTGGTGTGGGGGACAGAATGACAAACGAGGACTCTGGAGAACAGGTTTAGAATCCCCACGAGGGACGGGCCTCCATGGCTGGATTTCGCCAAACGGGCACCACCAAACCCCACAGAGGCCTCATCTGCTGAGAGATCCCATGGAAATGTTACCAGTTTTTATGGATAATTTTTCGTGCTTGGCTTGGAACCAGTGTCCAATAATTAAGCTGAAATAAACTAAGGAAGTGCAACATTGTGTCGTTTAAGTCTGCTTTACTGAAGCCAAGCCAAAAAGTAACAGTCAGTGGTCTCTCACCCCGGATGGTGTGGATGAGCCATGCTCATTGGCTCAACACCAGTTTTTATCCATACAAACCAGTTCAAGGTTTCCCTCGATCTGCAGTGGTGGGTGATTGTTCAGTTTGTCCTGGTGATCCAATTTCCTGAGCCATTAAGCTCTTAATGGTCCAAATCCTTGAGTAAATATTCCATGGGTTGTGTCCTATTGTTCAGCTAGGCACCCTCTGGCAGAGACAGGGAATGGAGAATTCCAGGCAAGGGGACAACCGCCTGTCCCTCAGGCACTGTTGACCCTGGGGGGGGGGGTTATAATCCATGTCCTCTGCCACTTCTTGGAACAGTTGCATACTTCCAGTAATTTACATGCATAATGCATTCAAGTTCCTATCATTTATCCTAGCTGGAATAAATGTTTTGGAGCCTGATTTCTCATGGTATCAGAGAGGAAAGACCTCTCCTCACAGCTCAGTACATAAGATGGAGGCACCCACTGGGCTGGAGAGCTTTGAGATGAGACCCGAGGTGGGCTGCAGGTCCCCTACACAGCATGGGAGGGAGGGGCTCGGGAAGGGTTTGCACGGGTGGGTGGGTGGGTTGTTCGCTGCCACTGCCACATCCTTCCACATAGGCACCTCTCTGGGGCATCCATTTGGCTGCCAGGTGAGGAGAGAATTGGCCCAGAGAAGCTTCCATGGATCCGATCCCTCCTGAGGGTGAGGCCTGGCCTTGCCTTGCCAGCATGGAGAATGGGGCACCACTGGGAGCCAAGGGGATGCTGGCACTGGCCCCTTCCAGGAGGAGGAATTGGGCAATAACACTCAGGCACCGCCCCGCCCCCCCCCGCCCCACGGAGCTGAGTGAACGCAGGGGGTCAGAGGGTCTGGAGGGTCCCCTGTCCCCACCGCACTCGCTCCGGGCCCTGCTGAGCCACAACCCGCAGCCTCACCATACGTTAAGATATGACCGTCTCTACGGTGCCACACGTGTCGAGTCTTTTGTTTTGTTTTTCTTTGATGTTTGCCTGAAATTCTTGAAAAGACTATAAACACAGCCACCCTCTCTGAAGCCTCCCCAAAGCCTCCCCTTCCTTGGCCTGAGAAGCCCCTCAGAGACCTGGGAAGAGACGGGCAGGCAGGCGGGCTGTGGGCACTCAGTGCCCGACCCCCTCCCTGGAGCCCCTTCCTGACAAAGGCCAGGGGGCACATCGCCTCTTTCAGGGAGGGGGGGCGTAGAGGGGAGTCACCCTTTAAAGGCTATCCTTCTCCAGAAGGCCTGAACACTCCCAGCCTGCCTTGAATCCGGGTCAAGAGAAGAGGAGAGGAGAGGAGAGGAGAAGGGAGAGGAGAGGAGAAGGGAAGGGAAGGGAAGGGAAGGGAAGGGAAGGGAAGGGAAGGGAAGGGGGCCTCCGAGGGTGCTCCATTCATCATCCACAAGCGGCGGCGGCAGCCCCTGAGCGACAGCCGTTTGAACCAAGGAGCCCTCCCGCCTCCTGCTTTGTACATAGACATCGCCCTGCGCCCTTTCAAAGGCCCAGGGCATCCTTGGGGAGAGGGGGGGGGGAGAGAGAGAGAGAGAGGGACCCCCTCTCGCTGTGCCTGCCCAGAGTTAAGAGAGCCGTCGGAGGAGCCAGGAGTGGAGGCGCTAGCTGGCTGACCCGAAGGGCCCTCCATCGAGCGTCTCTCCGTTCGGCTCGGGCAAGGCTTTGGTCCGGCAGCTTGGCGAGGGCTTGGCGGCTGCCCCCCCCCGCTGCCCTTCTTCTCCCCCAACCACCGCTTCTCTCCCCCCCCCCGCGCCGTGTCGGCCGTGACTCACGGGCGTGGGGGCGGCCCCTCCCAGTCGCGCCCTCCTTTTCCCAGACGGGACACTCATTCCCGCGGCCGGCCGGCCGTCTGGGCCCCGGGAGCCGCCTCCGCTTTCTCCGGGCTTGTTCTCGACGAGCCCCCCGGGCCGAGGAGGGGGCCAGGCCTGCCCGTAAGCCCGACACTGCCCGACATACCGCAGCTGTGATCTGGCCTCCGCCGGCCCGGAATTGGGGGCGGGGGGGGAGGGAGGCTGACACGTTCACAGGCCGGTGAGCTCCAGCACGTGGAAGGACACGGGCCGCTCTCCGTGCACGCCTTCCTCGCCGTCCCGCGCGTGAGAGCGGAGCACCAGGGTCCCCCTCCCCGTTGTCACGCGCCGCCGCCGCCGCCGCCGCCGCCGCCCAGGCTGTTCTGCCGGTTGGCCCTTCCGGGAAATCCTCCCCGACAGACGTTCCCTCGGAGGCCGCGAAAGTCTCGGGCGCTGGCGGGGCCCAAGGAGTTCAACGGGACGCCCCCGCCATAACCCCCCCCCGCCCGCCCGCCCCCCCGAGCCACCCCGGACCGGAACCGACGGCGCAGAAGCCTGCACGTGTTCGCGTGGGAGGCTTTTAGATCCACAGGGAGAAACACATCCAGAACATTTAAGGGCAATCCCGAGGCGGAGCCGGGAGGGCCGCCAGAGCCCCCCTGCTGAGCAGGCGCCGACCGACCGCCCGCCTCCCTCCCTCCGCAAGGTTGCTGGTCCCTAAATCAGCGGGAGAGCCACATTCCAGAAGAGGGGGGGGGGCTCTGCCACGGTGGGCACATTCACGGGTTTTTTTTTGGGGGTGACCGGTGGTGGCCTGGGCTTCCTGCTGGGGCGGTTGATGGGCCGGGGAGAGGGCGCGGCTTCTCAACCTCCACCCTCTGGACACCCCGCTGGGCAGTCGTCTTGGAGCAGGCAGCGGGGGGGGGGGGGCTCTGTTGCTGAGGCTCCTGATTCAGGGAGGACCCTCCCCCCATGGCTTGGTTCAGAAGGCCCATGAGGGTGTTGGGCACTGAGGGGCAGTCTTCTTCGTAAACGTTGAGCAGGCCCAGGGCCAGAACAGGTCTCACGGGGCTGCACCAGAGGCAGGAGACGTTCCTGTTTTGCCCTGCTGCCCCGGGCACGCCCCCTCTGCCTGGTGGCGGCGCGGCGGGGGTGCGCTCCTGCGGCTGATTCAGGCGGAGAGGGACCCCCTCCACCGCCGCCACCTACGACCTAAGTACCATTTCCTGGAGAGGTGGGGAACTGGCAGCCTTCCAGCTGTTTCCGTGCCAGCAGCAACCAAGGATGAGCAAAGCAGCCGCAGGGCTGCGTCTCAAACTGGTGCTCTGGGTGCCCATTCTCCCCCCCCTCCCCCTGCTCCCCAGGCGCTGCTCCTCCAGGATGTGCCTGCCTCCAGGAATCTGCCCCGCCCTCTGGAAGGGAGGTGATGCCAAACCACCCCCACCCCACCCACCCCAGGGAAAGGCCCCCCCGGAGGCCAGGCCTGGGCTTCCAGGGTTCCGGGCCAGCCCCCCCTCCTCTTTCGCTACGAGCATAATGTCGCCAGGGCTGGAACGTGCGAGACGTCAGGGTTGCACAAGGGGTTGTGTAACATGCAGTTGGCCTAAAGTGCATGTCATGGAAAGAGGGCAGGGGAATCCCGCCCCCCCCCCGCACCAGGCAGACCTGCTGAGTCAGGGAGCAGGATGTCCCAAAAAACCCAGGGCAGCGCTCCAGCCCAGCAGAGGTCCCAAAAGCCCTTTGCTCCTGAGTGGGAGGGAGACCCTGCACTCCAGCTGGGAAGGGAGAGGTCAGGAGGGCACAGCCCCCCCTCCCCAGCAATGGCCTCAGGCAGGTGGCCTGGAAGACCCCTGAGGTGCTGCTAAGCTTCTGCGGCTCACAAAGGGGCCCCCACCCTCCCACCCACCTCCTCCCCTGCAGATCTGTTTTGACTCCTCTCTAAATTTGGCCCAACCTCAGACCACAGGGAGTTTTGTGGAAAGGCTCTGTTACCCCCCCCCAAGCCCCCCTCCCCCAAGCAGTTTCCCCTGTGAGAAAAAGAGGATTCTCTCTCTCTTTCTCCATCCAAGTTATCTCTGTCTTAATTCTGCCCCCTGTACTGGCCTGGGCCAACTGGATTACCCCTGTGGAGTTCAGCCCCACAAACTACAGGAAAAGAGATTCCATTTGAACATTAGAAAGAACGTCACGACAGTTAGAGGAGCTGTCCGGCAGTGGAATAAGCTGCTGCCCCAAAGGAGGGTGCTGGATTCTCCTTCTTTGGAGGTTTTTAAGCAGAGGTTGGATGGGCATCTGTCGGGAGCACTGTGATGGAGGGGGTCCTGCATGGTAGGGGGGTTGGACTTGATGACCCTTGAGGTCTCTTCCAAGTCTATGATTCTATGATTCTACGTGGTCCAAGTTTCTCAGCTCAATGTATTCTTGAAGGCTTTCATAGCCGGGATCTGACAGTTGTGAGTTTTTCGGGTTGTTTGGCCAAACAGCCCGAAAAACCCACAACAACTTTCTCAGCTCACTTGAAGGTCCCTGGGCTGATGGGGGCCGATCCTATTTGCATTTCTCCCTCTGGCAGCCAAAGGTCTCCGATGGACGTGGGAGTCTGAGCCAGCCTCTTTTGGGCGTTTAGGCCTGGATGGTGCAATGGGGGTCCCTGGCACAGAGGGAACAGGCCCCATTCCTATGGGGTTGGCAAGGAGCCAGGTGGTGTGGCGTTTCGCCCCAAACTCTGGCAAGCCAAGAAGCCCAGGCCAAGAAGGAGCGATCGGGGGCCGAGAGCAGTCTTGCCTCCCTGGAGACCCCAACCCCACCCTGGCCCTTGAGGGTTAGCAACAGGCCAGGATCACACCAGGCTGTGCAGCAGCATCTGGATACCTGAGAGGACCCTTCCCAGGACACCAGCCCTGTCCCCACTCCTCGGTCCCAGTTCAGGCACTTGCGTGGACAGGATGTGCGGTGCTCGTGAGCTGTCCAGTGGAGAACTGCACAAACCACTTTAGAAACCAGATTTATTAGGCAACCATATTTGTCCAGTGTGCTTTGATCCAGATCCGGATCACGGAGCCAGAGGGTTGGACTAGATGGCATCTGCAAGGAACAGTTGCAGTGTGTTGTACGAACAGGAAATGACAGAAACATAAAAGCTTCAATTATTGCAGAAGGCACCAATGGGACACCCACCACCCACAGAAGGGGTTTTCTTTGTTTCCGCTCAGGGTAAGCAGAGGAAGAGAATGTCACAACCCCCTTGGGTAGACCAAGCCCCACAGAGAATCTTCCTGATTGCCCCCCCCCGACACACCCACACCCACAAAGAGAAACGGCAGGGCTGTTTGGTAAGTGGCAGCAGCAGCAGCAGCAGCAGCAGCAGCAGGAGCAAAACCCTGAGTGAAGTTAAGAGCACTTGGGATGGACCCCAGGCAGGTTGGTGCCACCGGCCGGGGACCATGGGCTTTCCTGAGAGCAGGAACAGAAGGCCAGGGACCCATTTTCCTGGCTTTAAAAGCAGTTATAAAAATTGTGAGGAGCACATTTCAAATTGGCCCCTAGTATTGCACTATTCCTCCCCACCAGCCCCCTGCAAAGTCCCTGTCCTTAATTCTTACACTGAGACTTGGCTTTTAGACCAAGTAAGAAGGAGCCCCGAGAAGGCTCTAATAGGCTCAGGTTGAACCCCCGAGAAGACTGAGGTTCTTCTGTTCTTCGGAGGCTCCTTTGATGACTCCTGTGGCCCTCTCCCCTGTCTTGGAGGGATTCCCTCCAGCTGGCTGAGGAAGGATAAGAAAGAAGGTGTGCCTTCCTCTTTGGAGAGAACACCCCGACCTGTGGGAGGCTGCTGTAAAATCGGTGACAGGAGAAGAGTGGGAAAGGGTCTGAGGATGGGAAATGGGGAATTAGCAAAGGAGGAGGCGGGGATGAAGGGAAGAGAGATGGCCCTCGGTCTAGGCTAGGAGGTTGGGAGGTCAAGACTGAGGGACTAAAAGAAGACCTGCGGGCAGGGGAATGGGTCGTGTTCAAACTCCCGTGGGGATGGAGAGGAAAAAAGGCAGTCGAGCCGCCATATTGGGGCCAGACCTCAGAGAGGGAAGAACGAAAGCAGGCTCCGAGTTCTTCAATCAGGAAGAACGGTGGAGAGAAAACCAACACACACTCAAGAGAGAATGGGAGAAAAGGCTCTCTCTGCCCATGGGGAGAAGCAGAAGAAGGAGAAGGAAGAGGTGAGGGAGATATGTTTACTATCTCTGTTAGGCTACTTTAGCTTTGTACCTGCTCCTTATAGGAATGTGGTATGTTGTCACTTGTCTTTGTATACAGTACTTGGATGGCCGTATTAGAGATTTGTATTGTATCAACTTTGCAGAGAGGAGGTTGCACTTTGACACCTATCCTTTTCTGCCTCAGCACCTGGGCAAAAAGACACAGAATGAACTATTTTTGGAATATTATCTCTATTTTTTTTACTCTTTCACCTGCATTTATCCTGAGCTTTATTAATGCCTGCATAGAGAAATATGTAAGTCAATCCTTTTATACTCTTTTAACCAAAGAAGCTTCTTGTGTGTTCATTGTCTTAAAGTGCTAGGATTTGCAAGAGGGGTGGAGAGTTGATCATTTTTCTTGTAAGCCAAGCCACACCTGCTGCCTATTAAAAGGAAATTCAAATGGATTTCTAAATTTTGCCCCCACCGAGAGTGAGAGAAGTCTGGGCATGGTCCTGGATCCAGCCCTCTCCTTGGAGTCCCAGGTGTCAACCGTTTCCAAATCTGCCTTTTACCAGCTTCAGCTTATTGCCCAGATTCGCCCGTTTCTGGATGAGCACTCCCTGTGGGCAGTGGTGCATGCGCTGGTGATCTTGAGGATTGACTACTGCAACACACTCTATGTGGGGCTTCCCTTAAGCTTGGTTCAGAGATTGTAGCAGGTGCAGAATGCAGCAGCCAGGTTGGTGGTTGGGACGAGCAGATTTGCCCGTGCCACCCCCATTCTGGCTTGCCTGCATTGGCTGCCCGTTGCCTCCTGAATGGGGTTCAAGGCACTGGTTTTGGTTTACAAAACCCTTTATGGCTTCGACCCAGATTATTGGGCATAGCGTATTTCCCTCAGATCAGCAAATGCCTAATCCACAAGAGATTCCCAGGCGCTCACGATTCGGGCAGCCTCCCTTGGAGAGGCCCGTAAGGTTTCTCCTCAGAACTGGGCCTTCTCAGTGGCTGCCCCGCAGCTTTGGAATCCTATTCCAAGTGAGATCTACCTGGAGCAATCCCTGTCTGCATTTCGGAAAGCCTTAGGGCCTTTTCACATGACTCCTAAAATCCATGACAAATGGCTCCCAGATCTGGAGCTTAAAATTGTTTCCCCGCCAGCTCCGGAGTTTAGAAAAAATTAAGTGCGACCACGCCCACCTAAGCACGTCCCAGCGCACTTTTCAAGTACCTGCTGTCTGGGGGTGAAAAATTCCTGATGTGGATGTAACATAGTGAGTGCCGGGCTCTCCTCGGTTCTGTTTGTTGTTGTTTTGCCCCCGCCCCTTTAAGAGATGCAATGCTGCCAGAAGCAGAGCTAGATGGCAGAACGGAGGTGAGCGGCATTCTTTTCTTGCTTTTTTTCTCCCTCCCCTCATGCAGACAGCAGCCAGGAGTGCGGAGGGGGTGGGAACGCAGGAACAGCGACAAACCCCCAAGATCTCTGGTCCAAATTTAAGTGGCCAGCGGACCTTAGGGGTCGTGTGAAAAGGCTCTTAAAGACCTGGCTTTGCCAAGAGGCCTTTGGGCAATTGGTTCTGGGGCTGCCGTCTCTGTGGGGTTTTGCCCAGATGCTTTTAGTTTAGCTTGTGTCTTATGTTTTTCCTATTTTGATGGGTATTTGTTATAGTTTTTTAATTGCTCATTGCCTATTGTTTACGTTTGTTTGCTGTTGTGTGTTTGTACACCACCCTGAGTTGTTTTTATACAAGCAGGCGATATCTAAATGTGAAATAGAGTAAAGTAACCCCTCCCCAAAACCTTCCAGGGGAAAGTGAGCCCCCAGGTGCCAAGCGTCCTCATCCGTGGGACCCAGTCTTTGGCTGAGGGCTCCCAAGCACCATCTCCTTCCACCACTTCCTCTGTGCCAAGGCCAGGGGGGGGGTGGCGGGGGAGGGGCAGCAACTCCTCCTTTGCAAAGCTCTCCCTGCTGCCCCAATTGGGGGGGGGCTGGCACTGCTCTGCCCTCTGGTGGCCATTGCCCGACACAGGCTTAGTCCCCACGGAGGGCCTGGAAAATGCCAGGCACTGGTTTTTATCGGGATGGTTTATTGTTTTTGTTTTCACTGCAACAGAGGAATCCAACGAACCTCTTGGCAATTAATTCTAAGGAGTTTTCCCAATTTTCGCCAGCCTCTGCTCGCCCCCGTCAGCCTTATCTGTTGCCCTCTTCCCCCTCCCCCGGCCACCCTTCTCCCCTTCACTTGCACTGATACCTGATTTTAAAGACATGGACTGTGCCATTACTCAGGGCCACCACGAAGCGCCCATCCCCAGCCACCGTGGCCACCCGTGGCCGATCAAGGCCGTTGGAAGCTGTGAGGAAGGGCCCCAGCTCCTCCCCCTGCTCAGAGAAGGCCACCACCTTGTTCTGCTCCCTCAGAACCACATAGACGGTCCCCACGGCATCGGCACAGACGGCACCCGGCTGGCATGCGCTCAGCTGGTCCTCCTGGTACTCAGCCACAAGCTCCCCTTTCCTGCTGAAGAGCACCACGTGGCGCTGGGACCAGTCAGAACCCACGAAGCCCCCTTTCCGGCCAGCCAGGAACACCAGGCACCGCTCGCGTGTGCCCTCCGGCACAACCTTCTCTACCAGGCGCCCCTCCAGGTCGTACACCTGAACGTGCCCAGCGACGCTCACGGCCAGGCTGTCTCCCCCCAAGGCCGTCAAGGCATGGCTGGCCTGCCCCCGCTTCAGGGCCTTCCGCCACACAAGCCCCCCCTCTCCATTCAGAAGGTACAGCTGAGAGCCAGCCGTGAAGGCCACTTTGCTGCCCACGGCAGCCACGCTGAAGGGAGCCACCTCACTTGGCACTGGGACTGTGCCCTTGAAGTCTCCTTGCAGAGAGAAGCGCTTCAGCCGCCGGTTCTGCTCGTCTGCCACCAGGATCTCTCCGGGGCCGTAGGGACAAAGGCCCGTCACCTGCGGGCGCTTCTTATCTGTGGGGGTCTTCACCCAGAAACTGCAGGAGAAGATGGGCTGTGGGAGCAGCAAGGGAGCTTTTGGCCCCTGGGCGGGGAGAGGAGGGACAGGGGCTCCCACGTGGGTCTCCGGCCCCTCACTGGGTAGCCCCTCCTGGCCGAGGGTGTCCTTGGGAGGGGCAGGGGGGCTGGGCAGGGCTGGCGGCAGCTGCTGCTCCTTGGCTCCTTGGGTGGTTCTCTGCTCCTTTTCCTCCTCTGGTCTCCTCCCAGCCGGCTCCTCCTCCTCCTTGAAGGTAAGGCGGAAGAGGCTCCCAGTGCTCTGCAGATCGGGACTGGTTTCCAGCTGGGGCTGCGGGGTGGCCAGGGGCTCCCAGGAGAAGTCCCGCAGCTGCCGCAGCCTCTCGGAGATCAGCTGCTCCAGTGGGAGGATCTCAGTCTCTCGGCCCAGGCTGAGCACCTTCTGGGCAAAGGCCACCGTGCTGGAGGCCACCTGCTCCTGGAACTCCAGCTCCCAGCGCAGGGTCTCAGCCGCCTTCTTCTGCCTTTCCAGGTAGTCCGAGAGCTGGGCCAGCACCTCCTCCTGCTGGGCCAGCACCTGCGCCACCACCCTGGAGCCGGTCTGCTCCACTGCGTCCCGGAGGGCAGCCCCGCGGGCCTCCAGCGCCCGCATCTCCTCCTCCAGCCTGGCCCGTCCTCGGCTGACGCGCTGCACCGTCTCCTCCACGCCCGCCAGGAGGCCCACAATGACGGGCCGGCGCTCCTTCGCCGCCTCGGCCAGGGAGAGGCAGGGCTGGTGCTGGAGGTGGGGCCCCAGCCGGCACTCTCGGCACACGGCGGCGGCGCAGGGGGCGCAGAAGAAGCGCAGCTCCTCCCCGACGTGCTCCTTGCACCGCGAGGCCTGCCGCTGCCGGACCTCCTCGTGGTACTTCCCCGACAGGAAGCCCTCCATGTCCACCACACGGTGGGCGTGCGTGAGCCGGGAGCAGCGGTGGCCCCGGGCACAGGCTTGGCACATGTCGTCGCCGCAGTCCAAGCAGCGGGAAGCGGCCGGCCGGCCGGCACTTCGGCCTACGAGCGGGCAGAGGCTGCACGTGGGCCGCGCCTTCCCCGCTGGGCCGACCAGGTCCAGGAGCCCCTGGATGAAGAAGTTGGCCTTCAGGCCGTCGACGCCGCCCGGCGGAAGGGGCACCTCCTGGCGGCACTCGGGGCACCGCAGGGCCCGCGCCTGCCCGCCCCCCTCGGCCAGCTCCTGCAAGCACGGGTGGCAGTAGGTGTGCAGGCAGGGCAGGATCTTGGGCCGGCGGAGGCGCTCCAGGCAGATGGCGCACGTCAGGAAGCCGCTGGCCAGCGCCTCCGCCAGGGAGGGGGCCTTCGCCGCCTTCGCCATCGGGTGGCCCGAGCGGGGCTGGCGGCCGTCAGAGGGAAGCCGGCTGCCCTGCAGGGAGGGAGGGAGGAGGAGATCGGGGCTGCTGGAAGGGCCCGCCAGGGAGCGGCTTGAGTTTGCGGGGACGCTCCGGGGACCCTCGTCGGGCCACGGCGGGAGCCTCGGGCGCGCGGGGCGAGACACGAGGCGCGCCGCTCGGTCCCGGGGAGGCACCGGCGCGCCCCTCGCACGTTGCGGGCAGGGACTGGGGGGGGGGCTAATAAGGGAGCGCCCCGCAAGGACTGGACAGTGAGCAACCTTCCCCCCACCCTCCTGCAATCTCCCCGCCCCGAACAGCGAGGCTGGGCGGCAAGGAGAGGGGCGCCCCCCGCCCCAGGCAAACCCAGCCCAAACCGCCCGCTCGCCTCCGCAGGCGGCTCCCGGGTCCCTCTCGGCTCCCGGCTGGAAGGGAGAGCGCGCGGAGCTTTACCTGGTGCTGCCTGAGAGCTCGCCCGGCCCCTGCGGCGTCTCCTGCCCGGTCCGTCCTCTGCTGGCCTTTCCGCGGCAGCCGGGAAGGAGGAAAGGAAAGCGAAAGGGGCCCCGGGGAGGCGGCGACCCAGGGAGGGCGGAGGCGGGCGGCTTTCCCTCCCCGAGCCTCCCTTTTCGGGAGGGACGCGCAGCTCCCTCCACCCCCCCTCCACCCCCACCCCGAGGGCGCCAGCAGGCGCGGGGCCGCCCGATGTCCTGCAGAAGGGAGTTCCAGCCGCGGGGGGGGGGGGCAGCCACCTGAAGAAGGCTATGGGAGGCGTTGGGTGGGCGCGAACCTGGGCAAACCCTCACCCTGGAGCGCCGGGCACAGGGTGGAGCCAGGCCGCTTGCAAAGCACAAGGAAGGCCAACGGGTTGACACAGGAACGGTCAAGGAATATCGTTTTGACCACATGTCGGAAGTATATATTCAACAGATTACAACATGGATTCTGTATAAAAATGCCAGGTCACCTCTGCCAGACAAGGAGGCCTATTAGGTCTAGGACACAGGGGCAAGGAACACTTATCACTGTAAGGTCAGGAAGGGGACTAGGCCAGGTGGTATGGCATGATCACCTCACCTCATGTAGCATGTGATTGGTCCACACCATCTTGCTATATGTATAAACCTCTCAGGCAAACCAGTGTTTAATTGGGCCTGACTAGGTGAGAGATAGATCCTCACATTCTGTTATTATCTCTGTGCATATGAGCCGTGCTTTGTTATTGTTTATTTTCTCTTGCCGAGTGCGCATGTGCAATATATGAGTTTTATACTAAGTTCTACTGTCTTATTTGTCTGCTAGCTCCATAATCACTAAGTGCATTTATTTTTCCACACCACTGCTAGTCTCTGCTAGTTTATTTTTTCCTGGAACATAATTAATCCCTATCAGTCACAATAGGGCTATGTCTTAACAGGAACCGAAACAGAGAATGAGGCGAGTGGATGGAAAGGGGCCCAAAGAAGAGGTGCTGATAACTCCAGGCCCCCAGCAGGTGGATTGGGCCCTGGCGGGTGCAGTTGCACCCCCCCACACACACACACACCCAGGGTGGAAGGGAAGGCCTCTGAGGTGACTCCCATTGCCTGGCACGTCCTGCGGCTGAACTCGGTTGCCGGCCCAGGAGCCCAGCAGCACCCCTCCAACGGGTCCCGAGCGACCTCTCCTTTCAGACCACATCCTCGACACAAGAGCACAGCAGCATCCAGAGTCAGTGGCAGCCAAAACGGGCATCTCTTCAGGCCCTGGCTGTGCGGGCTGCGCTCTGGGATGACCGAGAACAGATCCTGCCCCTCCTCGTCTAGAGGCTTCAATCCCCTTGGGAAACCCTCAAGGAACACACCCAGGCGGCATGGCAGCCGGGATGGCCCCTTCCTCCTTAGGTATGTGGGACCGCCCCAGCAGCACACAGGCAAGTCCAGGTGATTCACACAAAGACCAACAACCACACAATGGAGAGTTGTCTATTGTTCACATGCCCTCAAGCTGCTCTGGACATCTGGCTTCCGCAGCAGGGTTTTCAAGGGCCAATACATATTCCAGGGGTGACAGGGTCACAGGGAGTTTCCATAGCCTAGCAGAGATTCAGCCCTAGGTGTCCTCATCTCTCACTCTGCCCTCGGGACCCTGTCCTTGCTGGGAAGGACATGTACTGAGCCCTGATGCAAATATCTGAACAAGGGCTGAAAGGTCTTGCCCGTCAGCACCCGCAAGACCGTCACCAGACAGGACGGTGAGAGAGGCAGGATGCTGCATGAGGGGGGGGCACCCCTAACCCCCCCAGGATTTGGACCAGATCACCCTCTTTTTAAAATCCTGCCCCATGAAATGTCTGTGAAGATTCCCAGTCATCCAGGTGAGTTTATCTGGAAGCTGAGTCATGGCAGCTGGACTTCTTTTCTTGAGAGATTCAAACGTTTCTCTGCTCATCCAAATAGCTTCATCAGTCTGAGGAAAGCTAGTTGCGAGTCCTCCATTTTATAGTTCCCTTTGACCCCATGTGACCCTGGTCTGAAACAGCCTCATAAGATGGACAGTGGCCGGAATAGGCTCCTTAGGTGAACAGTAGTCTCAACAGGCTCCGTGACCTTCTTAGGCCACTGTCCACCTAAGGAGCCCATGGAGGCTCCTGCTGGTGGTCCTGGGGACGCTGCCGTGCTCTGCTGCTGCTCCTCCATTCTTGTGTAGCCAGCGACAAACCCAGGCTGTGGGGGAGGCCCATCACTCCAGAGGGGTCTGGCCGACAAGGGGCTCCTTCCTTACCCTGCAGGTCTGCTTGCTGCTCCCCCATTTTCCAGGCTGCAGCCAGGCCAGCCCCAACAGCTCCTGTTTGCTCCTGGAAGGGCATTCAGCCAAGGGAGGAAAGTACGTAGGTCAACTGACCAAAGTGGAGGGCATGGGACCTTGCCCTTGGCCGGTGCCTGCTCCCTCCATGTGCTGTGGGGCAGGGCTGATTGATTTATTCATTACATGACATGTATGTCCTGCCCACCTAATGCCATAGCACTACCTGGGGCTGGTAGCAACATTAAAGTACCACCGTCCCACACCGCCCACAAAGTCTCAAGAGAGAACCAAGAGCCATTCAACCCAGGATACCCAAGCATCAAGGAAACCTGAACAGCTCATTGAAATTGAAATGAACTCAAGGAAGCAACTTGCAGTTATAAACTAGTGAGCCAATGGAGACGTTACAGGGGCCAGAGGTTTCCAAAGGCCTCTTGACGCAGGAGGGGTTTGACCTGTTTCCGGAAGGGCAGGAGGGAGGGGGCCTGGTATAGATCTGTGTAGCATTGCAGCTGCCACCATGGAGAAGTGTGAGAAACGAAAATATAGAACTATGCCGCTAATTGGTATATAGATACAGTATGTAATCAATAGCAAGCATAAGAGCTGTCTTTTAACTGTAATTATTAAGATACACAACAGAGGAAAGTGTGATGTGCTAAGAAAGACACTGGTTTTCCTGTTGATGCTCAGGCAGAAGCTAAACGGAAACATGTGTGGTAACAGCAAGCTGAGAATTGAACTGAGCGAAAAAGAGGAAGTAACTTTGGATTATGAATCTTTGGGTGTGCAGGTGGGTTCAGTAAGTGATGGACAGTTAGTGGGTGGTTCTGGAGGTGTGGTTGTCCGATAGTGACTGAGGAAGGGTCTGGAAGGGTCTGAAAACGTATAAAAACCCTTGGAAAGAGTGTTTGGGATCCTCTCTCGACGAAAGAGGGGGACCCCATTCGCAAATGGCTCTGTTTGTGTTTTGCCTTTTTGCTTTTGCCTAATAAACTCAGCACTGACAACTTTTCCTTTTTGTCTGACTTGTTCTCATTTTTGAAAGACTTTGCCACAAGATCACAGAAGGACCAGGTCCTCCCCGTGGCTGACCTATCAGCCTCTCTCTCTCTCTCTCTCTTGGAGTGGCTCGGCTGGACAGTCTTGGAGAGAAATGCTCCGTCAGGTGAAAAGGTCCCGAACCATTAAGGGCTTTCTAGGTTAAAACCAGCACTTGGGATTTGGCACGGAGCCTGCAGAGAGCCAACACAGGGAGATGTGAGCAGATCCTCCTGCAACTGAAAGGAACCTGCATTTTGTACCTGCTAACCACCCCACCACCCACCGCCGTGGGTCTGCCAGGTGGGGCAGAGTGGGGGAGCAAGGGGTGCTCTTCTCTGGAAGGGGGCAGGGGGCTCCTCTAGCAGCCGGCAGTGTGGGCCCAGAACCGGCTCATGGTGGCCACTGCAGTGGTGTGGCGACAGGCACGGCAGCAGAAGGACGCCCCAGTGGCTGGTGCATGTTTGGCCCCTGCCACTCCCGACAGAGGGAGGCTCCGACAACTGGCGAGAACAGGAGAGCAGCTCCCATCATACCTGGAGACTGCAGGGCTGGAGGCCATGGAGGAGGGGGGCATTTAATGGCATGCCAAGGACTTTGAATACCCAGGTAACAGGTCAGGAGCCCTGTTCCCAGTGGCACCCACAGCAGACAGCCAACCAGTGGAGCTCCCTCCTGGAGGAGGCTCCAAAGGCGAGAAGTGGGAGGATGGAGGATGAGGATGGAGGACGAGGAGGAAGAGAGGTGATCCAAAGGAAGGCGCCAGGGAAGGGGGCTGGGGGTGGGGGAGGGGGAGGGCAGAGGAAGGGGGCAAGTAAGCATCAGGCATGCTGGCTCAAGGGCCCAGTCTGAAATGGAAGTGGTTGCCTCTCCCACCCCCCACCTCCCATGGGAGCTTCAGCTTGGCTGCCATTCAAGCCAGATGCACAATGAGGGCCGGCCGGGAAGCCAGTCGCGCCCCCCCCGACCCTCTCTCCTCCTCCTCTTCCTCCTCCCCCTCCCCCCCTTGGAGAGTAGGGGCCCCACGGCAGTGGCAGCACCAGGGGCTGAGAGTTGCGTCAGGTGGAGGACCAAGGCTTCCGGGCTTGCACCTGGAGGGAAGGAGGGAGGGGAAGGAGAGGGCTGAGAAAGGGGGCCTGGGAAGGAGGGGGTTCTTTATCCGGGCGGGAGGACCCAGGTGCCCCAAAGGCTGATTGTTCTCTCTCCACATCAGAGGCCCCCCCTTTTCTGACTTCTGTTTAGCACCTCCCACAAAGACACTCTGCCCCCCCCATGGGAAAGCCGGAGGGGGGGGGGCAAGAATGAGCCTCCAGGACCTTTGTTCCGGAGGGGACCTCTCCCCACCCTCTCGCCCAGGGCTCTCGCCTCTGCCCCCTTGGAGCCCCGTCTTGCCAACACACTGGCCAGAAGCACAGAGTTATTGCCAGGTAGACCCTATAGCGTGCGCTCTGGGCTTTGGGAGGGAGAAAACACCCCCACCCCCACCCCCACCATGCCTCCTTCTGCCCCTCTCCCCTCCCTCCTTCTCCCTTCTCCAAGACTCCCCCCCCCCCCGCCGCCGCCCCAGCGCTTGCTCACCACCGCAAGGATGACAGCCACAGCAAGGGTGACGGCGAGGGGGAGGCCGATGCTCAGCCCCACCTTGCTGATCTGGAGGTTGCATTGGTCCCCCAGGAACCAGGACACGTCCGTCTCGGGGCAACTGTGGAAGAGAAACACCCGGGGTGGCCAGGAAATCCAGGGGAAACTCGCAGGAAGGGCTCAGCCTCCCGGTGGGTCCCAGCTGTGGCTGTCTGGGAATGGAGAGTTTGTGCCCAGCAGGAGGGGGGGGGCTTGGAGTGCTGGTCCCTCCTTCCACTGGGCTGCCCCCTCTTTGCAAGGAGGGAGGGAACCGGAGGTGGTGGCGCTGGTTGGCCAAGCCCTTGGGCATTTCTCCCTCTGCAATTGCAAGGGCAACCAAAGGCCTTGAGTGGGCCACCGGTTGCCCCTCGTCCCCTCTGCCCCAGATCCAGCTCCCCCCCCATGCAGCCTTACAATTTAGCCAAAGAGTAGCCCCCAGGAGGAGGGGCCAAACCTTGTGAAGGCCAAGCCGTGGGAGCCAGACAAGCTACTGGCCCTGCAGGCAAGGAGGAAAGGGAGGGCACCTCTCGTGGGCTCCTGGGTGGGCAGGTGGGCAAGCAGCCTCCCCAGGCCTCCCCCTCCCCGACTGGCAGACGCTTACTGGCACTGGGGGCCAAAACGGGGCACCTGGCATCGGCCGTGCTTGCAATCCAGGGCACCTGGGTGGCCCTTGGCACACTGGGTGATGCATTCAAAGCCACCCTCTGTGGGTCGGACAGAGAAGAAGGGCCTGAACTCATCTGGGATGGGGCCCCGGCAGATCTCTGGAGGGAAGGGAAAAGCAGCCATCAGTCCGGAGGGAAAAGAGGCCAGCCAGTGCGGGGGTGGGGGTGGGGGTGGAGGAAGGCAGGGTCCGTGGGGGTGGGGGTGGGTGGGGAGAGGCTCACCTGTGACACTCACCTTTCTCATCCACTCGGACAACACCCTCAGAGGTTTGGATGGAGGAAGCCTCAAAGCACAAATCTGAGGAAACAGAGCCCCAGACTTGGGCACAATGAGTGGGAAAGGGTTAAAATGCCCCATTTCCCCCCCCCAATCGAGATCCCAAGGGATCCCAAGGGCAGGGTGGAGAAATGGGAACCTACGCATCTTCTCCCTCCATGGTTCATACTATGGGTGTTCAGCTTCTCTCCAACCAACCGAGACAGGTGCCTCTCAAGGAGGGGCACCAAGAACTTCCATGTTCAGGTGATCCTGAAGGCCTTTGTGCATCCCAGGCAGCACCCCGAGCTCCACACAGAGGCCTGGAGTTTGTTTGTTTGTTTGTTTTTGTGGCACATACGTCCAGTAGGCAACAGACAAGCCAATGATTCCACCTCTCATGGAGACCTTTACGTACCTGGGCCTTGGGAAGTTGTTCCCCTGGGCTGAGCCTCCCTTGGAAGGCTCTCGGCTAGCCAGAAGCCCCATCCCCCCACCCCCGCTTCTCCTCTGCAACCTATGCCGTTGGTGGGGGGGGGCGCACTGTGTAGCTAAATCTTCAGCCTGAATCTCGAACTCCAGAGAGAGTGCCTGAGGAAGGGGTCACACAACCCACAAAGCCTCACAAGAAGAGAACCCTTCAAGTGCCAACCTTTCAAGTTGTTGTGGTTGCTGCTACTGCTGCTGCTGCCGCCCTGGGCTCTCAAGACACCCTGAAGGCCTCCTGGCCGTCCGGTGGCCTGGTCAGTGTCAGTCCAAAGGTAGTCCAACTGTCTCCCAGGAAGTGCCCACTTCGCCCCCACCCCACCCAGGCCCTGTGGCCGTGCTCCTCTTCCACCTCTCCTCCACCCTTCCTGCCCCCCCCCGCCTCGCCCTGCCGCGACTCACCAGAAGAGGCTTTGCACAGTGCCTGCCCCTGCGCTGCCTCAGAGAGCAGCCCCACCAGCTGGGAGGACACGTTCTGCAGGCCTTCGTGGACTCTGGTGCTGAGAGGCAGCGTCATGTGGACTCGGTGGTGCACCATGACACTGCCTGGCCTACGGGATCAAAGGGGCAGGGGTCAGTGTGTGTAGGGGGGGGGGAGTGACAGCAGCCTCTGGGGTCTCCCAAAGCCTTACCCAATTTTAACAGTTACCACCTTGGCTAGCTGAAAGCACCATTGATCACAGAAGCTGAGGAGGAGGAGGAGGAGGAGGAGAAGGAGGAGGCCAGGTTTTCACTGGTAGGCAGGAATTTATGAATCAATCTAAATAGTGGCCAGACCGATTCCACTGCAGTCCTTTTGTGCCAGCATAACTGAGCCCTTAGTCTCCAGCGACACATCCTTAGACTTGAGGGTCTTGTCCAGCTCCATCATGGCTGTCCTTCCGAGTCTTGGTGTTTTCCTTATTTCTTGGCTACTACAGTCTCCATTTGGATTGATGGCTGGACCAAAATTAACCTACTCAGCTATGTTATTAGGCTTGACGGAGAGGGGTGTGCCTGCGTGAGGAGGCACACTGTGCAGGCGTGCCCTGGATGAGGTGGGGGGGGAGGCTCTGCCTTTTGCTCTAGGATGCTTCCTCCCCCCCCCCAACCCGCTCCCCCCAATCTTCTCCTCGGCTGTAGCAGTGAGGCAAATGCCATCCATGGCAAGGTTCCTCTCACTCAAGTGGCCTCCTTGACCCCCTGGGCTTCCTCCCCAATCAGGTTTTATCTTCTCTCTCTATGTGTGTGTGTGTGCGTGTCTCCCTCCCTCCCCCCATTCAGTCTCCCTCTTATTACTCTAGCAGAGTAAATAAGAACTGGGGAAGGAGATCCTTCCGGGCAAAGAGCTTTCCGGGACCCTCGGAGGCCAGAGGGTGCTGGCTGGGAATGGCACCGGTCGTGCCTCTTTTTTCTTTCTTTTTTCCTGGCCCAAAAGAGAGTCACGGCTATGGACACAGTGGGAATAAAGCAGAGAAGACAGGCGCTCCCAGGGCAGCCTGCGCCACTCCGCATTTGAGGCCCGCCACATCCCTAGAACTGATGGCACTGCAGGCCCCAGTCCAAGCAGGACCCCTCCGCCTTCCCCCTCCTCCCCCTCTGATTTTAGCCTGAGACAAGGAGCAGATGGGAAGTCTCCTGGGGGGGGGGGGCTCTGGGCCATCCATGCATCCAGGCAGGATGGATGGCAGGAGTGGCAGGGCAGAAGCACTTCAACAGGTGCCTCCATTAAGGGGGCCTCCTTCAGTCCCTTGTAGCCCCGCCACCCTCTCTGCTGGTCCTACAGCCACCTGGGTCACATAAAAGCCCTCCGCTCTACCATCTCTACACATCGCTCCAGAGAACCTGCCATTCGCCTGCCAGCTGGGTGTCCTTTCAGGTGTGTGTGTGTGTGGGGGGGGATAGGCACCAAACCCCAGTCCTGGTGTCTGGGGTGGCAGGGGATGGCAGGTGTGGTATTTGCAGCCCCTCGAAGGAGGCCGCTACCAAGAGTCACCTGGATTCCCCCCACCCCAGGTGGGAGCCACCCTGTGTCTCAGACTTATCATGAGCTGGGAAAGGGGGTGCACATGGAGGGAGGTTTGCCTTTTATTTCCGTTCGGGGGTTCAGCTTCTTCTGGGGGGGTGCCTCTTTGCTCCTCCTGCCTTTTGTGCACTGGTTGTTTTGTTTAAAATGAAACAGGATGCCTCTTTGGGGTTATTTAGCTTTGTTTTTCCCCATTTGACCTTTCTGGCATGAGTCCAAAAAAGCTCTAAGTGGGAACCCTAAACTACACCCCAAAAAGGAGAGGGAAAGTAATGGACCCACAATGTCTAGAACAAATACACAGGGGGACTTCACAAAATAACAGTTCAATAAACTCACAATATATCTCTCCTGCTTCTTGTTGGTGCCCTGCACAGCCGCCGCCGGCCACAATAAACCCAGGTGGACATAATAGATCAGGCAGGGAGGAGGAGGAGGGGGAGGGGGGGAACAGCTGGGAGGGGGCTCCAGGGGCAAAGGGGAGAGTCAGAAAAGCCCAGCATCACCCCACGGGCCCCCTGGCCCCCAAAGGCCGGCCCAACCAAGAAGGCTGTGCAGCCCCTCACCTGAGCCCTAAGACCGTCACGCAGTGGTATTCCGGCACCTTCCGGTAAGCCTCCTCCACCTGGAAAGCAAATGCCAGGGTTTGTGAGGAGTGTTGGATTCCCGGGGTGAGGGTGGGGGTGGGGTGGGGGAGAGCAAACCACTGCCTGCCCTCTTCCCTTGGCCGCTCAGCTGGCAGGCAGCCCCCCCTTTGCCCCTTGCCCAAGGGGTCCTTGCAAGGGGTCACACAGGGGCAGGGCAGCCGGAAAGGACCCCCACCTGGGCTGCCAGCCTTAGCAATGATTTGGCCCAGGTGGGGAAGGGGACTGCAAAGGGGGGGGGGCGTGAAGGGCGGATAAGGTTAACTGGGGACAGTTCACGTCAAGGCCCGGGGCTGTGGCAGAGCCCATCCCCCAGGTCAGGGCAGCCGCTGTTGCAGGCTCAGCAGTGACCCAGCAGGGGAGCTTAAGGCCGCTGGTCTGTCTCCAGCAACAGCACCCGTTGAACCGGCGGCTTGCTCCCCCAGAGGGCCTGCCAGGAGGGCAGGCGGGACCTATTCAAAGGGCTGTTCTAGGGGCCTGATTCACAGTCCGGGGGGGGGGGGTTGTCGCTCAGCTTTCCCTAGACGCGCATTCAGCAAAAGACTGGCACTGGGTTTGCTGGCTGGGACGGGATCCTTGAGCAGCTCAGGGTTCCCGAGGGAGGCCCCCGGTGGTTCTCACTTGCAGATTTCAGCTGCTTGGCGGGACTCTTTTCTCCCTTCTGTCCCGCAAGTCAGCCATACGACAAAGGAAGCACCTGATCCTGGTGGGGACCTGGGTATGGTTTCTGCCAATTTCCAAGGGCTCCCCCACCCCCAAGAAAAGGGCTAGCTCCCTGCTGAGCTCTTCAGGGGGAGGCACCTTGGTGCTAAGACTCCTGTCCCTGAAGAATATATGACACTCTCATGCCGCTGACTGCTCAACGAGGATAAAGGAATGCAGGGGCAAAAGACCAACAAGGTTGTATTTGGAAGACAGCCTGGCCCTTTCAAAAATGAACGCAAGGGACAAGGTTTGCCAAATGCACGGTTCTGCTCGCGTTGAAGCCAAAGGCGCACCAGCCACGGAGCCACCAAGGGCAGCCATCTTGTTGACTGTGGAAACCTGACCCACTGTAACCACCATGCCGTCGGGATCATCCCAAGGTGTTCCTCAGGTATGCCCAAAGGTACTGGCTCCAGCGGCAGTCTATCAACAGGGAGCTTAACTTGCTAAGAGGAAGTGCTTAGGGTTAAGGCTAAACAAATGACCTTGCCCTCTAGCCTGGTTGTGGACCTTAACAATGCCAGTCTGCCCTTGTGCAGGGGAGACCCTTAAGTCTATCGTCACATGGCATCCCTAAAAGCCCTCAGAGGCCTTCTATGGTTTCTCTCTCTCTCTCTCTCTCTCTCTCTCACACACACACACACACACACACACACACACACACACACAGAGGGATAGCTCCACCCGCTTGCTAGGTTTTACCTGCCGTGTGAACTCCTGCACAAAGTCCTTATAGTCGGTGGAGGAAGAATCGGCAAGTTCCTCTGTGAAGTTCCGGTTGATGACCTTGACCACCATGTCCAGCCAGGCCTCAACCTCTACAAAAAAAAAGCACAAGGGGTCAAGACTGACCTCGATCACCCCAAGACCTGTGAGCCCCATAGCACTAGAGTTGCCTGCCCAAGAAGGAGGGAGCCGGGAGGGCCTGGGGACCAGGGAGCGTTGTGGGCAGGAAGAGGCCAGGCTGGCCATGCCGACCATGGACAGACATCCCAGGCAGGGGGAGGCGGCTATGCGAGTCGGAGCCTATGTCCATCGATCACGGGGGGGGGGGGGCAAACCCGAGTTCCACCAAGAGCTGGCTCAGGTTTTGAGGAGGAGCCTCCCCCTGTTCCCAGGCCTCTCCCTGCTTCACTTCTTAAGTCAGGCATGAGACGGGAGGGTGGTCAAGGTGGGGCAGGCAGATGGGCCAAGGCCGGCAAGTGCCCAGGGAGGCCATCCTAAGGGCTCCAAATCCAGAGTCTTTCACAAATTCCGGCCAGCACCAGAGGCCATGGCAACCACCCTTTGGGGGACCGTGGGAGGCTGAACAAGCGGGATGCAAGCGAAGCATTTGGGACTGATGCTTGCTGCACCCAGGACCAAGCCACCGGGGCCCACCACAGCATGGACGCCAAAAGTCCAATCCGGCACGTGCCCTCTGGGCACCTGGAGATGCTGCTGGTGACCGCTGCCCCCCGCCCTCCCAAGTTTTCTCTGCCCTTTTCCTGAAAAGCCGTGACGAGCTCATACCTGTGTTGACCTCAATGACGTTCACCACAAATTCACACCTGGCCCCCCAGAAGTACTGCGGGCACTGGCAGGCCGTGGCAACCCAGATGCCCCCGTTTTGGCATTCCTTGGTGTCAAAGAGTTCACAGGAGGCGCCCCAGTAACCAGGAAGGCAAACACAGTGGGACCCATTGGAATGGCCGCCATTTTGGCAGGGGGCTGAGAAGAAGGAGGAGAGAGGCGTCAGCCACGTCAGGATTGCACAAGGTCCACAGCAGAGCAAAAAAAAAAAAAAACCCAAGAAGAAAACCCACACAGGCTTCTGCCCATCACTCTCCCCCCCACACACACACACATATTTTCCAACTTGCATTCAAATGACGAGCATGTACAGATAGTGGACAGAGAAGAGAGATGGTTCGAGAGAGGGGTCCAAGGAGCCACTCATGTGTGTATTGAAAGTCCATCTCGCTCAACAGAGGTGGGGGCCTCAGGCACAATCTGTCTCCTATTGATTGTGCTGCCCTTTCATCAGTCCACAGACAAATCAGAAGCACTTCACACCTCCACCAGCAAGGCCATTGCTAACAACACATACTTAATTGTGGACTTTCTAATTCCATTTGTCTTTGGGTTTTGGACTTTTTGCCAGACTGCTCTCAGAGGGTTAGAGTAGGGTCCCACATGTCCACAGCCCTTAGCTTCAACAGGGTTGTGTGTTGAGCCCCCTGTTCTACACCCTCTAAGCACATGATTGCACCTCTACCCACCCAAGCAACAAAATCATCAAGTTCAATGATGACACCACTGTGGTGGGGCTCATTTCTGGAGGGGACGAGCGGCTCTGTGTCTGATGTGGAGACAATAATCTGGTCCTTAACACCACCAAAACCAAGGGACTGGAGATGGATTTCAGGAGACAAAAATGCGGACATTCAGCTCCTGTACATTGGCGAGGACTGTGTGGAGAGGGTGGCTGTATTCAAGTTCCTGGATGTTACCCTCGAGCAGGGCCTGACCTGGAGCGCTAACACCACTGCTTTGCTAAGGAAGACCCAGCAGAGAAGAATATTCTTCCTCAAACACTTAAAGAAAAACAATCTGAATGAGAGACTGCTGGGGTCCTTCTACCGATGCTCCATTGAGAGCATTCTTACGCACTGTGTCTGTGCTTGGTTCTCCAGCTGCACAGCCACGGATAGGAAAGCACTTGAGAAGGTCATCACTAGAGCCCAGAAGGTCATCAGTCACCCTTTCCCATCTCTCGAAGAACTATACAGTTCCCATTGCCTTAAAAAGGCAAATGACATTCTACATGATTCAGCTCATCCCGGACATACAGTAGTCTGTTTGTACTGTTGCCTTCGGGCAATAAAAACAAGAACAAACAGACTAAAAAGAGTTTTTATCCAAGAGCCATAACCATCTTAAATGCTGCAACCAAACAGTGTGACCTTGAGGAGTTGTGATGGATGTATATGAAGTGCTTTTAATTCTTTTTAGCTTTTAAATGTTTTTTTTCCTAATTTTAGTTTTGTTTCTTACCCTTAACTGGGATAGTTTTTAATTTCACTGTACTATGTACAATGACAATAAAGTATATATTCTGTTCTATTCTGTTCTTAATCTGGGAGGGGTTGCAGAGGTGGGATGCACCCCCAGGCCATTGTAATCTGCCCATCCTATTCAGGCCATTATCCACCTAATGAGCCTTTTCTGACCAGGGTGATGTGAGATCAAGGTGAACTATAAATTGGAGGATTTGCCACTAACTTTCCTCAGATTGACAAAGCTGCTTGGATGAGTAGTGAAATATTTCAATCACACAAGAAAAGAAGTCCCGTTCCTATAACTCAACTTCCAAAGGATAAAAGAGAACTTTTATAACACACATATAAAAGTATGATGCTTAACTCTGATTACAATCAATCACATAGACAATAATTGTAAAATGTCCTGGAGAGGGTGACAGAAAATGGGGATTAATTATCTCACACACATTTTGGCAATTGGATTTTAAAGAAATAAATGAAATCAGCAATTTAAATATAACTGTATGTCCTAGAATAGCATTGCTATCAATATCTGAAAAGACGATAGAGAAGTGGAAGAACAATCTTACGGTACTGGATATTTATTTATTTAACATATTTTTACTCAGCCTTTCTCCTTAAAAAGGACCCATGATCACTTACATACTTAAAAACACAATAAAACACAGCTAGGAAGAGAAGGCAAACAGGACAAGCATCAACGCTGGCACACCCCAAATGTTCTGCGAATGAGGCTCACTCCTGACCCTAAGATCCAGACTGGTGTGACCCTTTGCCCACCTGGTGAGGAGGAGGAGGAGGAGGAGGAGGAGGATGCGCCTGCGGTGCTGGTGGTGCTCTTGGCAGGTGCAGGCGGTGCTTCTGTGGGTGGGGGTCCCCCCTGTTCACAGTGGGGGCCATAAAAAGGAGGGGGGCAGATGCACTTCACCCCATCGTGGGTGCCCCCATTCAGGCAGGTCCCTGCTGCAGGAGACAAGACGCCGGTCAGCCTTGCCGGTCGAGGACCAGGCAGAGAACGCTGTGGCTGCCCTCATGGCTTCTCCTGTCCTTGCCCAGTGTCCCTGGCCAGGCCAGACAAGGTAAGACTGCCCCTTCTCCCCAAGGCCTCTCCCCCCCCTTGGCCCCTCAGCCCCCCGCAGTCCCACTCCTGATCCCCAGGGTGCCAGAGAAATCCTGCTCCCCCACACTCCCCCGACCCTTCCTCCCCTCACCCCCGTACCTGTTGTGGCTCCCACGAAGGAAAGGTGGAGGAGAAAAAGGAGGACAGAGGCTGAGACAACGGAGGAGGTGCTGCAGAGGCCGGGAGCCCCCATGTCCACCACAGAGCGAGGGAGGCCAGTGGGGGGCCCTTCGTCCTCGCAGGAGGTGCCCATGTGTACTCTGCCCCGTTGTTCTTCTTTGCACCCTGAGTCACGGAGGGAGGCGGGGCAGCAGAAGGCAATTCCAAGGCCTCTCCTGCAGCACCTTTATTACGGCACAGCAGGAGGGCCATAAACGTGAGTCAGGAGGATTGCCGCCATCCACCCCTGGGAGAGGCATCCAGGGCAGGGATTTCCCGCAGCCACCGTGCCCTTCCTTGCAGCTCACTGGGGTCATGCACAGGGGCCCCGTGGAGAACTGGGGCCTCAGATGGCGGCATGCACGCAGGTGCCTGTGCCCGATGCCCTGCCCTTCCAAAGGCCCCTGCTGGGTGGCTTTCATAAAACAGCCATATGAAGAAATGAAGAAAAAACATCCCAGGGGTCACAGTGGGAATTTGTCTAATAAGTGGCCTACACACAGAGCTGCGGTGCCAGGGGCTGGGAGTCTTCCTCTGCTGGAGCCGACATTTGGACACACACACCCCGCACGGGAGCAGGGCAGGCTGGCCCTGGAGCTCTCAGGCCCCATCAAACCCAAGGGAGGTCCTTTGACCATCTGCCTGTCTCTCTGCTCTGCTCCCAGGCAGTAGGTGTAGTGGGAACCCCACAAGTGGGGCCTGGGGAGAGGGCAGTGGGGGGCAGGCAGGCGGGCACAGAGACCCCCGTTTCCTGATCATGCCCTGCATCAGCTGGGATTCAGAGGCACACAGAGAGTGCTGGTGCTGGAGACAGCATGGTTTGGATCCCCAGCCCCCAGCGCACGCCCTCCCCTCCAGACATTTCCCTGAAAGGGGAAGGTCACCCTCCATGATCATAGAATCATAGAATGGGAAGAGACTCAAGGGCCATCCAGTCCAACCCCCTGCCACGAAGGAACCCCCATCACAGGATGCCTGACAGATGGCCATCCAGCCTCCCCCTTCATTCTCACTGAAATACTCTCACCCTGAGTTCCCAGTTGTGTATCCTGGATTTCTTCAGCATCAGCATCATCAGGCAAGAATCTATGTGGCACTGGCACCATTACAGGCCACAGAGAGGGATTCCACCCAGGGTTTGAAAGCTGTGCATTCTTCCACGAATCCACCTCAAACCCGTGAGCAATCAGCCAACCCATCTTCTTTTTACTGGCTTGAATTCACCAATGCACTTCTGCATGTGACATTCCCCCCCACACACACACACACTGTAGAAGCACACCCACCCACGGGCATCGCACACATATAAGTCTCTAACAGGACTGCACAGATCACACCAGGTGCCACACCCAGCCCCGCCCTGCTGTCTTAATATAAGAAAAGCAGCGGTGGGGGAGATGCAGCTCCATCCCTCCCCTGCGGGAGGCACCCTTTTCACTCAGGTGGGCAGCCGGCAGGAGTGTCCTTCTTGTCACGCACCACGGGAGGCGCCAGCAGCAGTTCAAGCTGGGCGGGCAGCCTCACCGGCTCTCTGGGCTTGGGTGACTTTCTGTCCAGCACTAACGTGAAACGAAAGGACAGCATCAAGCTCACCACTCCGGACGGTTCGGGCCGGCCGTGCGTACCCTGAGCCGCCGGTAGAGGGCGGCCTCCCCCCCCCTCCCAGTTAGAGCCGGGCGCTCCGCCGCTGAGACGCGCGGCTGCGGGGAAGGCGAGGGCGGCGGCGGCTAGTCGCCTGGCCGGGAGGCTCGGGGAAGCCAGGCGAAGAAGACCCCCCCCGCCCCCGGGAATGAAAATGCCAGGGTCTCCGCTCAACGCCGGGGAGGGAAGTCAGCACGCCCCCCCCGCCCCGACCCCGACCCCGACCACGCGAGCCCCGGCCGGTTTTCGGGTCCCCAGGATGCTCAGGGATGGAAAGGGGGGGGGGGTTGCAGCGTCAACAACACCGCCATCATCAGGCCGCCTAAGAAGGCCGGACGGCAGCCAACCCGGAGTAGGCGGGCGGGCGGTGGTGGTGGTGGGGCTCTGTCTGTGCTCCCTTTTTTAAAGGAGCGCAGCGAGCCAAGCCCGGCGCCTGAGATGCGCCTGCGCCTAAGACGAGCGCCCCGGGGACATCCCCCCCCCCTGCAACGGAGGAGCGCAGCTGGCAGAATGGGCGGGGCGGGATTTTATTATTGCTCTTGGAACCCCCCCCCCTTCCCCACCTGTGCAGACCTCCCTGAATCTTTTGCCCTGATCACCATCAGCAGCCCCTCTGTGTTTTTTTTAACGCCACTCAGGTGGCCTCCTTGGGGGGGGGGGCGACGCTCCTTATCTCCCCCTCGTCCTTCAGCGGAAGAGGACCCAAGGACGGCCCGGAGAGGGCATGGTTTGCTTGCCCGGCCTTTGCCCTTTCTCTGGAAGAAGGTTCAGCGAGGGTAGCCCTCTTAGTCGTTTCAAGAATTTCAAGCCAAAATAAAAACAAAACAAAACAAAACAAAGGACACAAAACATGTGGCACCTTAAAGACTAACATGTTTTGTGTCTTTTGTTTTGTTTTGTTTTTCTTTGATTTGTGCCTGAAATTCTGGAAGAAGGGCGTGCCTGAAGGAAACACCTCCGGGTGATCCTTGTGCCAGATCCCAAGACCAGACCTGTTTGTTTCGTGGCCCTGTGCCATCCGAGCGCTTCTGCCTCACGGCAACCCAGCTCGGTTTCCCCAGGCTGGCGAGCGGCTCAAGGGCCCCTGCCAGTCCCCACCCCCTGCTTGGTTTCCATGGCCAAGTGCCGGCCCAAACGCTGGCTTGTCATTCGAAACACTGGTCACTTCCACACTGCATGCTGGCTGCGTTTTGGGGCCTTGGTGAGACAATAGCCACAGACAGGCATAGAAGGGGGGGAGCTGGAAGGCCCACCCACCCTGCCCACCCCTTCCGAGGGTCAGCACAGGCATCCCTTTGACAGAGCAGGGAGCCTGCTGCCCAACAGCTGCGCCCACTCAGCTGAGAAGCATCCCATGATGGAGGATCCCTCACCTCCTGGGCCCCTCCCTCCCTCCGCCAGGCCCCCATGGCTGCCCCCGGGGTGGGTGGGTGACGGATCTAAGTTTGAGGCAAGGTCTCCTTTAGGGCCACCCGTTCCTTTGGACCATGTCTGCAAAGATTCTCAGTCATCCAGGTGAGTTTATCTGGAAGTTGAGTCATGGCAACTGGACTTCTTTTCTTGAGAGAGATCGAAACGTTTCATTACGCATCCAAGCTGCTTCGTTAGTGGTGAGTCCTCCATTTTAAAGTTCACCTTCATTTCACATCACCCTGGTATGAATAAACTCATAAGTTGGACAATGGGCTGAATAGGCTCCTTAGAGGGACAATGGCCTGAATAGGCTCAGAGGGTGGACAATAGCCTAGGTTGGGTGAAAGTCCCACCTATGCAACCTTTCCCGACACCTTGGTGGTGGAGGAGTGAAGTGCTTCTGATTTGTTTGGGGATTGTTGAAAGGGCAGCTTGATAAGTAGCAGACAGATTGTCCTGAGTCCCATACCTCTGTTGAGAGAGGGGTTTTCAATACACTCATGAGTGGCTTCCCTGACCCAACCACCTCTCTTGAACCACCTATCTTCTCTATCTAATATATGTACATCCTCCTCTTTGAATGAGTGTCCTTTATCCTTCAAGTGGAGATGCGCTGCTGATTCCACTCTTGAGCTGTTGCTCCTCCTGTGCTGGGCCATCCACCTGGTGTGTGTGTGTGTGTGTGTGTGTGTGTGTGTGTGTGTGTGTGTGTGTGTGTGTGTGTGTGTCCATTTTAAGCACTTCTCCTGGCCTTTGCTCCATAACAGATCCATCACTGATACTGTTCTTGGCCTCTCCTGCCATATGCTATCCATCTCCTTTTTAAATCTTAGCTCATCTGAAAGTTCCTGATGCAGCCACCCTCTTCTCTTCAGATGCCTTTACGTTCTCCAAGGAGTTCTTTGTGAGGTACTTTCAGTGTCTCGCCCTTAACAAACTCCCACCCAAGGTGGACTTCCTTCTCTTTGGGTATTGTTTATTGTTGTTGTTGTTATGTATTGTCAAGTAGAACCAACTTAGAGCAAACCTTAACCGGGTTTTAAAGATGAGTCAGATATTTAAGGAGTGGTTTTACCAGTTCCATCTCACTTAGGGAGTTTCCAGGGCTGAACAGGATTCGAACTCAGTTCTCCAACATCCTTGTCCATCACACTGTCTACTGCTAGACCACACTGGGAACAGCCCTGTTCACCCTGTTCATCTTCTACCCATAGAGGCCTATAGGGCACTGGAGGCATCTCTGAAGGTCACAGGTCATTTCATCCTCTGGCAGCTCCCGACCAAAGGCCAGTTGACTCCACCACCACGTTGCCTTCGCCTCTTTGTCTCGACCCACAGTCCCTTTTCTGACGATGGGTGACCACTTGGGCCACCGTGGCCAAATCCTTTGCCAGGGAACCCCACAATTTCTGCTGTGTGGCAGACTACATCCAGTTCTCTGCGCCCCCCCCCCCGGTATCTGCCCTCCTGCTGCCTGCCTGCTCACGCTTTTGGAATACTATTAAAATATATTTCTAGAATGCTGGAACTTGTTGGCTCAAAAAATAAAAGAGAATCACCAGAGTATCCAACAGCCACGCGGGATACTTGTTGTGCAGTGAAGGTAGACAAAAGAGGTCAGCAAATAAACAAAAAGGGAAACAGTAGCCCAAATATATCTGCTATAAAGTAGTAGGCACAGTCACACACCCAGTTGCTATGCACAGCTTAAATAAGGAGAACAAACAGCTTGTATATAAGAAAAATATAACAAAGCTTTACTAAAAATATGAGACAAGAAAAAAAAACAATAAATACCCAATGAACAAAAATACTTGGCTTAGCTTCTGCAGAGAAAGGAAGGCAGGGTGTAGCCTACAGCAGGTAAACGTCACGCAGCAATAGCAATTGCATTTGCAAATGCAGACGGTAAGTTAGAAGTTTCCCTTATACTCAGAGAATAGAGTACCACTCTGTTCTGCTGTGGTCAGACCCCACCTGGAGTCCTGTGTCCAGTTCTGTGCACCTCAATTTAAAAAGGATGTTGACAACCTTGAGTGGGCCCAGAGGAGGGCGACTGGGATGGTTGAAGGTCTGGAAGAAATGTCTTACGAGGAATGGCTTGGGGAACTGGGAATGTTTAGCCTTTCAAAAAGAAGGCTGAGGGGGGATATGATGGCTATATTTGAAAGGATATCATATTGAAGAGGGGACAGGTTTGTTTTCTGTGGCTTCAGAGACTAGGACTCGGGGCAGTGGTTTCAAACTACTGGCAAAGAGATTCAATTGAAACATTCGGAAAAACTTCATGAAAGTTAGAGCTGTTCGGCAGTGGGATAATGTGCTGCCCCAAAGGAGGGTGGTGGAGTCTCCTTCTTTGGAGTTTTTTAAGCAGAGGCTGGATGGCCATCTGTCGGGAGCACTGTGATTGGGGGGGGGTTCCTGCATGGCAGGGGGTTGGACTGGATGGCCCTTGGGGTTTCTTCCAAGTCTAGGATTCTAGGATTCTAGGATTCTATGAAAAGGGAACAGGTGCAGGTGATACTATAATAACCTAAGGAACAGGCTATTAAAGGAGAAAGGTTCGTGCATGGGTTGCATTGCAGTTATAACAAAAAAAAAAAAAAATCCCAACACCCCCACACACTCCCATTCACCTCAGGGAGTGGGCTTGTGGGGGAAAAGTCCACCCCCAATCATGCCTTCCCTGGCAGGAGTCAAAAAAGATGAAAGCCACCAAATCCCACCCCCACCCCCACCCCACGAGGAGTCTATTAAGCCTCACAAGTGGTTTGCTCCCGTGCGTGGCTTCCCTTCCTGCTCCTGAGTGTCTCTTGCCATCAGTGGAGTGGCCTCCCCCCTGCCTTGCTTTGGGGGCTCCCTTTTCTTTTTTAAGCAGACACTGTCTTTTCTCCAAGCTCCCCCCCCCACCGCTTGTCCTTGTTGCTGGGTGAGTTGGTCTGATGAAATATAAGGAAATGAGAGTGCTTTGTACTCAATTCCACAGAAAGTGACACCCTTCCCCTCCCGTGTTTACACACCACTCCACAGTTAGGAGCAAACATAGGCAAAACAGCCCAGGAACGGGTTGTCTTCTTCACAGGCTACTGGAAGGCAGGTCCTTTTGAGGGCAGCCACCAGCAGGCAGGGAATTATGGGGGGGGGACTTGTTGGCATGCATGGGCATCCTTCTCTTGTTTCTCAGCATTGCTGGCACTTAAGAGCAGACCAAAGGGCCAAGCCTAAATGTGAGGAGTTACGTCCAAAACGCGGGCAGGTGAGTTTTGCCAAGTCACTGGTCTGGGAATCTCTGGAAGCCATCGAGCTGCTGCTAGCCGTGGTTTTAATGCAGGAGCCCACAACCCGAGTGGCTGAAATCAGGAATGGAGGGAGGAGGAGCGGATCTCGTTTCTGGATACCTTAAGTCTTCGCCCCTTATAAGTTTGGGACTTGTCTGATTGGTTAAGTAAGTGCTGCACTTTAGAGGCTGCTTGTAGATGAAACAGCAACTTCTGCATGCATCAGCAGCCACAGCCTTAAAACCACTGACAGGTGAAAGGAAGAGCACTGATTATACAGTAGCATGACACTTGCACCTGTCAAGGGGTGGGAAGGATTAGGCAACAAGTGATCTGTCTGTCCTTGAAGCAGGAAATGGAGGCAGGCAGAACAACCTGAGTGACTGTGACAGAAGCCACCAAGTAGTGAAGGCTAGACGACCACCTCAGAGCACCTCAAAAGCAGCAGGTTTTGTGGGGCCTTCCTGGCAAGCAGTGGTTAGTACCCACCGACAGTGGCCCAAGGAAGCACAACTAGTCTGCCAGCCTCAGGGCCAGAGGGGCACCCAAGGCTCCTGGAGGCACTCGGGGAGGGAAGGCCTGCCAGGAGGCTCTAGCAGTGTAGCTGTGTTCCATTCTGTGTGATGCTGGCAAGGGACAGAAACCGTCCATCTCAGTTTGCCAGGCATGGGGCGGCATAGTAGCTGCACACTGGTCAGAGTGCCCGTGGTGCTCCCTGCCCACCGCTGAAGCAGCCTGCAGTGGATACATGAGCATCCGAATTGGATGATGGAGCAATGGAAGGTAGCTTCCTTGTGTGATGAGTCATGTTTTCATTTAGAACAGGCAGATGTGCGTTGTTTACCTTTGGAAGATACTAGAGTGGGAAGCAGGCCGGACAGAAAAGACAGGGTTATGCTCCGGGCCAAGTTCTGCTGGGAAACCTTGGGGTCCTGGCATTCATGTAGATGTCACTGTGACACGTGCACCCAGAGATTGTTGCAGACCATGTACTCTTAATGGAAAGGGGGATGGCAGTGGCCTCCTTCAGCAGGACAGTGCACTTGGCTGCAGCGCAACAGTTGCTGATGAATGGTTTGAGGAACATGTCCGAGGGCTTAAGGGGGGGGGTGCCTTGGCCTCCAAATTCCCCAAATGTCAATCCAAAGAAGCCCTTACAGGATGTGCTAGAACACCAGATCAGATCTCTGGAGGCCCCACCTCACAACTCTGCAGGACTTAAAGGGATCGCCTGCTCATCTCTTGGTGCCAGAGACCAAGGGGCATGTGCAGAGGTCTTGTGGAGTCCATGCCTCAATGCATCCAAGCTGTTTTGGCAGCACGAGTAGGGTGGAGGCTACACGATCTTAGGCAGGTGGTTTAATATTGGGTTGTGAGTGATCAAAGAATAAGACATATGTTGTTTATTCAGAAATGCAATATCTAGCTTATTAAATTTAAGTGCTTTAATCTGTGATTTTATTTATGTAAACTATTTAAACTCATTTTTCTCCTTTAAAGGGACCTAAGGCAGCTTAGAACAATTAAAAGACAGTATTTAAGCTAACAACAGTAAGTATACATTACTAAAAGAATCCATGAATGTAATATGAAATAATATAAACAACATCAAAACACATTCAAAGCAGTGTGGCACAACAATCCATTTTTAAAAAAACCCACTCAGGCTGCCTGTCACAGAGGGGGAGCCTGCCTGAAGAGGAAAGATCTTGGCCTGTTTGTGGAAAGAGAGCAAAGACTGAGCCAGGCGAGGGTATCCGGTGGGAGGGAGGTCCAGAGTGATCAGGGACCACCAGCAGAGAAGGCTGTCTCCCGTCTCCCCACCAAGTGCATTTATTTATTTGTTTGTTTGTTTGTTTAGAATATTTTCACCTCTCATTTTTCCTTGGAAAAGGACCCAAAGCGGCTTACAGTAATGAGGGACAATATACAGCCCAGAACATTTAAGACATACTCAAGTCAGGAACAGGAAATTAGAAGAGGCATCTTGCAACATTCAAAGGTAGACGTTAACGCTACAAGAAGCACGTGAAAAGAAAAGAAAAATGATGAGGGATGGAAACTAATATGGAAAACGCTGGTGTTCATGCATGGTCATCCATCTAAAAGTCACATGGCAGGTAGTCCATCATTCAGGGAAAGCTCACCTGAAGAGGAAGGTGCTTTCATGTGTTCTTCTGAGATGCACCTGTGAAGGTGGCAGGATGGAGTGAAAGGCCTCTCCTGACAACCTTAACACTGGAGTTGGTTCATACTGTGAGATTTGATCTTTGAGGTAGCTGGGACCCAGGCCATTTTGTGCTTTGTAGGTTTAAACCAGCACTTTGAATTGTACCTGATAGCTGATTGGCAGCCATTGGAACTGCTTTAACAGGGGTGTAATGTGATCTCTGTAATCTGCCCCACTCAGCAGTCTGGCCGCTGCGTTCTGGACCTGTTGAATTGTAGCCCCACGTAGAGCACATTACAGTAGTCCAGCCGGGAGGTCACTAGGGCATGTGTCACAGTGGCCAGAGTAGGTTTCTCAAGAAACGGGCGCAGCTGGCGTAATAGTTTTAATTGTGCAAATACATTCCTGGCCACAGCTGTGACCTGGGCATCCAGGCTCAAGGATGAGCCCAGGAGCACCCTCCAAGTTGTGCACCTCATTTTTCAATTGGGGGGGGGGAGAATCCCATCCAGTACAGGTTGCACCCCTATCCCTTCAGCTCCCTTTCGACTGACCAGAAGCACCTCTGTCTTATCTGGGTTTAGTTTCAGTTTGTTCCTCCTCATCCAGTTCATTACCAAAGCTAAGCACTGCTAAGTCAAAATAGCTCCATTATGAAGGTGGGAGGATCGTGAGGAAGGCCACAGGTGATGATTTTAATATCTGAGCAGGCTCACAATTTATTTATTTATTTGTTTATTGAGTATTTTTACCCTGCCTTTGTCCTTGGAAAAGGACTCAAGGTGGCTTACAGTAAGGAGAGACAATATATATTCCATTACAACAGAGAATTGAGGGGTATCTTACAGCCTTAGAAGAAGGCTTGTCCCAGGATGCTACCGCAGATTCAGTTTGTGAAACTGGAGTTGGCTGCAGTTTCTACTATGGAAGAAAAGGTGCAAGTAACGTATGCGATTTATCCAGCTGCTGAAAATTATCCACATAAAATCCATGGATGATAGCTTAAGGCACCCAAGGAATGACATGTTGAATTGTTTATTTAGATTTGTGACAGGCCCTTCATGGGTCACCTGCACTTTGCTTCACAATTATTTATCTAGTGCAAATAACTCAGTCTCAGATTGCACATAGTCTCAGATTGCACATAGGAATCCTGATGAGAAGGATGAGCTTAAAAACAATATACAGTACAAGGCACTTGCTCCGTTCCCCTTTGCAGGACTGCACAGAAGAACTGGATCAGCTGAAGAAGATTCAAGGGGAGAGGAGGGGGAGGGAGGGAGAGGAGGGGGGCAGCTCCCAGAGAGGAGACAGGCAGGGGAAAGCTGGCTCAGCAGGAGGAGGGGGAGGGGAGCTGCCAGGCAGTTTCCGGCCAAGGGTCCATGCCCCCCTCCCTGGAGACTGGGCATGCCTTGAACAGAATCAGAAGGAGAAGGAACAATCCAGAGAAAGGGCAAGGAAGGGGGCCGAAGAGGGGAGAGGGCACTGCCACAGAAGGGCCAGCCTGGCCTGCAGCGGCTGCAGGAGCGCCAACCACAGAAGGGCCCCCCAGCAGCGCCCCCTCCCTGTCCTGGAGCCACCTTCCCAAGGCTGGGGGGGGTAGTGGAGCAAGGGGTCCATTGCTCTTGGGAGGGGTGGTGGTTGCAAGACCCCCCCCCATAAAGATCCTCTTCCTCCTTTCAGGGTCCCCTGTGGTCTTGTCACCAGAAGAGGGTCCAGGGGAGCCGCAGCCCCCCCCCCAGCTCCAAAAGTGGGACAGGAGAAAAGGGAGAGCAGCCCAAGAAAGGGGTCCCTGTTCCCCCACCCCTACCCGTGCCCCTAAATCCTCCCAGCTTCTGGGAAAAGGCACCGCCCCATGTTTTTGCGCCTGGCTTCTGGCCAGAGGGAGGGCCCTCTTCTTCTTCCTCTCTCGGCCTCCTCCTCCTCCTCCTCACAGCTGGGTCACTTGGGGCCGGGCAATTCGGGCCTGCAAAGAAAGGAGAGGTGTGGGGCTGGGCGAGGGGGCCGGTGGGGCCACGAGCAGGGCACAGGATGCCCCCCCTCCCCTGCCCCCCGCCCACGGTGGCCCAGTCCTCCCTGCTGGGGGGGTGGGGGGAGGCTTCTCCCTGCGGGGCCTGCCTTCTCCTGGGTCAGGTCCTTGCTCTACCTCAGGGGCAGGGAAAATCAAGGTGCATGTGGCCCCCCCAGCACCCCGTACCGCCCCCCCCCGCCCAAAGTCCCCTAATCCTCTCCAGGCCATTTTGTGAGTCGCGTTTACCACTTTTCTCTCCCACCCACCCCCAACGACTCTGGTCTGACGATGCTGATGGCGAGGGGGGTGGGAGGCGTTTTGCCAGTCCTCAAATCCGGGCAGGATTGTACCCCCGCGGCGCCTGGGGATGCCCGGCCGCGCCTCTCCTCCCGTGCGCGCCCCTCTCGCCGATTAAAGCCGGCGCGTCTCGCGGCCGCTTCTCTTGTGTTGCTGATACAGGTCGTCCAGGGCGGAGGAGGAGGACCTCTGCCCTGAACCCCCAGCCGGCCACCCCCCCGACCCCCTGTTCCTCCCACAGGCCCGGCCGGGGGCGGGTTGTACCTGCAGGGAGGTGTCCACTTTGTCCAGGCGGGGCCGGAAGGATCCGTGCGCCAGAGGGGGGCTCCAGCCGTCGCTGCTGGTGCCGCCGTCGGGGTCTGCCCGGTAGAAAAGGCGGCGGCGGCGGGGGGGGTGGAAATGGGGGGGGGGGCGCACAGGTTACATGGGGGCGCTGGAAAGATTGGGGGAGGGCGGGAGGGGGGAATCTCGCGAATGGCCTCCCTCTTTGTCCCGGTTCGGTCTCTGAAGGGTACCGGGTTCGGGGTGGGGGATGGGGGGGGGGGCGCGCGGAATCTATCCTCCCTCGCCGCTTCCCCCTCCCCCCAAAGCGGGAGGACGCCCGAGCCAGCCCGGCGGGGGGGGGGGAGGCAGCCAGCGCCGGCGTGTCCCCCCCCCCGCGGCGATAATGGCGCTCTCGGCCGCCTCCCCCCCCCCCACACACACACGCCTGCCCTCCTCAAGCTCTCACGCTCCCAGCAGGCGGAGGAGGAGGAAAGAGAGGAAGCCACTCGGCGAGCCCTGCTTGCGCGCACACGCACACGCACACGGACACGCGCGCTCTTCTGGGCCAAGGGTTTGCCGGGGCCTTGGGGCGCCCCAGAGTGTGCCTCCGCCACGTTGGGGGGTGCCTTGAACTGGGCCCCTTTCAGCCACCAACACGCTCGCCAAGTTAATAATAATAATAATAATAATAATAATAATAATAATAATAATAATAATAATAATAATAATAATAATAATAATAATACAGCTGAGCACCTGCCAGTGATCAAAGAAAGTGGGGAGTGTTTACGATTGTGCTTGCTGGACCCGGCTGACTTCGTGCCCACCCAAGACATGGGGCTGGCAGTGGGGTGGGGAGTCTAACGACCGAACGCCTGAGTCCCCCGCACCCACCCACCCACCTACCTGCGAGCCTTTCTGGGACAGGAGGGCACCTGCGAGGGGGTCCCTTCGGCCACCCGAGAGGCCGGGCCGGTTCAAGGCCACCCCCACCCCACAAGGGGCGTCAGCCCTGCTCTGCAAGGGCCACCGGGGGGGGCATTCCCTGGACCTGCCCCCCCCCACGCGCACAGAGGCCTGGGCGGACGGACCTACCTGGGGCACTGGGGGCGGTCGCTGGGCTCGGAGGGGCCGGGAGGCGGGCGAGGGAGCCCCCCCACTCAGCGTCGTTCTCGTACCACTTCTCCTCATCCGCCGCCACACCCGTGAGCCTGGGGGTTAGGGGTTGGGGTGGGGGGAGAGAGAGACCAGCAAAGGGTGCCATCAGGCAAGATGCAGAAAACACACACACACACACACACACACACACACACACACACACACACACACACACACACAGAGAGAGAGAGAGAGAGAGAGAGAGAGAGACCCATATGCACCATATATGAGGGACCACCGCTGCCGCCACCATAGGTCCATGGGGTTGCTTTCATTTGCACGGGTGAGTGAAGTGATTTCGTCATTTATTTTGTCTGAGCTCTTGGTTTCTTCTTGCATTCTACCATTAGTAATGCTCTGATCTTACTGTGCTGTTCTATCAATTTGGGAAGGTAATCTATGTTGAAATATATTGCTAAAATCCATATGCAAGCAAACAAACAACTCTCACACACGGGCGCTGCCAGGGAAGTGTCATGTTTGTTGAGGGCGAGGCAGTCACGCTGAGTCCGAGTCCTATTAGGGAGCTGGAGCTGGATTTTTGGCAGGGTTGTCATCCACCCCCACCTCGCCCCCAATTCCTTGGCACCCTGGTGGGGGGGAGGAAAGCTCCCTCCAAGCCTCTGGAGCAACTGACTTTTGGAGGAGGGCTCTTTCCTTGCATGGGGAAGTGGGGGTGATATCTCCCAAGACATGACCCAGGAGGCCCTTGGTGGAAACCAGCAGGTGTCCGTCCATCTTCCAAGGGAAGGAAGAGAGCCCTGAGTGCAGCCCCAATCCCAACCCCAACCCCTTTTGCCATGCAGAGCAGGATGACAGGCCAGGCGAAGGCTCAGGGGGGGGAAAAAAAGCCACACCACCGTGTACCAAGTGAGCTGACCTTCCAACCTCTAGCGGAGAGGCTGCCAGGAGGCACTCCCTGCCTGGGAGGGGTCAGCGGCTTGAAAGGCCACCCAGCCCCAGCCAGAGGGGAGAAGGAGCCCCCCCCCCGGGTCCCTCCAGTGGCCCATCATCCACCCCTGGCAGCACCCGGGCAGAAGAGGCACCAGCAGGTCACCCAAGCATCCCTCTCCTACCAGCCTTGAGTGAGAGGCAACTCGGTTTACTCCCCCCCCACACACACACACTATTGCTCCAGACAAAAGTGCACAGTTTTGTGCTTGTCAGCAACCCCCCCCATGTCCTCCCCCCCCCCCCCAGACTCTGGCGACAAAGGCCATGCACAATTGACACTCACCCGGGCTATGTCTGTGGCAAGGGTTTCGGAAGAGTGGCGCACAGGGTGTGGCTGGGCCCCACAGCAGCACCCGCGCCTCCCGCCCGGCCCATCCCGGCCTGGCCTGCCTACCTGGGCTCTTTCTCCTTGGAGCGGCGGTGCCTCCAGCACAGAAGGGCAGCCAGGAGGAGGATCAGCAGCAGGAGGACTGCCAGGCCCAGGGCCACCCCCACGGCCACCCCCACCTTGCTGATGGTCTGCTCGCAGTGTTGACCGGTGTACCAGTAAGAGCTGGACGGCGCACAACTGTCGGAGACAGCAAGAGTGGCGCCTGGTTAGAGGCAGGGAAGGGGGTTGGGGGTGGGTGGGGGTAGGGGTAGGGGAGGAGACTGGCTTCCACACTTGAGGTTTCTTGGTGGGGAGGGCGGGAGACGGTTTCACCGTGGCTTATTGCTTACAAACAGGAAGGGCCCTTGGGCAGCGCCAGAGGGTGGTACCCCGGGCAAGCCTTGCGAGCACCGCTTGGGCAGCAAAGCACCTCGTGGCAACTGACAGACAGGCACTTTTCGTTTGACACAGAAATCATTGCTGAGCTGTGTCCTACTAGACGTGGCATCCCGTGGAAATGCAGCCCGCCTTTCATGGATGAATCCAATCTTGCTCTTGAAGGGGCCCAAGGGCTCTCTGGTGTTTTTGCTGCCGAGAGCGATGGGCATGAAGCCGCGTTTAATGGCCCAAACAAAGGAAAGGTCTCTGGGAAGAGATGCCAGGAGCGTTGGGTTTGGATGCCCTGATCCAGGCAGCCACCCGGAGGGCTTGGTGGGCAGGGAGGACGGTGCCACCTGTGGGTCCCTTTAGGGCAGGCCCAGGAGGAGGGTTGTCATCACGTGGGTGCCCCAGCATCCGCAGCCCTCCTGGAGATCTGCCTTCCCACGCCAACCGCCCTGGACCCTTCGGCCGCCCCGCCCTGCCCCACGGCCTGCCACTCACTAGCAGGTGGGCCCATCCGGCCGGAGGTAGCAGTAGCCATTCACACAGTGGTAGGGGTGGGGGTGCAGGTGGCTGCAGTTGGAGACACAGAAGAGCTGCCCGGTGACGTTCTGCCCCACATAATACTGCTGAAGGCCGTGGGAGAATCCTGGCAGGTTCTTGCAGAGAGCTGTTGGGGAAAGAAGTGTCAGTGGGCAGTTGGGGGGCGGGGGGAGAGCACCAACCCCATCACAGCCGGGCCCCCGTGGCTCTTGCGCTCCTGGGAGCAGAAGAACGGAGGAGCTGTGGCGGGTTAAATGGGGTGGGGTGGGGGTAGTCCAGCTCTGCCTCCTGCCTGACTCAGTGCCTTTGGGAAGGCAGGAATCCCCTCCCTGTGATGGATTCCCTCCCATCTTGGAATGTGGAGATTCTCAGCTCTTTTGCCCACTCCCTCCTGAAGCCATCTTGACCATCAGCAGGGCATCCCAGCACGTGGCGCGGGGACAGTATGGACTGCCAACTGCTCCTCTCCCTTTCCCGAGTGGAGCTGCCCAAGGCCAGAGGGCGGCCCTCCCTGCAGCCAGTCACAGGCTAGCAGGCCGAACCCTTGGCTCTTTGCCCTGGTGCTTCCCCCCACCCACCCAACACCCACCCCAGGGCACCACGCCCTGTCCTTCTTGGCCCCCCTGCACGGTTCCCAGCACAGCTTCCCTGCCTGCTACTTTGCAAGCACATTGCATTGGTTTGCCTGCCGCGCCGGGGGCTTGCTCATTCTGCAACACCTTTTTCTGCTTTTGCTTCGTTCTCACCTTCCGTCTGGAGGGGTACTTCCATCACTCGGGAATACATCTGGTTGAAAACCAGGCAATCTGGAGGCAGAAGAGGGAGGGAGGGACAAATATCAGAGGCTGCTGCCCCCACCCCAAAGGAAAGCTGACAGGCAGAAGGACCTCCCCCCCCACACACACATGCATACACACACACACCATGTCCATCTGTCCAAGTTGCAGGAGCACCGAGGCCATGGCAACCACACTCCTCACCTGCCTCTCCCTCCCTTCCTGCACACACATCCCCCCACCCCCCCAGTGGTGAACTGCATGGCCCGAAGGGCACACGGCCAATGGTCTGTGCTGTTTCTGGTGCCTTGGCAATGGGAAATTGCGTTCACAGCAGCAGCACCCCACATGATGGTTTGGTAAGAATACATGAGACTGGATGTGTGGATGCCAACAACAACAACAACAAAAAACCCCACAAATTGCAAGCAAGAGCATTGGGCTGTGCAGCCCCTCAAAAACTACCCGATTACTTTCATTGCCACCTCCCATGGATCACACGCCACTTCCTGGGCCAACAGCTTTGCTGTGTTGAAGTCAGCCGGTGCTTCCCTGGTCGGCTGTTTAGGCGTCTGGGCTAGCCCAGGTGGTTGGCATTGCTGTGTGCACACGGATGGCCGAGTGACCCTGGCAGGGTCTCCAAGGGAAGGGAGATCTTTAACAAGTGGCTTTACCAGTGGCGGGGGGGTGACTCTCCATGGCTGACAGGGGGCTAGAACTCAGGGCTCCAAATGCCACCCTTGGGGCCAGCCTCCCTCCTTCCACCCTGGGTCCCCCCACCTATGAAACCTGGGATGAAAGATGTCACTCAGTGACTCCCTGGAAGCAGACCATCATGTTCTGCAAAGGGTCCCTGGGAAACCGAGCCCTTGTTTTTCAAATGGGTGGGGGTGGGGTGGGGGAGAGTAGGGTCACCTTGTGTTGTTCTTAACAGATTCAACACAGCAGGATGAATGAGCAGGAGCGCCTTCTGCTCCCGCACCTCAGGCAGGAGCCGGTGGGAGGCAGGTGGGCTTCTGCCCAGCCGCCCTAAGGGGCCCCAGGACCCCCGTGTCCTTGGCTGGCCCTCAGCCCCTGATGCAGCAGCCAAGAAGGACCAGAGCCACGGTCGGGCCCTGGGCCTGTGGATGTGGTGGGAGTGGGGCATGGGGAGGCAGGACAGGAAGGATCTCAGTTCTTAGAGGATATGGGCATGTGGGCTCAGGGAAGCCAGGGGGAGGGGAGCTTACGGCCACCTTTTCTTCACAGCCAACATGCAGGTGGCCCCAGAGGAGGACCCCCCCATCCCTGCCTGTAGTACCCACCCCTGGAGTGAGAGCAGGAGGAGACCCGCCTTAGGAGGTGGGGGCACCTCACCTGCTTCCTTGGGTGAGCTGTCGGAGCAAGAGGCACAGGAGCAGGAATGGTTATGCAGGGTCTGGTTGATGGCCTCGACAGCCTGGTCGTAGGTCTTGTTGAACTGAGAGAAGGGCACGCGCACCGACACCTCGTGGTCCACGTTGACGCTGCCATCACTGAGGACGGCAAGGAAGCAGGAGAAGAGCGGAGGAGGAAGATGGAGGAGGAGGAGGAAGATGGAGGAGGAGGAGGAGGAAGAAGAAGGAGGAGGAGGGGGGAGAATTACTGCTTGAGACGGTACTTTGCACGCACCCTTTGAAATGTGGCCCCCTGACACAGCTGCATCCCCCTCCCCAGCTCTTGCTGCTTGTTGCGCTGGGCAGGGCTCGAAATATTGGCCCTCCCTGTCCTTTTCCGGACAACGATATTGTGGCTGCTGATTCTCCACTAGCACCTCCCTAGAGTGGTGATAGGCAAAGAGGCTCAGCCGACAGAAGGCTGTAGACAGCAGGGGCTTCAGCAGGCCTTGTGCACAGCCACACACAAAGTCATCCCACACACCCCTCCCCACAGCCCACTGCCTACGGCCGGGTCCTTCCGGAGCTCACCTCAGCCGTATCACAGAGACATTCAGGAACCCAGGGATGTGCCTGTAGAAGATTTCCATCTGTGGGGGAGGAGAGAGAGAGAGAGAGAGCATGAGAGAATGAGAGGGGTCTCACTCTCCACATCCAGACCACAGGCCATGGAAAGCAGTGAAGGAACAGAGGGGCTCCTTTGAACATGGGCAGAGGGACTGCCCCTCACTCGCCACCCTGAAGGCTTCGCCCCCCACCCACCCACCCGGGGCCTCTCTCTGGGGAAGGCCTGAAGTCTGCCTGAAGCTCGGGGAACGTGGAGCCCCCGAGGAGGAGCCTAACGGGGCAGAGGAAGCTCAGCTGCTGAAAGAGGCGACCTTCATGGCCCACGAAGCGCAGGCCCGGCAAGGCGTTGAGATGACCCCTTTGCCCGAGGCGGCACCAGTGCCAGCATCCCTCAGCCCACCTGCCTGCCCCCTCTTGGGATCCCAGTCACCCCAGGGAAGATAAAGGGGCAACAACACCCACCTGAGTCTCACAACACAACACCACCCCCCACCCCCCATGGGTCAAGGCAAGATCCCAGCAGCGAGAGAACCTCAGGCCAAGGCCTCACAGTGGGAGCCTTTCGGGAAGAGGGCAGGGCCCTTTCCAAAGCCCTCCACCCCACCCCCACCCCCACCCCCGTTGGGTTGTGAGACAGAGGCTCCCACTGGGCGAGGGAGGGACTGTGTTTCGGGAGGAGCTCCCTCATGTCTGACAGGCCCCCGGCCAGAAAGCTCTCGATTATTCCGGGGCTGGGCTGGGAAGAAGCCACCTCTAAGCCTGCACCAGCCTCTGGTGGCCAGCGGTGCCACAGGTGGGCTGTGGGAGGAGGTGCTCTAACCAAGCCACGAGAGAAAGGGAGAATCCCCCCAAGGCCATTGTCACTCCCTTGGAGCCGTGAGAAAGGGCTGTGTGAATGAGGACGCTGCGTCTACCTGGGCACACGTCCCTCCCTGCCCATCTCAGCCACGGCTCACCTGTTTCACAAAGTTGCCTACAAATGCTTGGAAGGCTTCAGAGCCAGGAATTGCCATCTCTGGCGTGAAAGTCTGGTTCTCCACTTTTACAAAGACCTGGATCGTTGCCGTGATGTTCACTGCCAGCAGAAGACACAGGAGCCATTAAACACAGATGGGGGGGCAACTCCCTCTCAGGCGCCCAGCCTCTGGGCGAAGGAAGGCCCCTCATGTCCCTGCCCTCGGTGTCTTCCGCTCCTGGCACCAGTTGAAAAGGGTTGCAGTCAGGGGGACCTTGGGAAAGCACCCCTGACACCCTCCAACCCCTCCAACCAGTCCAGGGCAGGGGAAGGCAGCGGTGGGGCCTCCTTTCAGGAAGAGACCCTGCAAGAAGCTGAGCCCTTTTCTCAGTGGGGTGAAGTGGGAAAGACACTGGCAGAGGATCAGCTGGTGCCAAGGAGGTGGACTCCATCCAGGCAGGTGGTCCACTACCATCGCCAAAAGAATGGAGACCCTGGAGACACACCCACACCCCGCCTTCCCCCAAGCCAGCCCTCCTCAAAACAGGAGCGCTCTCTCTCTCTCTCTCTCTCTCTCTCTCTCTCTCTCTCTCTCTCTCTCTCTCTCTCTCTCTCTCTCTCTCTCTCTCTCTCTCTCTCTCTCTCTCTCTCTCTCTCTCTCTCTCTCTCTTGCTATCCCTTTGCAGCAGGCGAGCAGAAACTGCACCTTCTTCCGAGGTGCTCTAGCAAGGCAGGGGGAAGGAAGGAAAGGCGCGGGTGGGAAGAATGGATTCACTTGGATGGAAGGGGGGAAGCCTGTTCTGCAGGGAAGGCCAGGACCGGAGCCCCCTCTCTCATCCTCTGTCAGTAGGGCAAGTCAGCTGCCGCCACCCCCATTTAGGTGAAAGGGGGAGAGGGGCATCGCTCCATGCACTATATCAGCAGAGAAAGCTGCCTGCCCTTCAGAGGAAGGAGAGGGGGTTGGGTTGGAAGCTCTCCATCTGCCCAGGGGACCTTGTGCTGCAAGGCCAGTGGTGGCTGCAAGTGGGCTTCCTGTCTTCCTTTGCAGGGAGGGAATGCAGTTTAAACCACTCTGGTCTTCTCTGCACAGGTGCAGCCGTGCCTCTGGGGCTGCACCGCATGGCACAGCTCAGAGGGACATGTTTACTCAGATGTAAGTCCCAGGGTTTGCTCCCAGCTGAAGACATGGAGATTTGCAGAGCAGCCGGCCACTGAGTGGCGCAAGGCTTCCTCCTGGGCACAGGATGCCACCGCAAGAGGGGAAAGTGTGGTCCAGTCTGAGGGCAGAAGCAGGCAAGGCATGGTAGCAGCTGCACATTTAGAAGCTGGGCTGCACTGAGGCATGACAAAAGGGCCATGGCCACCACCCCAGTGACATCTTTCGGCTTTCTCAGTACTTAATTTATTATATCCTATTATTTGTCCTAAAAAGCAGCACTCAGCACAGCCAAGGGAAAAGAGCGAACAACAGCATGTGGGAGCCCTGGGTCGTGGCCCGAATCACCCACCTTTGAAAGGAGATGTCCACGCCTCTCCCCCCCCCCCAAGAAGGCCCTCCCCCTTTACACTGAGCCAGAGGAGGAAGGAGAGGGCAAGCAGGTGCAGACTCACCCACTGGGACGATGTTCATAGCCTCCTGGCAGTACTGCCCAGTGAAGGCCGCGGGGCACTGGCAGTAGCCCCCAACAGGGGTCCCTCCATTCTGGCACTTGATGGGAACAACTGCAGTGGGAGAGGCTGAAACAGGGAGAGCAGTAGCAAAAAAATAAAAATAAATGAGAAGCAGCCACATCCCAAAGCCCTGCAGAAACCATAGCAAGGGCAAGATATCATGAGAAAAAGGAGCAGTCTCTTTCCACCCCTGAATCTTCACTTGGAAACTAGCTGTGAATAATGACTGTAATAGTTGCGTTAATTGTTGGCCTTTTTGGTTTTGCTGGCCTTCACCACCCCACCCCACCCCAACTCCATTTCTTTGGGTAGAACCAAGAATTCTGATGAAGGTTTCTGGACAGGAAGAACACCGACTCTCCCGCCGACCCACCCCTTTGGGCCTAATAAAAATTACGAGTTCCTTTATGCCTAAGAAAAGCATTCCTTAAATGTGCCCTGTAGATCCATGGTCACCCTGGATATGGAGATACCTACTGGCAAGACTTGTTAGTGGAGAAGACGTAGACTCCATGCTGGCACTGGGAGAAACGGTGGTAGCAGAGATTCTCTCCCGGGTGGAAGATGCTGGAGGGGTGGAAGTCATTTTCGAAGGAGGAGCATGAGAGCTGGAAAATACAGTTCCTTGCACTGAAACACTTGAAGCTGAATGGGTGGAGCTCATAGTGATGTTCCGCAAGTGGGTAGTTGAAGGAGTAGGCCTTACAGTACTCATCAGTGTGGTCCAATTTCTGGAAGAAGGAAGGGATGGCTTGGGAGTAGCTGGAACGTCTGTGAAAGCCATAGACGAAGATGAGATTAAACTTGAAAGATGGGTGGGAAAAGTAGAAGTCCTAAGAGGAAAATGGGAAGATGTCTCTGTAGCCATGGTCATAATCTCTGATGTGGCCTTGGTAAGGTGTGGATGATCTCCTGTAGTTGACTGTTTCACAGATGTAGAAGATAAAGACATTGGAGATGGTGTACTGGAATTGCTTCTTGGAATGGATGTCCCATATGTGACTGTCTGCTGGGTCTCAAAAGGACTGGTGGTTCCATGAGGACTGGAGGTTTCAGTCTCATTTGCAGTAGGCATGTATTCTGAGGTCTGCGGGGTTGAAGGAAGGTGAAATGTTGAGGGTGAAAGTGTCTCAGTGGGAGACGTTTCCTCAGAGGTGATGAAGGAAGGAGTTGATGTCAATTGGAGTGGCGTGGAAGAGGATTCAAAGGAGCTGATGGGAGACTGTGAGGTTGACGTGGGAGAGCTTGTTTCTGAGATGGTGGACCACGAAGACATTGGCCTCCCAGTGGTCTTTGTAGTGACTTCTGCAGATGTCCTTGGCTCAGAGCTAGAAACAGGAACTGTAACCGGGCTTGTCCCAGTCTCCTCGGATCTTTCTGTAGCGCTGGGTTGGACAGAGGTTTCTCTTGTTGTAACCTCAGGCATGGATGTTGCCTCTGTAGCTGTTGTCTCCAAGGGGGTGGTGGTGTGGACGGTGCTTGCTTCTTCAGGAAGAGTGGTGGATTGGGCTGGTGTTGAGGAGAAAGGCAAAGATGTGGAAATGAGGGTGACAGTTGTCTCCGTTGAGGGGAAAGTACTGATGGTCTCATGAGGACTGGAGGTTTCAGTCTCATGTGCAGTAGGAATGATTTCTGAGCTCTGTGCGGTTGAAGAAAGGTGAAATGTTGAGGGTGAAGGTGTCTCAGTGGATGACGATTCCTGAGAGGTGATGAAGGAAGGAGATGATGTCAGTGGGAGTGTCCTGGAAGAGGATTCAAAAGAGCTGGTAGGAGACTGTGAGGTTGACATGGGAGAGCTTGTTTCTGAGGTGCTGGACCGCAAAGACATTGGCCTCCCGGTCGTCTCTGTGGTGACTTCTGCAGAGGTCCGTGGCTCAGAACTAGAAACAGGAACTGTAACTGGGCTTGTCCCTGTCTCCTGGGATCTTTCTGTAGCGCTAGGTTGGACAGAGGTTTCTCTTGCTGTAACCTCAGGCATGGAGGTTGACTCTGTAGCTGTTGTCTCCAAGGGGGTGGTGCTGTGGACGGTGCTTGCTTCTTCAAGAAGAGTGGTGGATTGGGCTGGCATTGAGGGGAAAACCAAAGATGTGGAAATGAGGGTGACAGTTGTCTCCGTTGAGGGGAAAGTACTGATGGTTTCATGAGGACTGGAGGTTTCAGTCTCATTTGCAGTAGGAATGATTTCTGAGCTCTGTGCGGTTGAAGAAAGGTGAAATGTTGAAGGTGAAGATGTCTCAGTGGTTAAAGTTTCCTGAGAGGTGATGAAGGAAGGAGATGATGTCAGTGGGAGTGTCGTGGAAGAGGATTCAAAGGAGCTGATGGGAGACTGTGAGGTTGACGTGGGAGAGCTTGTTTCTGAGGTTGTGGACCACGAAGACATTGGCCTCCCAGTGGTCTCTGTGGTGACTTCTGCAGATGTCCTTGGTTCAGAGCTAGAAACAGGAAATGTAACTGGGCTTGTCCCTGTCTCCTCAGATATTTCTGTAGTGCTGGGTGGGACAGAGGTTTCTCTTGCTGTAACCTCAGGCATGGAGGTTGACTCTGTAGCTGTTGTCTCCAAGAAGGTGGTGCTGTGGATGGTGCTTGCTTCTTCAGGGAGAGTGGTGGACTGGGTTGGTGTTGAGGGGAAAGGCAAAGATCTGGAAATGAGGGTGACAGTTGTCTCCGTTGAGGGGAAAGTACTGATGGTCTCATGAGGACTGGAGGTTTCAGTCTCATGTGCAGTAGGAATGATTTCTGAGCTATGTGCGGTTGAAGAAAGGTGAAATGTTGAGGGTGAAGGTGTCTCAGTGGATGACGATTCCTGAGAGGTGATGAAGGAAGGAGATGATGTGAGTGGGAGTGCCGTGGAAGAGGATTCAAAAGAGCTGATGGGAGACTGTGAGGTTGACATGGGAGAGCTTGTTTCTGAGGTGGTGGACCGCAAAGACATTGGCCTCCCGGTCGTCTCTGTGGTGACTTCTGCAGAGGTCCGTGGCTCAGAACTAGAAACAGGAACTGTAAGTGGGCTTGTCCCTGTCTCCTGGGATCTTTCTGTAGCGCTAGGTTGGACAGACGTTTCTCTTGCTGTAACCTCAGGCATGGAGGTTGACTCTGTAGCTGTTGTCTCCAAGGGGGTGGTGCTGTGGACGGTGCTTGCTTCTTCAAGAAGAGTGGTGGATTGGGCTGGCATTGAGGGGAAAACCAAAGATGTGGAAATGAGGGTGACAGTTGTCTCCGTTGAGGGGAAAGTACTGATGGTTTCATGAGAACTGGAGGTTTCAGTCTCATTTGCAGTAGGAATGATTTCTGAGGTCTGCGGGGTTGAAGAAAGGTGAAATGTTGAGGGGGAAGATGTCTCAGTGGTTGAAGTTTCCTGAGAGGTGATGAAGGAAGGAGATGATGTCAGTGGGAGTGTCGTGGAAGAGGATTCAAAGGAGCTGATGGGAGACTGTGAGGTTGACGTGGGAGAGCTTGTTTCTGAGGTGGTGGACCGCAAAGACATTGGCCTCCCAGTGGTCTTTGTAGTGACTTCTGCAGATGTCCTTGGCTCAGAGCTAGAAATTGGAACTGTAACCGGGCTTGTCCCTGTCTCCTGGGATCTTTCTGTAGCGCTAGGTTGGACAGACGTTTCTCTTGCTGTAACCTCAGGCATGGAGGTTGACTCTGTAGCTGTTGTCTCCAAGGGGGTGGTGGTGTGGATGGTGCTTGCTTCTTCAGGAAGAGTGGTGGATTGGGCTGGCATTGAGGGGAAAACCAAAGATGTGGAAATGAGGGTGACAGTTGTCTCCGTTGAGGGGAAAGTACTGATGGTTTCATGAGGACTGGAGGTTTCAGTCTCATTTGCAGTAGGAATGATTTCTGAGCTCTGTGCGGTTGAAGAAAGGTGAAATGTTGAGGGTGAAGATGTCTCAGTGGTTAAAGTTTCCTGAGAGGTGATGAAGGAAGGAGATGATGTCAGTGGGAGTGTCGTGGAAGAGGATTCAAAGGAGCTGATGGGAGACTGTGAGGTTGACGTGGGAGAGCTTGTTTCTGAGGTGGTGGACCACGAAGACATTGGCCTCCCAGTGGTCTCTGTGGTGACTTCTGCAGATGTCCTTGGTTCAGAGCTAGAAACAGGAAATGTAACTGGGCTTGTCCCTGTCTCCTCAGATATTTCTGTAGTGCTGGGTGGGACAGAGGTTTCTCTTGCTGTAACCTCAGGCATGGAGGTTGACTCTGTAGCTGTTGTCTCCAAGAAGGTGGTGCTGTGGATGGTGCTTGCTTCTTCAGGAAGAGTGGTGGACTGGGCTGGTGTTGAGGGGAAAGGCAAAGATCTGGAAATGAGGGTGACAGTTGTCTCCGTTGAGGGGAAAGTACTGATCGTCTCATGAGGACTGGAGGTTTCAGTCTCATGTGCAGTAGGAATGATTTCTGAGCTCTGTGCGGTTGAAGAAAGGTGAAATGTTGAGGGTGAAGGTCTCTCAGTGGATGACGATTCCTGAGAGGTGATGAAGGAAGGAGATGATGTCAGTGGGAGTGTCGTGGAAGAGGATTCAAAAGAGCTGATGGGAGACTGTGAGGTTGACGTGGGAGAGCTTGTTTCTGAGGTGGTGGACCACGAAGACATTGGCCTCCCAGTGGTCTTTGTAGCGACTTCTGCAGATGTCCTTGGCTCAGAGCTAGAAATAGGAACTGTAAGTGGGCTTGTCCCTGTCTCCTGGGATCTTTCTGTAGCGCTGGGTTGGACAGACGTTTCTCTTGCTGTAACCTCAGGCATGGAGGTTGACTCTGTAGCTGTTGTCTCCAAGGGGTGGTGCTGTGGATGGTGCTTGCTTCTTCAAGAAGAGTGGTGGATTGGGCTGGCATTGAGGGGAAAACCAAAGATGTGGAAATGAGGGTGACAGTTGTCTCCGTTGAGGGGAAAGTACTGATGGTTTCATGAGAACTGGAGGTTTCAGTCTCATTTGCAGTAGGAATGATTTCTGAGGTCTGCGGGGTTGAAGAAAGGTGAAATGTTGAGGGGGAAGATGTCTCAGTGGTTGAAGTTTCCTGAGAGGTGATGAAGGAAGGAGATGATGTCAGTGGGAGTGTCGTGGAAGAGGATTCAAAGGAGCTGATGGGAGACTGTGAGGTTGACGTGGGAGAGCTTGTTTCTGAGGTGGTGGACCGCGAAGACATTGGCCTCCCAGTGGTCTTTGTAGTGACTTCTGCAGATGTCCTTGGCTCAGAGCTAGAAATTGGAACTGTAACCGGGCTTGTCCCTGTCTCCTCGGATCTTTCTGTAGCTCTGGGTTGGACAGACGTTTCTCTTGCTGTAACCTCAGGCATGGATGTTGCCTCTGTAGCTGTTGTCTCCAAGGAGGTGGTGCTGTGGATGGTGCTTGCTTCTTCAGGAAGAGTGGTGGATTGGGCTGGCGTTGAGTGGAAAGGCAAAGATGTAGAAATGAGGGTGACAGTTGTCTCCGTTGAGGGGAAAGTACTGATGGTCTCATGAGGACTGGAGGTTTCAGTCTCATTTGCAGTAGGAATGATTTCTGAGCTCTGTGCGGTTGAAGAAAGGTGAAATGTTGAGGGTGAAGATGTCTCAGTGGTTAAAGTTTCCTGAGAGGTGATGAAGGAAGGAGATGATGTCAGTGGGAGTGTCGTGGAAGAGGATTCAAAGGAGCTGATGGGAGACTGTGAGGTTGACGTGGGAGAGCTTGTTTCTGAGGTGGTGGACCACGAAGACATTGGCCTCCCAGTGGTCTCTGTGGTGACTTCTGCAGATGTCCTTGGTTCAGAGCTAGAAACAGGAAATGTAACTGGGCTTGTCCCTGTCTCCTCGGATCTTTCTGTAGCACTGGGTGGGACAGAGGTTTCTCTTGCTGTAACCTCAGGCATGGAGGTTGACTCTGTAGCTGTTGTCTCCAAGAAGGTGGTGCTGTGGATGGTGCTTGCTTCTTCAGGAAGAGTAGTGGACTGGGCTGGTGTTGAGGGGAAAGGCAAAGATCTGGAAATGAAGGTGACAGTTGTCTCCATTGAGGGGAAAGTACTGATGGTCTCATGAGGACTGGAGGTTTCAGTCTCATGTGCAGTAGGAATGATGTCTGAGATCTGCGGGGTTGAAGAAAGGTGAAATGTTGAGGGTGAAGGTGTCTCAGTGGTTGAAGTTTCCTGAGAGGTGATGAAGGAAGGAAATGATGTCAGTGGGAGTGTCATGGAAGAGGATTCAAAGGAGCTGATGGGAGACTGTGAGGTTGACGTGGGAGAGCTTGTTTCTGAGGTGGTGGACCATGAAGACATTGGCCTCCCAGTGGTCTCTGTGGTGACTTCTGCAGATGTCCTTGGCTCAGAGCTAGAAACAGGAACTGTAACCGGGCTTGTCCCTGTCTCGTCGGATCTTTCTGTAGCTCTGGGTTGGACAGACGTTTCTCTTGCTGTAACCTCAGGCATGGAGGTTGACTCTGTAGCTGTTGTCTCCAAGAAGGTGGAGCTGTGGGTGGTGCTTGCTTCTTCAAGAAAAGTGGTGGACTGGGCTGGTGTTGAGGGGAAAGGCAAAGATGTGGAAATGAGGGTGACAGTTGTCTCTGTTGAGGGGAAAGTACTGATGGTCTCACGAGGACTGGAGGTTTCAGTCTGATGTGCAGTAGGAATGATTTCTGAGGTCTGCGGGGTTGAAGAAAGGTGAAATGTTGAGGGTGAAGATGTCTCAGTGGTTAAAGTTTCCTGAGAGGTGATGAAGGAAGGGGTTGATGTCAGTGGGAGTGGCATGGAAGAGGATTCAAAAGAGCTGATGGGAGACTGTGAGGTTGATGTGGGAGAGCTTGTTTCTGAGACGGTGGACCACGAAGACATTGGCCTCCCAGTGGTCTCTGTGGTGACTTCTGCAGATGTCCTTGGTTCAGAACTAGAAACAGGAACTGTAACCGGGCTTGTCCCTGTCTCCTGGGATCTTTCTGTAGCGCTAGGTTGGACAGATGTTTCTCTTGCGGTAACCTCAGGCACGGAAGTTTCCTCTGTAGCTGTTGTCTCCAAGGGGGTGGTGCTGTGGACGGTGGTTGCTTCTTCAGGAAGAGTGGTGGATTGGGCTGGTGTTGAGGGGAAAGGCAAAGATGTGGAAATGAGGGTGACAGTTGTCTCCGTTGAGGGGAAAGTACTGATGGTTTCATGAAGACTGGAGGTTTCAGTCTCATTTGCAGTAGGAATGATTTCTGAGGTCTGCGGGGTTGAAGAAAGGTGAAATGTTGAGGGTGAAGATGTCTCAGTGGTTGAAGTTTCCTGAGAGGTGATGAAGGAAGGAGATGATGTCAGTGGGAGTGTCGTGGAAGAGGATTCAAAGGAGCTGATGGGAGACTGTGAGGTTGACGTGGGAGAGCTTATTTCTGAGGTGGTGGACCACGAAGACATTGGCCTCCCAGTGGTCTCTGTGGTGACTTCTGCAGATGTCCGTGGTTCAGAGCTAGAAACAGGAAATGTAACTGGGCTTGTCCCTGTCTCCTCGGATCTTTCTGTAGCGCTGGGTGGGACAGAGGTTTCTCTTGCTGTAACCTCAGGCATGGAGGTTGACTCTGTAGCTGTTGTCTCCAAGAAGGTGGTGCTGTGGATGGTGCTTGCTTCTTCAGGAAGAGTGGTGGACTGGGCTGGTGTTGAGGGGAAAGGCAAAGATCTGGAAATGAGGGTGACAGTTGTCTCCGTTGAGGGGAAAGTACTGATCGTCTCATGAGGACTGGAGGTTTCAGTCTCATGTGCAGTAGGAATGATTTCTGAGCTCTGTGCGGTTGAAGAAAGGTGAAATGTTGAGGGTGAAGGTCTCTCAGTGGATGACGATTCCTGAGAGGTGATGAAGGAAGGAGATGATGTCAGTGGGAGTGTCGTGGAAGAGGATTCAAAAGAGCTGATGGGAGACTGTGAGGTTGACGTGGGAGAGCTTGTTTCTGAGGTGGTGGACCATGAAGACATTGGCCTCCCAGTGGTCTTTGTAGCGACTTCTGCAGATGTCCTTGGCTCAGAGCTAGAAATAGGAACTGTAACCGGGCTTGTCCCTGTCTCCTGGGATCTTTCTGTAGCGCTAGGTTGGACAGATGTTTCTCTTGCGGTAACCTCAGGCACGGAAGTTTCCTCTGTAGCTGTTGTCTCCAAGGGGGTGGTGCTGTGGACGGTGGTTGCTTCTTCAGGAAGAGTGGTGGATTGGGCTGGTGTTGAGGGGAAAGGCAAAGATGTGGAAATGAGGGTGACAGTTGTCTCCGTTGAGGGGAAAGTACTGATGGTTTCATGAAGACTGGAGGTTTCAGTCTCATTTGCAGTAGGAATGATTTCTGAGGTCTGCGGGGTTGAAGAAAGGTGAAATGTTGAGGGTGAAGATGTCTCAGTGGTTGAAGTTTCCTGAGAGGTGATGAAGGAAGGAGATGATGTCAGTGGGAGTGTCGTGGAAGAGGATTCAAAGGAGCTGATGGGAGACTGTGAGGTTGACATGGGAGAGCTTGTTTCTGAGGTGGTGGACCACGAAGACATTGGCCTCCCAGTGGTCTCTGTGGTGACTTCTGCAGATGTCCTTGGCTCAGAGCTAGAAACAGGAACTGTAACTGGGCTTGTCCCTGTCTCCTGGGATCTTTCTGTAGCGCTTGGTTGGACAGAGGTTTCTCTTGCTGTAACCTCAGGCATGGATGTTGCCTCTGTAGCTGTTGTCTCCAAGGAGGTGGTGCTGTGGACGGTGCTTGCCTCTTCAGGAAGAGTGGTAGATTGGGCTGGTGTTGAGGGGAAAGGCAAAGCTGTTGAAATGACGGTGACAGTTGTCTCCGTTGAGGGGAAAGTACTGATGGTTTCATGAGGACTGGAGGTTTCAGTCTTTTTTGCAGTGGGATTGATTTCTGAGCTCTGTGCGGATGAAGAAAGGTGAAATGTTGAGGGTGAAGGTGTCTCAGTGGATGATGATTCCTGAGAGGTGATGAAGGAAGGAGATGATGTCAGTGGGAGTGTCGTGGAAGAGGATTCAAAAGAGCTGATGGGAGACTGTGAGGTTGACGTGGGAGAGCTTGTTTCTGAGGTGGTGGACCACGAAGACATTGGCCTCCCAGTGGTCTCTGTGGTGACTTCTGCAGATGTCCTTGGCTCAGAGCTAGGAACAGGAACTATAACCGGGCTTGTCCCTGTCTCCTGGGATCTTTCTGGACCTCTGGGTTGGACAGACGTTTCTCTTGCTGTAACCTCAGGCATGGAGGTTGACTCTATAGCTGTTGTCTCCAAGGAGGTGGTGCTGTGGATGGTGCTTGCTTCTTCAGGAAGAGTGGTGGACTGGGCTGGTGTTGAGGGGAAAGGCAAAGATGTAGAAATGAGGGTGACAGTTGTCTCCGTTGAGGGGAAAGTACTGATGGTCTCATGAGGACTGGAGGTTTCAGTCTCATTTGCAGTAGGAATGATTTCTGAGCTCTGTGCGGTTGAAGAAAGGTGAAATGTTGAGGGTGAAGATGTCTCAGTGGTTAAAGTTTCCTGAGAGGTGATGAAGGAAGGAGATGATGTCAGTGGGAGTGTCGTGGAAGAGGATTCAAAGGAGCTGATGGGAGACTGTGAGGTTGACGTGGGAGAGCTTGTTTCTGAGGTGGTGGACCGCGAAGACATTGGCCTCCCAGTGGTCTTTGTAGTGACTTCTGCAGATGTCCTTGGCTCAGAGCTAGAAATAGGAACTGTAACCGGGCTTGTCCCTGTCTCCTCGGATCTTTCTGTAGCTCTGGGTTGGACAGACGTTTCTCTTGCTGTAACCTCAGGCATGGAGGTTGACTCTGTAGCTGTTGTCTCCAAGAAGGTGGAGCTGTGGGTGGTGCTTGCTTCTTCAAGAAAAGTGGTGGACTGGGCTGGTGTTGAGGGGAAAGGCAAAGATGTGGAAATGAGGGTGACAGTTGTCTCTGTTGAGGGGAAAGTACTGATGGTCTCACGAGGACTGGAGGTTTCAGTCTGATGTGCAGTAGGAATGATTTCTGAGGTCTGCGGGGTTGAAGAAAGGTGAAATGTTGAGGGTGAAGATGTCTCAGTGGTTAAAGTTTCCTGAGAGGTGATGAAGGAAGGGGTTGATGTCAGTGGGAGTGGCATGGAAGAGGATTCAAAAGAGCTGATGGGAGACTGTGAGGTTGACGTGGGAGAGCTTGTTTCTGAGGTGGTGGACCGCGAAGACATTGGCCTCCCAGTGGTCTTTGTAGTGACTTCTGCAGATGTCCGTGGTTCAGAGCTAGAAACAGGAAATGTAACTGGGCTTGTCCCTGTCTCCTCGGATCTTTCTGTAGCGCTGGGTGGGACAGAGGTTTCTCTTGCTGTAACATCAGGCATGGAGGTTGACTCTGTAGCTGTTGTCTCCAAGAAGGTGGTGCTGTGGATGGTGCTTGCTTCTTCAGGAAGAGTGGTGGACTGGGCTGGTGTTGAGGGGAAAGGCAAAGATCTGGAAATGAGGGTGACAGTTGTCTCCGTTGAGGGGAAAGTACTGATAGTCTCATGAGGACTGGAGGTTTCAGTCTCATTTGCAGTAGGAATGATTTCTGAGGTCTGCGGGGTTGAAGAAAGGTGAAATGTTGAGGCTGAAGATGTCTCAGTGGTTGAAGTTTCCTGAGAGGTGATGAAGGAAGGAGATGATGTCAGTGGGAGTGTCGTGGAAGAGGATTCAAAGGAGCTGATGGGAGATTGTGAGGTTGACGTGGGAGAGCTTGTTTCTGAGGTGGTGGACCATGAAGACATTGGCCTCCCAGTGGTCTCTGTGGTGACTTCTGCAGATGTCCTTGGCTCAGAGCTAGAAACAGGAACTGTAACCGGGCTTGTCCCTGTCTCCTCGGATCTTTCTGTAGCTCTGGGTTGGACAGACGTTTCTCTTGTTGTAACCTCAGACATGGAGGTTGACTCTGTAGCTGTTGTCTCCAAGAAGGTGGAGCTGTGGATGGTGCTTGCTTCTTCAAGAAGAGTGGTGGACTGGACTGGTGTTGAGGGGAAAGGCAAAGATGTGGAAATGAGGGTGACAGTTGTCTCCGTTGAGGGGAAAGTACTGATGGTTTCATGAGGACTGGAGGTTTCAGTCTCATTTGCAGTAGGAATGATTTCTGAGGTCTGCGGGGTTGAAGAAAGGTGAAATGTTGAGGGTGAAGATGTCTCAGTGGTTGAAGTTTCCTGAGAGGTGATGAAGGAAGGAGATGATGTCAGTGGGAGTGTCGTGGAAGAGGATTCAAAGGAGCTGATGGGAGACTTTGAGGTTGACATGGGAGAGCTTGTTTCTGAGGTGGTGGACCACGAAGACATTGGCCTCCCAGTGGTCTTTGTGGTGACTTCTGCAGATGTCCTTGGCTCAGAGCTAGAAACAGGAACTGTAACCGGGCTTGTCCCTGTCTCCTGGGATCTTTCTGTAGCTCTTGGTTGGACAGACGTTTCTCTTGCTGTAACCTCAGACATGGATGTTGCCTCTGTAGCTGTTGTCTCCAAGGAGGTGGTGCTGTGGACGGTGCTTGCCTCTTCAGGAAGAGTGGTAGATTGGGCTGGTGTTGAGGGGAAAGGCAAAGCTGTTGAAATTACGGTGACAGTTGTCTCCGTTGAGGGGAAAGTACTGATGGTCTCATGAGGACTGGAGGTTTCAGTCTTTTTTGCAGTGGGATTGATTTCTGAGCTCTGTGCGGATGAAGAAAGGTGAAATGTTGAGGGTGAAGGTGTCTCAGTGGATGATGTCTCCTGAGAGGTGATGAAGGAAGGAGTTGATGTCAGTGGGAGTGGCATGGAAGATGATTCAAAGGAGCTGATGGGAGACTGTGAGGTTGACGTGGGAGATCTTGTTTCTGAGACAGTGGACCACGAAGACATTGGCCTCCCGGTGGTCTCTGTGGTGACTTCTGCAGAGGTCCTTGTCTCAGAGCTAGAAACAGGAACTGTAACCGGGCTTGTCCCTGTCTCCTCGGATCTTTCTGTAGCACTGGGTGGGCCAGAAGTTTCTCTTGTTGTAACCTCAGGCATGGATGTTGCCTCTGTCGGTGTTGTCTCCAAGGAGGTGGTGCTGTGTATGGTGCTTGCTTCTTCAGGAAGACTGGTGGATTGGGCTGCTGTTGAGGAGAAAGGCAAAGATGTGGAAATGAGGGTGACAGTTGTCTCCGTTGAGGGGAAAGTACTGATGGTTTCATGAGGACTGGAGGTTTCAGTCTCATTTGCAATAGGCATATTTCCTGCGGTCTCTGAGGTTGAAAGATGGTGAGATGTTGAAAATGCAGTTGTCTCTTTTGGGGTCTCAGAAGTAGTCATCTTTGTTGTGGTAGAGTTGCTGGTATTTCTTACTGCGACGGTGCTCGTTACGCTATTTTCTATAATTGAACATATTCGAAAATATTTTAAAGCATGATTTATTTTGAGGCAAATGTATTCATTTAATGACAATACCATTCATTTTTTTTACTCCAACCCTCTCTATATTGTGCATGTTTAACTTTTTTTGTCTGTGTTTCATCATTTTCCTCCAATTTCTCTATTCTTTCTTTCTCTCCTCTGATTTCAACTCTGAAATATTCATTGTTACATCCTCTAGTTTCTTCCCAAGTTTTTTTACCCCCTTTTCAGACAATTATCATTTTGGCATCTCAGGGTTTTATTGAGCATATAATCTTGTAGTCGTGATTGTGGCACTTTGATTTTGTCTGAATGATACACTTAGGAGCAGTAGAGATGAAATAACAGAAGTGTTCATATCTCCTTCATGTGACCTTTTATTTTAGGGCCACCCTTCGGTACAAGAAAACAGACATCTGATGCTTTCTCAGATCTCATTTCATTATTTTAGTGGAACTGCTGGGGACATTGAGATAGCATTCTGCTGCTACTCCCATTATGATGTCAGAGCCAGACCAGTCGAAAGACACATCACCACCTTCATTTTAACTTCCAGCCTTATTCCTGTGAAATCTAAATATGAAATGTGCCTTTTTCATCACAACAAACATGACCTCTTCACAAAATTCTGTCACTGACCCAAACACCTTTGCATCTGGAGCCCCTGTTACTTCACGCTTTGGCATTTTCCATCTCCTCTTCTGGTTTGGTCCCCATAAATTAGAAGCAGCATAAAAATAGTATTATCTGAATGCCTGTTTCGTTTTACTAATCCTCCCTTTTAACTGATACTTTTTAGAAGATGACTTTGGTCTTGACACAAAAGGCAAATAGTTATGCCAGGAAGTGATGTGAGCGGGTATTGGGAACGTGCCACCCCCGCTTTGGAAGAGGAGGACCAAGTGGTAGCTGGTTCTTTGACCCACGAAGGCATTCACAACATGGTGCTGTATAAGCCTGGAGCTCCTTTTAGCAGACGAAAATGACCCTGAAGGGCTCACGGGCAGGAAAGGCAGGAACCTGAGGCAGGTACTTGAAACAAGCACGCCCTTATTCTGCTCATCTGTCTGCCTTGCCTAAACAATGGATGGGATTTATTGCCAACAGAAGAGACTCCATCTAGTTCATCCTGGTAAGAACGGTCAAATGTTCACCTGCAGCGCCTCATCTGACAGCCTTCTGTTTTCCAGGATATCAGGCAAAGACGGCAGGGGAACCTCCCATTGCCCCCACCCACCCACCCACCCATGGTGGTATCCTTTGAACATAAGAGCATATAAGGACATAAGAAGAGCCGTGCTGGATCAGGCCAAGAAGGGCCCATCTAGTCCAGTTTCCTGTATCTCACAGTAGCTCCGCCAGATGCCTTTGGGAGCGCAACGAGACTAGATCTCTATCTCTTGATACCACTCCCCTGCATCTGACCCTCAAACTACCCTGGTTTGGGTTTTTTTTTTTAAGCCTGGAGATTACACATCTCCATCATGGCTTGCAACCTGGGATGGACTTTTCCTCCAGGAATCAGTCCAATCCACTTTTGAAGGCATCCAGGCCAGATGCCATCACCACCTCCTGTGGCAGGGAGTTCCACAGACTAACAACACACTGGGTAAAGAAGTATTTTCTTTTGTCTGTTCCCACTCTCCCAACCCTCAGTTTGAGTGGATGTCCCCTCATTCTTGTATTTTCTGAGAAGGACCAGAGTATCCCTCTATCCACTTTACTCATGCCCTGCATAATTTTGTACATCTCAATCATATCCCTCCTCAGGTGCCTTTTTTCCAGACTAAAGAGCCCCAAATCCTGTAGCCTTTCCTCATAAGGGAGGTGCTCCAGCCCAGTAATCATTTAAGTCACGCTCTTTCACACCTTTTCCAGTTCCACTGTGTCTTTTTTGAGATGCGGTGACCAGAACTGTATGCAAGCCTTGTGGCGTGGTGGTTAAAGGCCTGTCCTGCAGCTAAAACTCTGCTCACGACCTGGGGATCAATCCCAGGTAGCTCAAGGCTCATGGTTGACTCAGCCTTCCATCCTTCTGAGGTCAGTAAAATGAGTACCCAGCTTGCTGAGGGGGCGGGAGGCCAAGTGTAGCCTGCATACTGTAATGAAACTGTAAACTACCCAGGGACCACCTGAAGTGGTACGGGGCGGTATATAAGCAAAACACTTTGCAATACTCCAGGTGTGGCCTTACTATTGTTTTGTACAATAGCATTATAATGTTGGCTGCTGGTTAGACACCTTCATTGAGATATCCACCAGCACACCCAGGTCTCTTGCCTGATCTGTCACAGATACCTCAGAACCCATGAGTTGGTAGATAATGTTTTGATTTTTTGCCCCAATATGCATTACTTTACATTTTCCTACATTGAAATGCATTTGCCATTTTGCAGCCCATTCTCCCAGTTTGGAGAGATACCACACAGAAAAGTTTTGTGTCATCGGCAAACTTGGCCACCTCACTGCTTATCCCTGTCTCCAGGTCATTTATGAACAGATTGAAAAGCACCGGTCCCAGGACAGATCCCTGGGGCACACCGCTTTTCACCTCTCTCCATTGTAAAAATTTCCCATTGACACCTACTCTTTGTTTCCTGGATCTCAACCAGTTCTCAATCCATAAGAGGGCCTGCCCTCTTATCCCCTGGCTGTGCAATTTTCTCAGCAGCCTTTGGATAACGGAAGGCCCTGGAGATGGAACCACGATGTTCTGCAGGAGTTGATCAGACCCTGAAAAGTATTGTCTGTCACTTCCAAAGCAAGGCAACTGGTTCAGCATCTTTTCTCCTCCCTCTCCCCCCCCCACACAAATTGTGTTGTTTGTGGAACTCCCTGCCACAGAATGTGGCAATAGCATCTAGCCTGGATGCCTTCAAAAGGGGATTGGACATATTCCTGGAGGGAAAAGTCCATCACGGGCTACAAGCCTGGTTCTCGCCTGTCCCTTGCTCATCCTCAGCCTGTGCCCTCAAAGGCATGGCCTGTGGTGGTCCAGCCTGCAGCTGGAGGGGATGGAGTCCCACCTTCAGCAGTTCAAGGTGGCAATGCCGGTGGGGAGAGGGCTGTGTAAAGAACAATATGGTTCGGGGGTGGGGAGTAGCCATAGATTCACCCCTGAAACCACCATTTCTAAAAATATCTTTTCCTTTGGGGGAGGGGCTGCAGTGGTCAGGGGATAAATTCCTTTGTAGGACTACAAGGAGGTGATGAGGATGGGAAATAATAGCTCAGCTCTATCTGCCCACATGGCGCCGGGCATGAGCCCCACTCCGCAGACCCTTGTTGGAGGCTGTGTTTGATGGGATGCCCATCTCCTTTGGTCAGCTGGCCTCAATTAGTCCTGACTTGAATGGCCACCAGCTCAGCAGCCTCACTTGCCTCCAGGCTCAGGGCCAAGAGCTAGCCTTGGAATCCACCGGCACGGCCCACCTGTGCTTTAACGTCACTTTGTTATTATTTTTTAAAATGTTAATATATATTAAACAACAACAGAGTGAAGTGCTCCCATCACCCTGGGGATCAATACATCTTACCCCTTAAGAACTTGATATTATTTCCTTTTAAAAAAACTGTCCCCACATCCAATTCCAAAATGTCATTTCACTTGGAATTTAATTTAATTTAATTTAATTTAATTTAATTTAATTTAATTTAATTTAATTCTTCATGTATAGCTCGCCCATCCAGTCAGAGGACATTATGGGTGGTTTACAATATAACAAGGACAATAAAACATCACTACAATATAAAAGCAAATTCAACATAATAAAACACTAAAAGAGCACTTAAGAGCACTTAAAGTGGCGGTGCAATCATCTTGTTTGCTGATTATTTCACTGGGATTCCATTGATGGTGCAGAATAAAAGGCCTCTCTGATCAGCCCATTTAAAAAAAGCTTTTGGAAAGTTAACTGCGCTCAGGGGTGTTCAAACTTTTTGCAAGGAGGGCCAGATTTGGTGAGGTGACAATGTGTGGGGGCCGACCATTCAGCTGCATTTGGCCCCCAGGCCAGACTTTGCACAAGCCGGCTAGGACATGCAAGGAGGCAGGGACGACGCTGCAGCAACAAAGCTGAGGGCAGGTGGGCTGGGCAGGTGGCTGGGGGCACAGAGGGCCTTTTCACAAGACCCCTAAGATCCGCTGGCCCCTTAAATTCGGACCAGAGATCTTGGGGGTTCGTTGCTCTTCCTTCCTCCCCACCACTCCGCACTTCCTTGCTTCTGTCTGCATGAGGGGAGGGAGGGAAAAAAAGCCTTAAAAAGGGACAAAAGAATAAAGCCTTACCTCAGGTGCGGGTGGAAGTTGCTCCGAGCCCCAGTCACTTCCTGTTTCCTCTTAAAGGGGCGGGAGGCAAAAAAAAAAAAAAGAAGAAGCAAGGAGAGCCCGGCACTCTCCGCATCAAATTTTTTCACTCTCCCAGAGCAGGTACTTAAAAGCTGCGCTGGGTCGCGCTTAGGTGGGCGGGGTCGCAATTAATTTTCTGTTAGCTCCGGAGCTGGTGGGGAAACATTTTTAAGCTCCGGAGCTGGGAGCCATTTGCAGCGGAGCTTAGGGGTCATGTATAAACGCCCAGAGAGAGACAGGGAGGGCAGGCAAACCATAAAAGCGGACATCTCCATCCACTATGGGGAGGGGCCAGATGGTGGGGATGTATGACAGGCTGAGCCGGTGGGGAGAAGAGGCTATGGGCCACTCGAAATTTAAAAATGGGCTGCATTTGGCCCCCAGGCCTGACTTTGGACATGCCTGAGCTAGAAGAAATGGTATATAAATAAAATAAAATAAATAATAAAGTTACATCATCATCCTTGACAACATCAACAGCAGCCACAGCAACTGGTCCTTCCCCTTCTCCAGTCCTGCTTGCCCTGAGACCTGCCTCCCCACCTGGTGAGGAGAGGGGGAGAGGAGGAATGCCCTGCGATGGTAGCCAGCATCGGGAAGTGCCCCCCCCACACACAGCCACCCTGCCTCTAAAGAATGGGAAGAGGCCCCTCCCTCCTTAGCCATGCTGTCAGGCTTAAAAAATGGATCCCAATGGTGGAAGATTCTCTCTCTCTCTCTCTCTCTCTCCCTCCAAGACATGACTGGGGAACCCACGGGACTGGGGCCCTGTTGGCCTGCTCTTAGCCCGTGGCTGAATGAGTGGCCAAGGTTCATGGCCTCTGGTTCTGTTCCCCCCTCCTCCTCCTCCTCCTCCAGGGCTCCCAGCAGGGCCACCGTGGGGACCCAAGGGTGCTCCTTCATCGCATGGCTGGTCCCTCTCACCTGACACAGCATCCCCTGGCGTTCCCACAGGACCCTCTGGGCCATGGAGAAGACTGGATGGGAACTCCACCTTCTCTCTCAGGGGACTCTCTTTCTTTGCTTATTGCCTTGACATATTCCCACTGCTTGACAGGTCACTTGTCCAAAGAAGCAGTCACTAGGGTGTCGGATGTTTTTCTTAAACAGGTGACTAATTTGATTTGTTTGGTTTGTGACTCTTTCAGTTACTCATGGTGTGAGTACTCTATTGCTCTCCATAACTTTCCAGGCACATACAGTACATATCTAGCCCCAAAGCTTTTCACAAACCACTCTTTCAACAATAAATTTCAAATTAATAAAATTTTGGACAGCCTGAGAGTGGAGGAATTTGTATCTTTCAGGAACAGTCAAACAACGCATAAAGAACCCCAGACCAGCTGAGGAGAGGAAAAAGACAGAGGGAACAGAATTCCCTGGGGGGGGGGTCGCTTTCACTGTGGCGGGAAAAGCAGCCTTTCCTATATTGGGGCCGGCTATTCCAGCATCCCCAACAAAACTCAAGGGGAAACCAGGGGATGCTCAAGCAGGCACATTCAGCAGCCTGAACCCAGGGCGGCTTCCCTTCTTTCAAGTCCCAACGGACAAAGCCTTGGAAGACCAGGCAGAATACGGCTCTGCCAAAGGAAGCCTGGAGATGCCCTCTCAGGCTGGAGGCGGGGGGGGGCTCCCCAAGAGAGTCTAGGGGGTGTGGTCCCTCCTGAGATGCAGCGTGGCTGATGATGACCAGGCTTCCCTCCCATAAACTGGGGCCACTCTACGAGTTCCAAAGCCCTCCTGCGCACACACACACACACACACACACACACACACACACACACACACACACACACACACACACACACACACACACACACACACACACACACACACACACACACACACACACACACACACACACACACACACACACACACATATTGAAACGGCCAAGGCAGGAAGGCTGACAGTGGCCAACTTCAACCGGGAAGGGAACCCTTTCCAATCAGCTCATCTTACAAGAACGACCAGAAGGTATATGAAGGATCCCACCCATGTTTTCTTTCTCACCCTCTGGCTCCTCCTAAGCCAATTACTGGACATTTGCAAAATGGCCTAGAGATGGGCTTTTGCCATAGATCTTTCATCCAAGCAAAGCCAGGAAGTCCTGAGAGCTGAACCCAATAGACCTCCAGAGGCAAATAGGCAGGTTCACTCACAAGCCCGTGGCCCAATGGCCTCGCCATTCTCCAGAATGTAACAGGTCCCAGGCAGTGCCATTGCTGGCCACCTGTTGACAGACAGAGGCAGGAGGGCCCTCCCCAGATGGCAAGGGCACCGCTGGCTTGCCACAAGGGAAAGGAAGGGAAGGAACTCCCACCACCCTGTAAGGGCACCACCACCAACACAGTGAAGCGGCTGAGCTCAAGATGATTTAGAGGTGCAATGACCCCCCCTCTCTCAACTGAGTCACGGCCTGTGGGGGCTGAGCACCCCTGAGCTTTGGCACAAAGGAACCAGCAGTCCTGGCCTCGGATGGGGTGAGGCATCCTCTGTCAATGTCCCAACCCTAAAGCCTCCAAGCTTGGAGACGGATCCTTCCCCCAAGGCCCATCGACCCCACTCACTCACCTATCAGGAAGGCCAGCACCAGCCCCACACAGAGGCAGGGATTCACCCCCATCCCCCTGTCATTGGGCCTCATGAATGAGGAGGGCTCCCAGGGGTCTGTGGAAGACGCAAGGTGAGCAGTGCAAAGGGTCTTCTTACTGGAGAGTCAGTGTTGCCTTTGATGAGCACCAAGGCTGGACTGAAGCAAGGAGCTCCAGAAAGTGGCTTCTAGAGGAGGGAGGGGGAGGGGGGAGGGAGGGAGGGAGGGAGGGAGGAGCAGCTCAAGCAAGCCACCTCAGCCCTTGAGAGGGGATGCAGGAGGAAAGGGGATGGCTGGCACCACCAAGGGCAGGGTGCCCAACCAAGGACCCCATGGAGGGACCACGGCCGGGAGGGGTGGGGGTGGGCCAAGCTCCAGGAAGGGGCAGGTGGCCAGAGGGGAGCAGAGGGGCTACAGGCTCCTAACAGGCATGTGCCAAGAGTGGCGTTGAGCCCGCCCAGCAAACAGCTTTGACAAAGGAGCTTGGACAAATATTTGCCAGGAAAACCATGAGCCTGGCGGGGCCCCTCCCTGGAACAGGTGAGCGCTGGAGAACAAGGAACCGAAAAAGATGTGGGGTGTGTTTGGGTGGGGGGAGGGGGGAGCTGAGAGCATTCCATTCCTGCTCTGATTGCAGTGACCCAAACATTCCGCGGAGACGCAGGGGTGGCTCACGCCCGCCCTTCTTCTGGGTTCAGGAGTTTGGGAAAACCGCGGAAGGCCATGACTGCGCCCCTCCCGCCTACCCAGGGCGGTAGTGCGGCGGCGGCGGCGGCGGGGGGGGGGCAGAGGCTGCGGGGGGCTCGGGGCTGCCCTGCCTGAGGGGTCCCAGTGCCAACGTCGGTCGGAGGAGCAGGAGGAGGAGATCCGCCGAGGCCACGGGCACGTGACCTCTAGGCAAGAAGGCGCCTAGGCGTCCCTCCCGGGAGTCCCCCCCCACACACACAGGGGCCGGCCGAGAGGACCGGGCGTTAGGGCTCCCTTCATCCTGGAGGGCCCTTGTGCTTATCCACGAGGGAAGGCCGGGCGAGGGGCCCTCCCGGGCTCATTGCCCTGCCCGAGATGGCCGGTCCCTGGGCCAGTAGAACCTCCGCGTGGCCCTCGACAAGTCCTGGGTCGCCCTGGTTCACTCGGCGGGCCAGCCCGTGACCGGGAGCACCTGCCAAACCGGCTGTTTGCACGGGAGCGGCGGCGAGACGTGGACGTGGCGGGTCTGCCGGGCACGTTGCCCAGGTCGGTACAGGCAGGAGCCTCTGCCCGACAGGTCGCGCGTGGCGGTGCCCCTTCCCACGAAGCCCGGCCTGACGTCAGGCCCCTCCGCGGCCGCGTGCAGGGGAAAGAGCAGCTCCCCGGGCGTTGTTTGCCTAAAAGGAGCAGCCTGGCATTAGCGCCACAAATAACGCGCCAGGGCCAGTGGCGCCTTCCAGCCAGGAGCCCTTCCTCGTTCCTCCCCGGGATCGGACTCCCGCAACCCCCCCCCCCGGCCAACGCGCCCGCCGCCGCCGCCGCCCCTCTTGGCCAAGCTCCCCGAACGCGGCTGGTCCCGTTATTCCGAGGCTTCGGAAGGCTTGCCCCCACTGGGAACCTGGGATTTCATGCTGAACTTTTGGGGACCCCCCCCGTCCTTAGTCTTCCAGCTGCACACACTCAGGCTGGACACTCTCCGCAGCAGCCGTTGGCAGGTGGGATTGGGGGGGGGGGAGAGCAGCCAGCCAGCCTACGGGCCTCCTCAGCAGTCGCACCACTCCCCGGGGAGAGCAGACCAGCAGGGCAGGGAAGCCTTGCGTTGGCCGGCCTGGCCTCGGAAGCCCTGCAAGGACAGCAGGAGCATTTCCCAGGATTTGGGGGGGGGGGGCAGGAGAGAGAGAGGCAGGACAGAGGCTCCCCTGACGTTGGCCTTGGGTGTTTGGAGTAAGGAAGCAGGTGGGGCCTTTCCAGATGGGGAAAATGCTGCCTGTGCCCTAATAAGAGGCTCCTGGTGGTGCAGAACACAGCCAGGGCTTTCTGTCAACCCGTTGGAAACACTGCTTTTCCTCCATGGTGTGTCTGACCCCAACCACGCCTGGCCTGGCCTTTGAGGTGCCCACCTGGCCACCACCCAGCGGAACCCCCTGCCCTGCAGCCATGCCACCACCACCACCTCCTCCTCCTCCTCCTCCTCCTCCTCCTCCCTGACAGGCAAAAGGAAAGTGTCCAGACACCTTCTGTGTGGGACACCTGTGGCGGGGTGGGTGGGTGGGGGCGGGGGTCTTGATGAAGGCCAGATTTGGGTCAGGAATAATTCAGGTGGGTCCACAACCATGACCAAGGGCAGGAATGCCTCTGAAATCTGTTGCAGCTGCTCTCATTCTTCGGGGGGGGGGGGGGGAGAGATCTGCGGTGAAACTCAGCCAAGGCACTATCAAGTACATTTCCTCCCAAGAAAAGGCTCCAAACAGGTTTGACTGAACTTCAGAATGTTTATTTAATGCAATTTATATTGGGACGCCTTCAGCTGTGCGGCAAAGTGCAAACACTGACACGCTCTTTCTAGGGCCAGATCCTGGCAACGGGGGTCATCTGGGAGAAGGCACTCGGAGGCCTGGGTTTGTCCCTTCCATCTTTCCATGCTTGTGACAAGCAAAGGGGGGGCAGGGGATACATGTGCCAGCTTCAGTCACAAAATGGGCTGGTGAGGGGAGGCAGGCCACCCTTGCCAATCTCTTTCTCTCTCTCTCTCTGACACACACACACACACACACACCCTTTCCCATCCACCGTGCCCAGGGTCTCAGCTTCTCCCTCCTGCCATCCTGCCCCTGGCATCAGGTGGCCGGTACGTTGTTACCAGTGAGAAGGGTGCACGTAATCCATGTGTGCATCTCCACCCCTGCAAGGTGGGCTGTCGGTATTCACGGGAGAAGACCGAGGTTGAGAAGCAGAGAGGGTTGGGCTGATGCCAGAGAAGCTCCTTGTGGCTGGAGGAGGGGTGACCCTCATCCCACAGTCAGCCCCACAACCTAGAGCAGTGATGGCAAACCTTTTAGAGACCAAGTGCCCAAACTGTGATTCAAAACCCACTAATTTTTTTGCAAAGTGCCAGTACAGCAATTTAACCTGAATACAGGTGGCTGTGAAGGAGCGATTTTGGGTGCCCACAAAAAGGGCTCCGAGTGCCAACTTTGGCACCCGTGCCATCGAGGGTCCCCAAAAGCAGGGTAGCCACCCAGCCACCAACATGCCTCAACTGTGCAAGAGCCTGTTCGCCATCTCCCAGGCCCCTGGATGGAGGAGGCCTCCTGGGACACTCTTCTCCTGCCCTCCCCCCTCCTCACACACACACACATGGAAAGTGCCACCTCCCTTTCCGCTGCCCCTTTGGACAGCGCCCACCACAGATCCTTTCCTCTGCCCCTTCCTGAGGGAAGCAAGGGCTGCCCATGGCCCCCCGCCCCCTTGGAGAAGGGGGGGCAAGGAGTTGCAGTCAGAAGGAGCAAACCCACTTCCTCTAGAGAAGTCAGGTTCTCATCAGGAAGGGAAGGTGCCCTGGGACCCCACCCCACCCCACCCCACCCCAACCGAAAGGTCATTCTCTGCCTTAAGCAATGATAACACAATGACGTGCTGCACACCCAGTGCAGGATGTGACCCTCAGCCACCCGGGAGCTTCCTCTGAGTCAGGATTTAAGCACCTGCAACATCCCCGTGCCTAAAAATGCAGGCAGCTATTGTGAGGAAGACTGGCTGGTAATAGGCCTCTTGAGCCGGTGAAGAGCTGCCCACCCCGGCCATGACTCACCTCCAGAAGAAGGTGCTTCCTTCCAGCGGCTGGAGCCCAGGAAAGAGAGGAGGAGAGGAGAGGAGAGGAGAGGAGAGGAGAGGAGGAAGGGCAAGGCAGGCACCCCCAAATCGAGAAAGGCCCTTCCGGCACCGGAAAGACTAGCCATCTCACTGAGGTGGCTACACTTGTCAGGAGCTCCGCAGGAATCAGCCTCTGGGATGAAGATGAGGCCGGCCGTAGAAAGTGCCTGGGCAGCCTGGTTCATTGATATACCATCCCATTAGAATTTACAGCAACAGATAAAACATATAATAATAATAATAAACTATGTGTACACAATGAATTGAACACCATCTGTCTGATGGGCTATTGGCTCTGATTGGGATTCCTGCCCCTCCCAACGCCATGCTTCTAAGGCACCAAAGGCAATTCTCTGGTGGAGGACATGGGGTGTAAAATCAGACGGGGTGATTGTGGACAGCCTCTATGGACCCATTTGTCTTCAGTCTGAGCCCCACCCCACCCACCCCCTGACAGCCACATGGCCCTGATTGATGAGCAGAATCAGTGGGCCTCTATTCGTGGAGAGTCGCCTCCTCCCCCTCTCCTCCCATTCTGAGGCTGCTAAAGAGGAGGACGGGGCCCTCAGGCTCACAGCTGGGGTGGACTGGGAGCCCCGGATGCACAGGGCCCCTGATTCTCCCTCTCTTTCACCCCCCCTAGAGCCCACTTGGGCTCTAGACTGGTGCCTGGTCTCCATAATGGCCTGGATGAGGGCCATGCTCCTGTTGGGTGGCAAGGCAGACCAGAGAAGAGCCGTTTGGCCTCTACTGGGTTGGGTCACCCCCCCCCTAAAAAGTCTTCCACCTTTGGGGGGGATGCTCATGGACTCAGCCCAGAGCTTGGATGCCCAGGTTTTAGCAATACGCAGGAGCACATTTGCACAGTGAAAGGTGGTGCCCCAGCGATGCCTGTTCCTTCAGAGGTCATGTTGACGCAAGCCTTAGTTACATCCTGACTGGATTACTGCTAGGTGCTTTAACACCTTCAAAGGGACAATGCAGGTGGCATATTCAGGATCCGAAGGGTTAAGGCCTTTGTGTTTGGAAACTTCAGCAGGTTCAAAATGTTCCAGCCACACTGCTGACATGGGCTGCTTGTGGTGTTGTGGTTACGTGCTGTGGCGTTGTAGCTGTGAGATGTTTAAAGAGTGACTTTACCCTTTCCACACCCTCGGTCAGTTTCCATGGCTGATCAGGGATTCCAACCCAGGTCTCCTGAGTCTGAGTTCTTTGCTCTGTCCCTTGGAGAGATGCTAGAGGGAGCCCGTGACTCCCTGATGGTCACAACAGGGTCACAGTTTCCAGGCCCCCTTCCAAGGGCTGGTGGTTATTCCTACCCATCAAGCCCTCCGGACTCTTTGAAGGACTGTTTCACCCACCACGAGTCTTTTCAGCTTCTGGCATCTTCTAGGGAGGCCCTTCTGGTGGTTTCCAAGCCTGCTGGGTGAGGAGGGAAAAGCCAGGCTGGGCCCCTCCCTCCCTCTTGCCCTGACCTGGTCAGGCTAAGACCTCCCTCTCTAGGGAGGCTCCTAAGCCATAGGATCATAGAATCATAGAAGAATTAAATTGGACAGTGAAGAAGGTTTTCCTGATATTTCCCCAAAGCTGGCTTCCCGTAGCTTGAGCCCGTTATTCCTCTATGTGTCCTGCATTCTGGGGGTGGGGTGAGGAGATAGAGAACAGATGCGGCTTCTCCTCTGTGTGACAGCTTTTCGAACAAAACGTGGTATCATATTGTGCCCCCCTCCACCACCACCCCGGTCTTCTTTTCTCCAGGCTAAACAGGTCCAGTGGTTTCAGTCTTTCTTCATAGGGCTTGTTTCCCAGCCTTGTTTCCCATTATTGTGGCCCTGCTCTGACCTTGCTCCAGTTTGTCCGTGTCATTCTTGAACCGGGTTGTACAGAACTGGACATAATACTCAAGGTGAGGCCTAGCCAGTGCCAAACAGAGGGAGACTAGTACTTCACAGGATCTGGAGACCATGCTTCTGTTCATGCAGTCTACAATTGAATTGGCCTTTTTTGCAGCCACATCACACTCTTGGCTCATCTTGTGATCAACAACCATTCTCAATTCCTTCTCACTCATAGTATTGCTATGCCAGCTATTCTCTGTCTTGTTATCGTGTGTTTGGTTTTGATTTCCTTGGGTGTATTTTGTATCTTGTATACTTTGCACTTATCCCTGTTGAATTTCATTCTGTTGTTTTCAGCCCACAGCTCAAGTCTATCAAGATTGTTTTGAATGTTGTTTCTATCTTTCAAGGCACTAGCTGTTCCACCCTGTTTCATAACATCAACAAATCTGTTAAGTTTTCTCTGTATGCCATCATCCAAGTTAGTATTAATACATTACGTTCCATTAATATATTTAGAGCTAAATTAATAAAAATGTAAGTTATGTTTAAAAATTTCTTAAACTTAAGATATTTTTAAATGTTCTTAAAATGTTTTAAAACTGCTTTTAATCTTCATCAATGTTTAATTGTATTTAATGTGGTATTTCTACAGTAATGTTAAGATTGTTGATTGCTGTATAATTTTAGTGTTGTGAGCTGTCTTGGGTCACCCATGGAGAAAAAGGCAGCATATAGAAGGGAAGGGAAGGGAAGGAAAGAGAAGAGAAGAGAAGAGAAGAGAAGAGAAGAGAAGAGAAGAGAAGAGAGAAGAGTTATTTCCCCTTCCCTCCTTTCGGGGGTCGCCCTGGGACTGTCCCACTTGTCCAAGGCCATCCATGCTGACTCTTCACCCGGGAGGCACTATGCAAGAATCAAATGTCCTCCCAATCTCTGGCTACACAGACAGATATCTAACGTACTCAGCTACAGTATTTCTTTGTAAAAGTCCAGTTAGCTTATTTATAAAGCTTCTCCTGCCTTTATTTATTGTGGGATCTGATGGGGCACTGCTCATCCACTCTGAGCCTCCTTCAGTTGAGAAAGAGAAACTTAAATATTCTTCCCCTTGGCCTGGGGGGGGGGGAGAAGGGTGAAAGAGAGAGGGGGGTGCATTTATAACAGCATAAAGCCAAACAGAGCAAAGTTTTTCCAGTAGAAATACCTTCTACAGTGGGAGCGTATTGGAGGTGTCAGAAGCTAGCTAGAGGGACAGTTCCCTGTCATTGGAGGGGGGGTCGTGGGGTAGGCCTGCTTTGAGGGCCATGGGGGGGCTGTGGGACTCCCTTCCATGGGCTGGCCCCCTTCTGGCCATCCTGCCAAGACCAGCCCAAACCACCCACTCAGGCAGACTCTCCGCAGCAGAGGGGCTGATGGGCAGCCCTTGAAGGGGGAAATTAAGGGCGTTTATACACGACCCCTAAGCTCCGCCGCAAATGGCTTCAAGGTCCGGACCTTAAAAATGTTTACCCACCAGCTCTGGACTTTGCAGACAATTAAGTGCGACCCTGCCCTCTTTAGCAAGACCAAACAGCAGTTTTCTTGTACCTGCTTTTTGGATGTGACAAATTTTTGATCCGGTGTAAGGATAGTGAGTGCGGGGCTCTCCTGGCTTCTATTTGTTCTTTTTTTGCACCCCGCCCCTTTAAGAGATCTGAATGCTGCCGGGAACAGAACGGAGGTAAGAAGGCAGTCTTTTCTTTCTCTTTTTCTCCGCCTCACGCAGCCAGCAACCAGGAAATGCGGAGGGGGGTGGGGACAGAGGAAGAGCGAGGAACCCCTAAGATCTCTGGTCTGAATTTAAGTGGCCAGCGGATCTTAGGGGTCGTGTAAAAAGGCCTTAAGCTGATTCCAGCCTGAGGGCAGGAGCATATGCAGAGCATCCCTTCTTCCCTGCTTTCCTGTGTTCACAGGCTGCCCACCCCACCCCACCCCAGGGGTTCCAGGGCTCTCAGTCCAAGGATGGGCAGTCCTTGTACCACCGCTGTTCTTGCCTGCCCCCTGCTGATGGGCTCGGGGAACCACCTGTTGGAGAGAGCCTGGTGGGGATCAGGCAGCAGGAAGGAGAGGGGGAGGGGGCACAGAGGCTGCGCTTCCCAAGACTGAACACACACACACACCCTCTCGGACACTCACTCTGGGTGACCTTTCTCCTGGCTCCCTTTCTCAGCCTGGCCCTACCTGGCAGAATGTTTGTGAGGATAAAGGGAGGCAAGGAGGACCAGTTTGCCTTGGACTCACTGGAGCAAAAGCAGAATTATTATGTTCTTATTATTTCTTGGATTGACATGAAGTTGTCCCCGGTTCACCCAGACCTAGCTTATGACTGTGCCAAGTGAAGGGCCAAAACAAGAATTGTGGACCCCACCACCACAAATGGGACAAATGCTAAGGAGGAGGAGGAGGACCTGTTTGCCTCGAACTCACTGAAGAAAAAGTGGAAATGTTATGTTTTTATTATTTCTTGGATTTCTGTACTAGTCTGGGTGGTCTTACAAATATAAAACATAAAACAGGTAAATCATTTTTAAAAATAAAATCATTTTTAAAAATAAAAGCAAAAGTCAATAAGAAAGGCTATAAAGCAGCAGGGGGATCCCCCCCCCTTTTCCTGACCCTTGGTAGGAAAGAGCAAGTAGGGCGCTGCAGGTGGATTTGGGAGATGGGGTTTCCAGGCCTTCCTTGGGGGCAGCCCCCCCCCTCCGCCTGCACCGCTTCTGCAGCCACGGTCCTGGGCAGGTCAGCGGTGGAAGAACTTTGGCCTAGGAGTCAGAAGCCAAGGTGGTGCCTTTTATTACACTGGATATCTATTTATATATTTATTTACGTGTTTCATTGTGTAACTTTTGAAACGGCCTTATGACCTACTCAATAAAAAGTTGTGGTGGTGGCGGTGGTTGCCGCCGCGTCCGGTTCCAGGGTTCCGTAACGGCGCGCGCGCGCGGGGGGGGGGTCCCTGGTGTCGAAAAGGTCGCCTCTCCCCGTGGGCGGGGCCAGAGGCTCAGAGGCGGGCGCCCCACTGGTGGGGCACGGCAGGCTCCCGCGCAGCCCGTGGCCTGCTCCTCCCGGGTCCCGCGGCTGCTGCGTGTCCCTTGGCCCTGCGGCCCGGGCCCCGGGGAGGGGAGGGGAGGGGAGGGGGCGAGCGCGCCCATGAAGCGGCCCACGCCCCGCCCTGGCTCCAAGGGGTCTCCACCTCCCGGCGCTCAGGCAATCCCAGGCCACTCGGGGCTTCCTCCCGTCGGGTGGGCAATTATGAGGCAGAGCCCCGGCAGATTCGCTCGCAAGAGGGACCCCGCGCCCTGTCCGGGAGCCCCCCTCAACCCCGCCGGCCGGCCGAAGGGGCGTACCCGGGTCTTGCCAAGCGCGTGCACCCAAACCGCGGAGTTCCGCGCGGGAGGGAGTGTGTGTGTGGGGGGGTCTGCCTTCACGGCGAGCAGGGCGGCCGTCGCAACACCTGCGCCGCCGTCCTGGACCAGGCGAGAGACGGGCCCGCCGGCTGCCCGAGAGAGCAAGCCCGGGGGGTACGGGCCGCCCCGGCGGGAAAGAGCCGCGCCGCTGCCCCAGGTTGGCCCACAGCGGGATCCACGGCGGCGGCTTCTGCTGGATGGGTGGGAGGGGGGAGTGTTGGGGGGGGTCTGTTGGCCCCACGGCAGCTGCCGGGGCTCCGTGTCCTGAGAACTTGGTCGCACTTCCCCCCCCCGCCCCTCCCCCGTCTCTCCCCCGTCTCTCTCTCTCTCTCTCTCTCTCTCTCTCTCTCTCTCCCCCGTCTCTCTCTCTCTCTCTCTCTCTCTCTCTCTCTCTCTCTCTCTCTCTCTCTCTCTCTCTCTCTCTCTCGTTACCGGATCTCCCGCTGGCCCACCACATGCCGGACATCCCAGGCCCAAAATAACCCCCCTCGTCCCCCTCCCAGTCCCCTGTGTCTCCCCCCCCCCCGCGGCGCGCTTCTTCCTCCAAGAGCCGCCAGCAGCAGCCTCCGCAAGGGGGGGGGGGGCGAAGAGAGCAGCGCTGTCCAGCCGGCGGAGGTGCTGGAGGAAGGGCCGGGACGCCCGGGCAGGAGCGCCGAGGGCTCCCTTTCTGGAAACGAGTGACGGAAGGGGGTCCGAGAGGAGTCCGGCGGAGGGAGGCCCGGTTTCCGAGGCAGGGACATCTGAATTCGGCCTCTCTTAACGGCTGCCATTCTGCTGGTGGGACCGACGGGAGGCTGGCAGGGCTCGGGCGAGACCCCCGAGGACTCAATGCCTCACGGTTCTGAGCCCCTCGTCGGCCCTCCTCCTCCTCCTCCTCGGAGCCTGGGCCGTGTGCGGCGAGGAGGCGCAACCGCGGGCATTCTGATCATTGGGGCGGCGGGGCGGGTTCCACTCGGCGACTCCTCCGGTGAGGAAGGCAGGGAGCTCGGCTTGCCGCTGAGGAACCACAGGGCGGCACGGGGGTGGGGGCCGCGTGGAAAGCGGAGGGGCCGAGTGAAAGGAGGGGGCCTCGGAAATAGCTCACCGCCCCTCCCCCCCCCGGGAAATGCCCTGGGCTGCGCCAGTGGGTGGCAGAGAACCTGCCGGGACAGAGGCATCCCTTCTGCCCCATTTGGGGACCCCCGCCCTTCCCCTGCCGCCGCCGAGGGGCGAGGCTCGCGAGATCCAGCCGCCGCCGCCGCCCGCGGAGAAGAAGCTGGGCGGGCCAGGCTGGGCTGGGCTGGGCTGGGCTGGGCTGGGCTGGGCTGCTGGGGGGGGGCGCCGCCGCTGATGCTGCCGCCGCCCGCCCGCCCGCCCGCCCGCCCGCCCGGAGTCCGCGGCAGACGCAGCTGAGTTCGCGCAGGCGGCGACAGCAGGAGCGGCGGCGCTCGCCTTCCCCTCCCTCCGGGCCGAGGTAACGGGGCGTCCCCGGGCAGGGAGCGGCACCTGTGCGGCGAAGCGGCTCGCCCGTCGTCTGCCCCCGCCTTGGGGCAAGTGGGGCGCGCTCGAAGGGGCCGCGCAGGGGCTTTGGCCCCTCAGTTCGCGTTGGTTGGGGGGGAGGTCTGTGGGGCTATGGGTTGCTTGGCCTTGGACGCCGCCTCCAGCTGTCTCTGGGTGTCACCACCACCACCACCCCCTTTGGCTTCCCTCCGCCGCTCCTTCGGGGCCTTGGTGGGAGGATGGAAGGCGGAGGGGACCGTCCCTCGGAGCCCTCTCCCCCTTGCCCGGGGACCGGCCACAGGCAGGGCGCGTTGTGGGGTCGGAGGCACTTGGCGACCGTTCCGCCGGGAGGAGGCTGCCGCTCAGGCACTCCACGCCCGGCAGGGACGAAGCCTCCCGGGCTTCCCCGGGCGCGCATCTCGGGCCGTGGCTCTCCCTCCCCGCCTTTTCGCCTGCGTGAGGAGGGGGTTGCTCCGTTATCGCGACCCCCACGGCCCCCGGGAAGTCAGGAAGACGGCCGGGGCCTAGGAAGACGCAGCATCCCTGCAGGAGCCGCCGGTGTACGAGGCCTTCGCCGGCCCCTGGAGCGCCCGGACCCTTTCCGACCTCAGGGCCAGTTTCCCGGTGGCCGCCTCTGAGCGTGTGCAGTGCGCGCCCACAAAGCAAGCACCAGCGGCAGGGGCCCAGCGGCAAAGGCGGCCCCCTCAGAGGCTGGAGTGTGTGTGTGTGTGGGGGGGGCCGAACCTGCCCTGCACTACTTTTTGGGGGGGGCGGGGGGCGCCGCTGGGAGCAGTTGCAGGCTGGGGGGGCGGGGAGGGGCGGGGGGAAGCGCGGGGGGGGCTGCTCGGGAGCCCCCGAGGGGGTCGCAACGGGGCGGTTTCTATGGCCACCCTCGCCGTGTGTGCAAACAGAGCCGTTCCGGGGACCAGCCGAAGGCTATTAAAAGCCCGGCGCTTCTTGGGCTTCCGCGGGAGGCGAGGGGGGGTGCCTGGCAGATTTAGCCCTCGCCCTCCCCGTCACTGCCTGGCGCCCGCTCGCCCTGCCCCGCACAAGGGCTTGCCGGCGGCCCCTTCGATCTTCGCCCTCTTTTCCCTCCCCGCCCCCCCCCCAGGGGTGAGGGATTTTCCACAGCCAGCCAGACCCACCCCCGCCTCCATCCTTACCACCCCAGGCCGGAGGGGGGTCTGCGCGCATGCGCAGGTGCAGTCGCCTCGTGGACCGAAGGGTGGCTGGCTCAGAGCAGGGGGATGTTTTGACCGGGGGAGGGGGGAAAGTGACGTCATCGGACCCTCCTTCTTTGCTCCCTCACAGCTCAGCTGCCATCCTAGGAAGAGGGGGAGGGGTCCCAGCGGCAACGGAGGGGGGCGCCTCTTGTGATGCGCTGGGCAAAGGAGGAGCGGCTGAATGATCCGAAGCTAATCGGCTTTAGGGAAGAGATGCCCAAGTGGAAGGGGCCAGAGGTGGGCCTTGGCGGGGGGAGGCGCCCGGGGCTTCCTGCTTGGGGCAGGAAACGGGTGCAGCGCAGGGATCAAGCCCCCCCCCCGCGCTCCTTGCTCCTCCAAAAACCCTGACCCTCCTCCTCGGTGCCTTGAGCGGAGACAGCCTTGCCCTTGGGCCCAGGCAGTCTGAACCCCAACACACACACACACACACACACACACACACAATGGTTCTGTCCCTTCCCACACAGCACCCCGTGCCCTCCCTCCCCCCTTCCTTCCTTCTGGACACCTTCTTGGGGGTGGGCTTGCCTTGGCTGTTGGAACCTTCCCTTCCCTTCCAAGGTCTGGCAGCTCCTCCTGTTGCCTCGGCCGCTGCACCCCTTGACAAAGGAGCCTCTTGCTCTGCAGTGTGTGTGTGTGTGTGTGTCGGGGGGGGGATGTTCCACCTGTGGGTGGGGTGTTGGAAAGATGGGGGAGCCAGGAGAGCTTGGGTCACCTTGGGTCTTTCTAGGGGGTCAGCTGGGCAGTTTCCTCTGCCTTCTGTTCCCTCCCCCCACACACACCTTCTGTTGCTCTGGGTTTCTCTCTCACACACACGCACACACATACTGGGGGGAGGAGAGAGAGAGATGGGTCAGCATTACAGAGAGGAGCTTATAGGGCAGGTTCTGTACTTCCTGTCGCACCAGGCCAGGCTCGTTCTGGAACTTCCTAGAAGTGAAGCGCCCCCGCCCAGCTTCATACAAAGGTACTCTTCACACTCAGGAGGACAATTTGTTTCTGAGCCACTACTTGGTCCTGATTTAACCTCTCCCCTCATCAAACGCAAATGAAACTTGCTTCTCCAGACAGCTTTTGCTCTGCTGCCACCCAGGACCCCCCGTGCAGCACCGCCAAATCCTTCTCCATCCTGGGCCTGCCCAGAGGGATCAGGGCCTTCCACGCAATGCTGCAAGGAACAGAGGAGGAGCTTCAGGGTCCCCCCCCACACACACACACACCACCCCCAGCCCTGGCACCAGCAGAGGGGGTGGAGGGGTGGGCTGCTCCCCAGAGCAGCTGAAGGGCCGCTGGGGTCCACTGACCCGGGCCTGCAAGTCTTCCCTTTCAAGGCACTTTCCAAACACCTCTGCCAGGGCATCCACACCAGTCCCTGAAGGCCCAAAGCACTCCCTTGGAGCCTTCCTTGGAGGCAGGCCAGGAGAGCCCTACAAGGGGGAAAGCGAGGGACCGGCTAAAGGGGACTGAAACTGCCCCCGCCCCCACCCTATGGGCCAGTTATAGAGCTAAGGAGGAGGATGGCTGGTGGTAGCCTGAGGCAGGAGGGCCCCTCCCCTCCCCACCCTGCACCCCAGGGCACCAGCTTCTCCACGAGGAGGAGGGCAGAGCCGTCTCCCTCCCGAGGACACCCCCCCTTCCCCCAGCCTCCTTGCCAACCCATCTCCTGCTCCTTCTTGACTCGCCTCCCTGCCGGCTGAGGGAAGGAGATGGCCTCCTTGTGGTAGCAGCCAACGCTCAAGTCCTTGAGGCTTCCCCTCCCTCCCTCCCTCCCTCCTTTTGGTTGTTTTCTGCACAAGGCTTTCATCTGGAGGCAGTCAAGAGAGATGCAGAGGTTACGGGATGGTACAAGGTGTCAGGTGGTGCCGCCTTTTATCTCAGGCGATGTTCAGTCTCTGCACAGAACATCTCGTTTGGAAAGATGGATTAAGCTGTGATGAAAGAGCCCTGAAGATTGCTGGAAGAAAGATCACTAGTTTTGGCAGAAAGGGTGAAGGTGGAAGAAGAAAGCTCTGATACAGGATTACAGCGGAACCCTAGGAGGACAAAAAGAGTGACTGCAGAAGAATTAAGTTGACTTTAATTCTGATAATGAGGACATCAGAATTGTTAAAGACCTTCTGTACATTGGTTAAAAATTATTGATTCATGAGACTGGGCGATGCCTGTGACTCGGAAGGCCAGCCATGAAGGCATTCGGAAAGCCCCTGAAGTGCCGGGAGGTAGCCCTGGAGGCCAAAAGCCCAGGCCATCCGTTTCTTCTCCACCGGTACTCTGTGCAGATGTGAACACTTGATGGTGAAGAAAGCAAACATGGGGAGGGCGCTGAGGATGGGACCTGCTGCAGAGCCCTCCTTCACAGGCTTCCCTGGAGTCCAGAGCAGGTTGGCTTGATGTCGGATCCCAAGAATAACTGCTTATCTCCCCTCAGGAGGGAAAAAAAAAAGGCAAATACCTGGTTGTTTTGCACGGAGATTCCCAGCACCTGGACCAGGCCAGGTGGGATGTGGCAGGCCTGGGGATGTTTCATGGCTCATTGCATGCAGGGTCACACACCGTGGCCCTGTGGCTTCTCCCTCAGCCCTTTATGAGGTCTCCAGTCCCTTCCAGGTTTTTTTTCTTGTGACATCTGCTGCAACAAGTCCAGCCGCCCCCACCCCAATCCAAGGAGCACAGCATACTCACAACAGAGGCCAGTTTTTGAACCCGAGAAAGCCAGGGCTCCTTCTCCAAGGGCGCACAAACCCATCTCCGGAGCCAGTGCCAAACGTTTGTCAGCTTCAGCAACTGTGATTGGAAAGAGATCAGGGCACTAGCAAGGCACAGGTGGCATTGTGGCATCCCTAAGAGTTTCGCTTCTGGGTGAGCCTCCATGGGACACACTGTTAATCTGAAGGTGTAAGTTGTGGGCCACAAATGGTCACAGTGAAATAAAATGGAGGGTCTTGCCAGGTCCATGAGACAGTTGGTCCTGTTTTACTGCTGCCTTGTTTTTGTTCATAATAACCAGAGGCTCACGTCCTGTTTGATATTTGTAGGTAGCCCTTCCTGTAGCCCTGCTGGGTCTGGGTCTCAGGAGCTGTTTGCACGGCTGCAGGAGCTTCGAGAGCATAAATACCAAACAGGACGTGGGCCAGTGTGTTGATTCGGCCTCTGCTAGGGAACGGCCAGTGTTTGGGGTCACTTTTCAGAAGCTGAGAAAGAATCTTTAGCCTCTTGGTAGAAAAGGGGTGGGTGAGAGAAGCGTGAAATGACAGGAGGGAGGGAAGGGATCCCCAGATCAGGATTTGTTTCAAAGGATCACCAGATGTGGACCTTGCTTGAGGGACACAGAAAGGCATGCCCAGTTGGGCCCAGACCTTCGCAGAGATTTGATTTATTTCCGAGGCCAAATCAGTCCAATTGGCATGGAGCTGTCATAGTTCTCCAGCTAATCAGATCTGCGGGGGCGGGGGTGGGGGGGCTCTCCGTGCATAGCAGCAGCTCAAGCAAGGGCTGCGCCTGTCAAATACCAGACTCAAAGAGGCGAGGAGGAGGGTTCGTGCGGTCAATGTTTTTTTAAAAAATAATTAGACTGAAAGAATGCAACGGCTGATGCCTCTTTCATTTCTGCACAGACCTGCAGGTGCTGTTGACCCTTCCATGAAAATCAAATCCACTGAGTCTCTTTATAGTTTTAGGGGTGATGCAGTTTGTTTTCATAGGTCGAGAATTTAGAATTTATAGGATTTTAGTTGGAGAGGCATAAAATTTGAATCATGTTCATATCTGTACTTTTTTCCATTATATTACTTGTATTCATATATTGTAACAGTTTGTTTTATGTTGTAAACCACCTAGAGTGGCTTTCTGCCAGACGGGTGGTATATAAATTGAATAAATTATTGATGGTGGTGGTGGTGGTGGTGGTGGTGGTGGTGGTGGTGACGATGATCTAACTACTCAGAGAGACTGAAAATATGCACGCACACATGCACACACAGACACATACCGCACTTAATCTTCTCTCTCCTCTCCAGGTTAAATGTGTGTGTGTGTGTGTGTGTGTGTGTGTGTGTGTGTGTGTGTGTGTGTGTGTGTGTGTGTGTGTGTGTGTGTGTGTGTGTGTGTGTGTGTGTTTAGCCTGGAGAAGAGCAGAGCAGATTAAGGGAGGGAGAGTGAGCAAGTCTTAAAATATCTGAAGGGCCGTCATGCAGAAGAAGGAGCCTGGTTCTTCGCTGTTGTTGCTCCGGAGGGCAGGATGAGCAGCTGTGGAGGGAAACGGCCAGGGAAGCAGCAGAGCCTGGCTGATATGAAGGCAAGGGGTGGGTGGGGGTGGAGTGCTGCCTGGTCCCAGACAGCACGGCCAGGAAGAAACCCCCACAGCTGTTGACAGCCAAACCAGCATCCCTGGGGAGGGGGCCTCCCCCCAGATAGCTCTGCCTCTGAAGGAGTGTGGTTCAAGCCAATGCCCACTGGTGATGCAGAGGAGGCTCTGCATGTGGTGGGGGGATGGGGGATGCTCCCTAAGCACATCCAATCTCACCTGATTTCAGAAGCTAAGCAGGGTCGGCCCTGGTTAGTTCTTGGATGGGACACCACCAGGGAATATCAGCAGCTGTTGGCGCCTGGAGTAGGAACTGGCAAACCACTCCAGTATTCCTGCCAAGAAAACTCCATGGGCATGGGGCCACGAAGAGTCGGTCACAACTGTAACAACACAATACACACACACACACACAAGTGCATCAGGGATTCTGCAGATGGGCCCTGCACTGCCAAGCACAAGAGGGAGACTAGATGATCTGCAGACGGGGCATCTCTAAGATCATGGGAAGAGGCTTAGATCACAGAGGCATCCTGCATGCGAGGAAACTGTACAGTTTCAGAAGGATCCTGAACAGTTAGGGTGAATGGAGGGCATTTGTGCCTTTTTATATTTTCTGCCCGCTTGGCAGCAGGATCACAGAAGGGCCCTGGTGAAAGATCAGGGGAACCATAGAAGCCTAGAGCTGGAAGAGACCTCAAGGGTCGTCCAGTCCACCTACCCCCCTGCCATACAGAAACCCCCATCAAAGCACTCCTGACAGATAGCCATCCAGCCTCTGCCATTTTTCCATTTCCTGTACATTACTTGCTTTTCTTTATACTTGTGTGTTGTGTGACCCCATGTCCCTGGAGTTTTCTTGGTAGGAATACTGGAGTGGTTTGCCAGTTCTTACTTAGCTGAGTTGAAAGTTCTTCAGTCAACCATTGCAATGTCTTTAGACCTCTCCCATTTTTTTCTTCTTGTTTGAACAGTATTAGATTGTGCCTTTAGTATCTTACTTTTAAGGACCGCCCATCCATCTTGGTCTCCCTTCTCTTTCAGTGGTTCGGTCCATGGAATCACGGCCAATAATTTCCTAAGTTTACAAAAATTGGCTTTCTTCAACTCCAGGATGCTTGTCTGGCTAAGCTTAGCTTCACCTTCCTACTCTAAAACAAATTCCAAGAGGGCACTTTTACCTAACAATCCCACCACTTCAACCCTGTTTGCAGGTCCTTCCTATTTGGTTAAGACCAGATCTAAAATGGTTGCTTTTCTGTTGTTGCCTCCTCCACCTTCTGGACCATGAAATTATCTGCGAGGGCAGTAAGGAATTTGTTAGATCATGCATTCTTAGCAGAGTTGGACTGCCAACATATATTGGGATAGTTAAAATTTCCCATTAGTACTACATCTCTCCCTTTGGACTGTGTGGCCCTCTGCTCACGGAAGGCATCATCCAACTCCACTGGCTGGTTTGGAGGTCTATAATATACCCCCACAGTGACATCCCTCCCATTATTCTCCCTCTTAATTCTCTCCCAAATACTCTCAACCTGCCTTCCCACATGTGTATCCTGGATTTCTTCAGCAGTATACATGTCCTTAGCATATAAAGCTACTTCTCTCCTTTTTCACTAGGGCAGTTACTTCATGTCCTTTTTTGTTCCGCAACTAGTTTTGTACTGTGACAGTGTTGGCCACGATCACGTGGTTTTGTCCCTGTTTCAATGTTCCCATGGTCTTGATAACTTGTCTCATGACAAGTGTTACTTCACGGTCTTGTACCGTGACAAACACTGAATTTGTCTAGCTTCCTTTTTCCTTTTTTTTTGGGGGGGGGTTAAAAATTCTTTTTCGATATATTTCACTTCTGAAAAGTAAAAATCTTTGCAGGCAGGGAAGGAGTCTGTGGCTTGTCTGGCTAGCTTTCACTTTCTCCACATGGCCGCGTTGGAATGCTCCAGGTGATAGCCTTCGGCTTTCCTTGTTCTTTGTTCCTTTTGCTTGCTAATTAATTGTCTGTCTGGTGTCCCTCTTGCCTGGCTTTGAAGTTTGTTTTGTTGTATTGGTATACATTTGAGACATTTGAGGTTGTGTGTCCTTCTTAAAAGGCCTTTGCTTAACTTATTTTCTCTTGCACTCTTGGACTAGAACACTCCTTCTCCTGCTGTTCCTGCATTGGTTGGGCCGTTCCCTACCCTTAAGAAGATCTCCGTTTAAAGCTCTCCTTATCAAATTTCCAAGCCTTTTGGCAAAAAGATTCCTACCAGCAGTGGTGAGGTGTGCCACCTTTCTCTCCCTCCCCCCCCATAGCCCATCTGGATAAAATAGCAACTGCACAGCCAGTTGTTTGCATCTACTATTATTCTTCCCCTTCGTGGCCCAAGTCCTTCTACAGGGAGAAGAGATGAAATTACCACCCCCACCCCCACACACTGTTCTTTAGCTTCCTACCCATCTCTTCATATGTCTTTGTGATGTCAGCCAGGGGTGTATCTGGGGGTGGGGGGAACGGACAGAAGGGTACATCTGGGGGCACCTGGAGGGGGAGCAGCAGGAGGAAGCTGTGCACCCTCCCGCCGCCCAGCAGTCCTCCTTTCCCCCTAAGGCTTGGTGAGGGCACCCCCTCGGCCACCTCCACCTCCGTGCGCCAGGCAAGTGGTGAAGTAGGCAGGCAGGAGTACAGTGGCCACGGAGCCCTCTTCTTCTTCTTCCTCCTCCTCCTCCCCCTCACCTTGATGGGAGATGTGTAAGGCACGTGCGTGCATGCACCCACCCCCATGCTTGCAGGGTTCAGGGGCCCCTGTTGCTAAGTGGGTGTGATGGGGGGGGCACAGGAAGGGTGCAAAAACTAATGTGTCCCCAGGTGCTCCAAATCCTGGCTGTGCCTCTGATGTCAGCTTGTGATTTCAGCTTGTGTTTCCCCCAGGAGGTGTGACTACAAAGAGCCAGGCGGGTGTTGCCAAAGGCCTCGGGGCCACTCAGGAGTAGGCAGGGGAAGTGCAGCCTAGGGGGTGGTGCTCTGGGGGAGACTCTGGGGCCCAGCTGAGCAGGACATGCAAGCCAGCCCGGCACCCTGAGGGAGAGGAGGAGAACGGGCAGTCAGCGGCAGGCTGCCAAAGTGGGGTGGACAGACTTGAACCTGACCCAGCAGCGGCAGGCGGGGCAGGAGCCTCCAGTGAAGCCCCTGCATGTGTCTCTTTCCATCGTCCTGTGGTGCCAAAGAAAAAGAAAGAGAAAAGGCACACTGGAAACGAAAGAGTGGTGCCAGCTGTCATTTGGTTGCCCACCAGCAGAGTGGAGGGAACACCCCTTAAGCATCCCACCGGCTCTTCAGGGGCCTGGCCCAGGGAGGGAGGGAGGGAGGGAGGGCCCAGCACTCTGGCCAGCCTCCCCTCAGCCCGGGAGAGGTGGTTTCCCTTTGCCCCCTGGCCCCCCGAAACAGATGGAGTTCCCTGGCAGCATCCATGGGTTGGGGCCTCCACATTCTAATGGGGCTGGAGAAGCGGGTAGGGATGCTCCCATGGATGTCAGAATTGCCAGGGCTGGGTTTTCATTCTGGGAGGGAGGAAGGGCCAACACGACATGTGGCTGAACTGGCCCTCAGTCGTTCCCCCTTGGTCGCAGAAGGCCCTGTTTCTCCCCACCCCACCCCCACGCGTTCCTCTCCCAGCCCGCCTGGCTGCCGGAGGGGCCCAAGAGGGCTTGGCCGCCAGCTGGATCCACCGACCACCGGATGTTGGGGCCTGCCAGGGACAGGCTCGGGTGTCCTCCTGCTAATCTCTGGAGGGGAGAGTGACAGGAGGGGGTGGCCGGGTGGGGGGGGGCATTAGTTCCGGCCCATAGGCTTCCTGACATGCACGTGGCAAAAAGGGTGGCGGAGGTGGCACGGCCCCATCCTCCCACTGTTCTTCTCCCAGCAGTGTATGGGCCCCACCGCAACAGCCCCTCCATCTCCTCCCTCCTTCTCTGGGGGGTGGGTGGGCTTAGATTGCCCCCAGGGGCTCCCTAGAGAGACTCTTGGGTACCCCCACCCACCCGCCCTAGTGAAGGAAGGCACAGGCGGGCTGCAGCCGAGGCCACTGAGACCCAGCGAAGGAGCCCATCAAAGGCCAGCTATGGCAGCTCTCCACCCCCCCACCCCCACCCCCACGCCCCATGGCCATTTGGTGCCCTCTGCAAAAGTGCTCCCTCCCTCCCTCCTACACACACACACACACACACACACCACGGAGGCGCTGTGGGTTTATTTTTGACTTGGGTTCTTTTATTAGCTGAGCAACTGCCAGAAGGCAAACATCCTGGAATGGAAAAGAGCTCTCTGAGCCCCGCCCCACATGCTCCCCTCTTTCCTCAGCCCCACACAGAATCCTGACCCTGATCCAAGGCCATTTCAGCTGGGGGAGGGGGGGAGGGAAGATCCACCCACCTGCCCACCCACCCACCCACCTCTCTGGCTGAAAGGACACCACTGCTTCCCATCCACCACAGGTGCAACTGGGTGATGGGGAGGGAAGCCCCCCCCTCAAAAAAATTCAGGCAGGCAGCAACTCCCCAAAACCCAGAATGTGTGTTTTCCCCCCGCTTGTCTCTCCTCCCCCCCCAACACACAGCCACCCACCACCCATTTCAGAAGCTCTGTGGAATCTAGGAAATATCTAGTTTCCCCTTCTGGGCAAAAGCCCCCGCCCCCTTTTAAGGTGAGGACGGGGGGGGGGGTTGGAGGCAGAGGGGAGAGAGCTGCCTGGCTGAAAAGATCACCCGGCCAATACGAAAAGGAAAATTGAAAAAGGAAGAAGCAGCCAAAAGAAGAGTATTTTTGTGGGCAACTCCACCTCTCTGTCTGAGAAAGTGGACTTGTCCTCTCAAACTCACATTAAAACAGAGAAGCTCATCCTTAAAATGCCACAAAGCTTTGGCTTCTTGGAATTTTTAAAAAAAATATTTTTATTTTTGTATTCTCGAAGACTTTCACGGCCGGCATCCGATAGCTGTTGTGAGTTTTTCAGGCTGTTTGGCCGTGTTCTGGAAGTTTTCCTTCCTGGCATTTCACCAGAGTCTGTGGCCGTCATCTTCAGAGGGAAAGGAGGAGGTCAGGGCAGAGCACAGAGAGTAACTCCTAGTTCCCTGAGCTCCTTGCCCTCTGAAGATGCCGGCCACAGAGACTGGCGAAACATCGGGAAGAAAAACTTCCAGAACACGTCCAAACAGGCCGAAAAGCTCACAAAAATCTATTTATTTATTTATTTATTTATTTATTTATTTATTTATTTATTTATTTTTTGCTTTTGCCTTGATATGCTAGCATGGCCTAAAACGACCACCTTCTTCTACAGCTATGGCTGGAAAGGCCCCTCCTGGCCTCCAGCTGCCTCATCTGGCCCTCCCTGAGGAGCCTCCTGGTGGTGGCAAGGCAGGGATTAAAGGGCTGTATTGCAGCTAGAACTGTGCTCACGGGCTGGGGTTCTCGGACTCAGCCTCCCATCCTTGCAAGATTGGTAAAATGAGTACCCAGCTCGCTGGGGGGGGGGCAGGGAGCAATGTGCAGTCTGCATAAATAAATCGTAAACCACCATACATGTACACTAAAACCAACACGTGGGTAACACATGAGGCTGTGAGTGTTTGTCCCATGCATCCCCATACCCCCCTGGAAGGAGGAACCCCCCTCCCCAGTACTGAACTGGTGCAGGGCCTTCAGGCAGGGGGTTCCCCACCCTTCCTGTAGAAAGATGGCCTTGAACTGGGGGAGCACCTGCCCTGCCCCACACCTGCCCAATGCCTGCCCCAATCGTCTAGGCAGGTGGCGTGTGGCGCCACCTGGAAGCAGGCCCCCTCATGGTGTGGCAGGCAAGTGTGGGTGTGCAGGTGTGGGGGTCTGACTTGGGTGTCCCACCGCTTGCTCTGCCACGCGGCCACTCTTTCCTGGCCTCCGTCCCCGCACGGCACCTCCTGGCCCAACGTCAGCCATTTCCCCCCAGAGCTGGTCCAGGCTTCTCCCAAAGGCAGAGGGTGTGGGGGGGAGGGAGCCTGAGGGGAGGCCCCCAGAGCTTCTATCTTCTGCCCTTCCACTGACTGAGATCTAATTCAGACTTCTGAGCAACTACATACAGAAGTGGAAAACACATGTTGCTTGCTCCCTGCTCCCTCTTGTCTTCTGTCCCAAATCCCCTCCTCTCCCTCGGTGACTCTCTCATTGGGTGACTCAGCCCAGTCTTCTCAGTCCAGGGATTAAATCCAAAGGATGGAATTTACCTGCCCTGCTGCTCCCGGTGTCTCTGGGGTCCTCTTTCTAGTTTGGTTGTACCAGTTGTTTATTGTGCTTGTCAACCGCTGGGTTACTCAGACAAAAAGCAGCATGAAAGTTTTTAGAAGAGTAAAGAAGGAAAATGAGCATGTCTGAAGTGGTCTTTTAAGCACCTACTACAACACTGGCTGGCATGTGAAGTTGTGGAGGGAGAGGGGGCCCCACTGGTAGGCTCAGATGTCCACCATGAGTGTGATCTTGGGGATGGGGATGGGGGGGGAGAAAGTGCCCCCTCCCCATCCACCACCCTTCTAATGTGAGGCTGCCTTAACCCCCAGCCAGGCGGCTGCACATTTCACGGGAAGCGACCCCTCGGGTGGGTGCGTGGAGGGTCTCCCAAGCCCACCTCTGCATGGGAGAGGGGGCGCCCTTCCTATCCCCTCAATGCCAAACCCTGGGTGTACGACTGCCCGACGTGGGGCAGGGCCTCTGCTGGCCTTTCTCTTCTCCAGGAATGCTTTCTGGGGGGGGGGTGCCCTAGGCATGGGTGGCAGACGAGGGGCCACCGCCCCAGCCGTCTCCGCAAAAAGATGCAGGCTCCCCATTTCTGCCTGCGTTTGGCCATGGATTTCCTCACGGAGCCGCCCTTTGGCCCATCGGCCGGATTCCACCCCAGGCGCCCTGTTCTCGGCATCCCAGAAGCTCCTCCCTGCCTTGTGGGTCAAAGCCCAAGGCATCTGGAGGGCGAGGAGCCAGAGAGGGCGGAAGGGAAAGGCAAGGCCTCAGGGCTCAGGGCTCTTACACAGAGGGAAGGGGCTTGGGGGGGGCACCAGGCAGGGAGCTGCAGGTCAGCCAAGCGGCACCCGGGAGCTCCGGCTCAGGAGGAAGGGGCATTTTGCCGCCCAGCGACAGCTCTCTCTCTCTCTCTCTCTCTCTCTCTCTCTCTCTCTCTCTCTCTCTCTGTGTGTGTGTGTGTGTGTGTGTGTGTGTGTGTGTGTGTGTGTGTGTGTGTGTGTGTGTGTGTGTTGTGGCTCTCCCCCACCCCCACCCCAGCAGGAGACCTTTCCTTCAGCTCTTCCGCCTGCCTTCCAGCAGAGCCAGCCATGCCCTTCCCTGCCGCCCCTGGCATGGCACTGCCTCCCCGAAAGAGCCCCCGGGACAAGGCTGAGTCAAGCTGATACGGGGCGGAGGAGGCTTTTATCAGCCGGCAGAAGGCCAGGAGGGAGGGAGCCCCGTGGCAATGGCAGACCAAGGCATTCTGGGTAGGTGGTTGGGGGGGCTCTTCTCACCCTGTCCCTCCCCTTTCCCTGCAGGTGCCCCACAACCGGGCGGGTAGTGACACGATGGCTCCATCCGTGGCAAAGCAGCACCTCCACCACCTCCACCTCCTCCTCCTCCTCCTCCTCCTCCTGGCCGTGGTCACTTCGGCCTGGGCGGATGAGCTGGTGGTGACCACTCAGACGGGGCAGGTGCGCGGCATCCGGATGCCGGTCCTGAAGGGCCACATTTCTGCTTTCCTGGGCATCCCCTTTGCCGAGCCACCCGTGGGCCAGCGGCGGTTCCAGCGCCCTGAACCGATCAAGCCCTGGAGCCACGTCCTCGATGCTTCCTCCTACCAGCACGCCTGCTACCAAGCGGTGGACAACACCTACCCCGGTTTCCATGGCACGGAGATGTGGAACCCCAACCGCAACATGAGCGAAGACTGCCTCTACCTCAACATCTGGGTGCCCTCGCCACGCCCCAAGAACGCCACCGTCCTGGTGTGGATCTATGGTGGGGGGTTCTACAGCGGCTCCTCCTCCCTGGACGTGTACGATGGCCGGTTCCTTACCTACACCCAGAAGGTCATCCTGGTCTCCATCAGCTACCGTGTGGGGGCCTTTGGCTTCCTGGCCCTTCTAGGGAGTCAGGAGGCCCCTGGCAACATGGGGCTCCTGGACCAGCGGCTGGCCCTGCAGTGGGTCCAGAATAACATCCAGTACTTTGGGGGCAACCCTAAAGCGGTCACCATCTTTGGGGAGAGCGCGGGAGCCGCCTCCGTCGGGATGCACCTCCTCTCGGCCCAAAGCCGACCTCTCTTCCAGCGAGCCATTTTGCAAAGCGGGACACCCAACGGGCCCTGGGCCACCATCACCCCAGCAGAGAGCCGGCGTCGGGCCACCCTTCTGGGCAAGCGTGTGGGCTGCCACTTCACCAACGACTCAGAACTGGTGAGCTGCCTGCGGTCCAAGGGCCCCCAAGAGCTGATCGATGAGGAGTGGTCTGTGCTGCCCTACAAGAGCATCTTCCGCTTCTCCTTCGTGCCCGTCATCGACGGGGATTTCTTCCCGGACACGCCCGAGGCCATGCTGAGCACGGGGAACTTCAAGGAGACGCAGGTGCTGCTGGGGGTGGTGAAGGACGAGGGCACCTACTTCCTGATCTACGGGGTCCCCGGGTTCAGCAAGGACAACGAGAGCCTCATCAGTCGGGAGGACTTTCTGGAAGGGGTGCGCCTTGGCGTGCCCCACGCCAACGACATCGCTGCCGAGGCCGTGGTGCTGCAGTACACGGACTGGCAGGACGAGCACAACCGGGAGAAGAACCGGGAGGCCATGGACGACATTGTCGGGGACCACAACGTCATCTGCCCGGTGATGCAGTTTGCCCGTAGCTACGCCAAGCGCGGGAACAAGGTCTACACCTACCTCTTTGACCACCGAGCCTCCAACCTCATCTGGCCCCTGTGGATGGGCGTCCCGCACGGCTACGAGATCGAGTTTGTCTTTGGATTGCCACTGAACGACAGCCTCAACTACACTGAGGAGGAGAAGGAGCTCAGCCAGAGGATGATGCGCTACTGGGCCAACTTTGCCCGCACGGGGTAACAGGGGCTGCGGTGGAGGGTGTGGCGGGAGGAGGAACGTGGCGGTGGGGCAGCAGTTCTGAAGACCCTAAATGGGAGAGGATATGGGAGGGAGGCCCCCTGAAGGGAGGGGGGAAGGAGAGGAACCTGGGGGAGCATCTGGGAAAGCTCTAATAGGACAGAAGCAAAAGGGGCCATTGTTCCCTGCTTCTGGGTTCAGCTTTGCATGCAAGGTGCAGCTGGCCAACATCCTCTTCTTCTGTCCCTAAAGCAGGACAGGGGAGGGGCATGACCTTTTGGGCACGCTTGGATTGCTCCTGTTTTTAATATTATTCAAGTGAACAACAAGAACAGCAACAGAAATAGCAACCTGCCGAGGTGTGAAATGCTGGATTTTGAGCAGCCAATCAAATTGGTACCTGAACTGTCCACATTTGCTGGCTTTTAAGTTTTGCCCCGAAGTGGCAGCTCCTCCAGGCCTTCCGCTCTTCCACCCAGGACAGACCCAGAAGAAAGGGTGGAAGAGGGAGATGGGGGGGGACGCCAGGTCGGAGAACGAAGACAGCAGTGGGGCAGGCAGGGGGCTGCTCTGACCCTCCTAAACTGCCAAAGGGGGTCACAGCAGGGCAACATGAAGGAGCTGGAACCCTTCCCTCCAGGCTGAAGGAGAGAAGTCTTGTTGTGCACTTGCTGGAGAAGAGTGTTAAGAAGACCCTGGGGCCTCTCACACTTCTCCCCTCCCCACCAACCCTGAGCATCTCCCCCCCCCAATTATCTGCCAGCAGCAGCAGCAGCAGCAGCAACCAGTGCGGGGAAGACTCGCCAGGACTATCTCAAGGGGAAAGGGGGGGAACAAGGGCCTCCGCTCACCCATCACACAAATGGCAGCACCACCAGGCAGGCAGGCAGGCAGGCAGGCAGGCAGGCAGGCAGGCAGGCAGGCAGGCAGGCAGGCAGGCAGGCAGGCAGGCAGGCTGAGCGATGGAGGGACCAGCCTCTGGGCAAGAACCTGACCACCCTTCACCCCTGCTACCACCCGGAACCCCTTCCAGCAACCGGCTGCTCACGCCCTCCTTCCCTCCTTCCCTCCCTCCCTTTCAATGCAGGAGCCCCACGGCGGCCTCAGAGAAGGACACCCCCTGGCCCCAGTACACCCTGGCCACGCAGCAGTACGTCAAGCTCAACACGCAGCCGCTGAGTACGGATCGCAGCCTCCGGGCCCAGATCTGCGCCTTCTGGAACCGCTTCCTTCCGAAACTGCTCAACGCAACAGGTGAGCCATCCATCCATCCAAGCACACTGCTCCAGCATCTCAATGAGGTGACAAGGCTGGTGCTGGCACCCTTTGCCCCACCCCACCCCACCCTGCAGGGAAAGGGCCAAGGCACAGGAGCCCTGAACCTCCTGCCAGGGTGGGCATTGGGACCCATAGAGCCACTGGGGCAGGGAATCAGCCACTCAGAGCTTAGGGGGCTTAGAGTGTGTGCTTATTGGGAGGGGGGGTGTCTCTTCATTCCGGTCTGGGGGAAAAGCCTCAGGCCTCTTTGGCCCTGCTGCTGACACCTTGCCCCCCACCCCCACCCCAGGCAGTCCCCCTTCCTCCCCTGCCCTGTGCCTGGGGGTGCCATTTCAACCTGCCTGCCAGCAGTGACTGCCTGCCCCCGCCCCATCAAGAAGGCCTCGCTCTCTTCCACCAGCAGCCCCTGGCAGCCCCCTCCTCCCCCTGATATCTCAGGGAGCAAATTGGGGGGGAAGGAGAGAAAGTCTTCTGTATAGGCAAGGCACCCCCCCCCATTCGACTGGTGACTGGCGGAAGGCATGGCCTGCCCACCCAGGCCTTAACCCCTCGTTCTCTTCTCCCTTCAGCACCTGCCAGGCCTTGCACGGAGGAGGATGTCGGGGCCCTGCCCGAGCACCTGACTCCACCCAGCTCCGGCCCTGGTCCCCCCTCCAGGTCACTTGCCCCAGTCCTGCTGCCCCTCCTCCTCCTCCTCCTCCTCCTCCCCCGATGGCACCTTCTGCCTTGAGCCTCCGGCCAGTTGAAGTCAGGAGGAGGGGGGAAGGGTTGCTGAAGGGGGGGGTCCTCCAGGGGGCGGCTGCACAGAGGATCAAGGCTCGGGAGAGACCTCCACACCAGGAACTGGGAAAGGCACCCTTGAAACTGGAGAGGTGGGGCTGGGGGGGGGGAGAGAGAACTGGCACGTCCCTCTCCGGGAAGTCAGAGGGAAGCCGCGACAGAGCTCTTCGGCAGGCTGGCCTCTTGATTTGGGAAAAATCACTTCATCGTTTTGAGTTGTACTGACAAAAATACCATGGTAAAACTGCATGGGGAGTGTCTTTTTTTCTTTTCTTTAGTCTGCTTTCTCTACAGGCCATTAGACCCCCACAGAGAGAGAGAGAGAGAGAGAGAGAGGGAGAGAGAGAGAGAGAGAGAGAGAAGCATCTAGTGTCTATGATGGACACAAAAACAGACAAATATTTGAAGCAACAGCAGGCGGAGGGAGGCGGGGGAGGGGAGCGCCAGTTCAGAACTCAGCAAGAGAATGCCAGGCAGGCAGACTCATTTCCCTGCTGTCGACCGTCCTCCGGAGGCAGAGGGTGGCTGAGCAGGCTTTCGGATCATGTGACCCACTGAGGCTTAAGCAATGGGAGCTGCCTTGAGCCTAGAAGCCCACAACTGCTCTTCTCAGCTGGTCTCTCTCTCTGTCCCTGGCACATCACGCACGCATGGCTCTCTTCTCCCTCTCGTGCAAAGCAAGGGCCCTGGGGTCCCCACGCTTGGCCGGCAGAAAAAGGAGCATGGGTGATGAACAACGTCCTTCCTTCCTGCCTTCCTGTTATTTGGGTGCTGGCCTGGAGGCACTCAGAGGAGAGGGAGCTGGGCTGTGTTTGTGGGCAGGGAGCAGAGTGTGAGGACCCCCACACCCACCAGGCCAGAGGAAGGTGTAAGTAAGGTAAGGGACAGCCTCCCTCCATAATAGGTTGAGTAGCACAATAAGGCGGGTGATGGCAGAGACAGAGACTGGAATCCCATCAGACATGCAGGCAGCTGTGTGTGTGTGTGTGTGTGTGTGTGTGTGTGTGTGTGTGTGTGTGTGTGTGTGTGTGTGTGTGTGTGTGTGTGTGTGTGTGTGTGCGTGCGCGCGTGCGTGCGTGCATGCACATGTGCTGGGAGTGCTGTTCCATGGCTAGGGGTGGGAAGTGGGAAGGGTAATGCCAGACCAATTTAATCTCTTTCTTTGCTAGAATTACAAGCCTGGTGGATGAGGGGAGTGCTGTGGATATTGCTTATCTAGATTTCAGTAAGGCCTTCAATAAGGTTCCCCATGGTATACTTGCAAAGAAGTTAGTGGAATGTTGGATAGATAGTGCCACTGTTAGATGGATTTATAATTGGTTGACTGATTGCACCCAAAGGGTGATCATTAATGGCTTCTCTTCATCTTGTAGAGATGTGATCAGTGGGGTGCCCCGGGGATCTGTTCTGGGTCCGGTGCTATTCAATATCTTTATTAATGATTTGGAGGAAGGAATAGAGATTTGCAGATGATACCAGATTGGGAGGGGTTGCTAATGCCCTAGAGGATAGGATGAAAATCCAAAAGGACCTTGACAGATTAGAATGCTGGGCCAAAGCTAACAGAAGGGATTTCAACAGAGGGAAATGCAGGGTGCTGCATCTAGGTAAAAAGAAAGAATTGGACACATACAGGATGGGATACACCTGGCTGGAAAATAGTACTTGTGAAAGGGATCTGGGAGTCTTGGTGGACCACAAATTGAACATGAGTCAGCAGTGTGATGCAGCGACCAGGAAAGCCAATGCAATTCTTGGTTGCATCAACAGAAGCATAGTGTCTAGATCAAGGGAAGTGATAGTACCACTCTATTCTGCTCTGGTCAGACCCCACCTGGAGTACTGTGTCCAGTTCGGTGCACCACAATTTAAAAAGGATGTTGACAACCTCGAGCGGGTACAGAGGAGGACAACCAGGATGGTTGAAGGTCTGCAAGAAATGTCTTATGAGGAACGCTTAGGGAGCTGGGAATGTTTAGCCTTTCAACAAGAAGGCTGAGGGGGGATATGGTAGCTGTGTTTAAATATTTGAAAGGAAGTCACATTGAGGAAGGGACTGGTTTGTTTTCCATGGATTCAGAGTCTAGGACGTGGGGCAATGGTCTCAGATTCAAACATTAGGAAGAACTTCATGACGGTTAGTGCTGTTTGGCAGTGGAAGATGCTGCCCCAAAGGAGGGTGGTGGAGTCTCCTTCTTTGGAGGTTTTTAAGCAGAGGCTGGATGGCCATTTGTCGGGAGTACCTCAATGGGGTTTCCTGCATGGCAGGGGGTTGGACTGGATGGCCCTGAAGGTCTCTTCCAACTCTAGGATTCTATGATTCTATGAAGGGCCTCTATTATCCACCAGCAACTTAGCAGAAGGGAGATGCATACCTGGCCCTGCTGCCTGTGCCACTTATACTGCCTGTCCCTCCAGGAAAGGAAATCCGCTCCACCCAACACTGGGCCTCCCAGGGGCTTTGGGGGAGCCCCCTCCCACACCCCTCTCCCTCCCATTGCCCTGGCCTGGCCTTCCTCCAAGCTGCCCTCCGGGACCTACCAGCAAAGCAAGCCCCCTCCCTCGGCCCAGCAAGCGCAGGCCGGGCATCCTGTGGCCGGGCAGAAGAGTGCTTGGAGCCACCTGCAGCTGGGGTGGGGGGTGGGTAGGCTGACGGGTAGGGAGGGGGCTTGGAGCCACATGCAGGCCAGTTCTTCCCCCACCCCGCCCCTTCCCATGCCCAAAGGCTTGGGGGGGGGGGCGAAGACTGACCCGCCGCGCCAGACTTCCTTAACGCTCTTCTTTCTCTCCCTTCCAACCACTTCCCCCCCTCCTGCACCCCTTCTGTTCCTCTCTCCGCCCCTTCCTCCCCCCCCCATTCTGCTTGCCTGCCTCTCTCCTGCTATTCTCTGCCTGCGCCCCCCCATCCCATCCCACCCGACCCGCTCCACCCCACCCCAGACAACATCGCGGAGGCCGAGCGCCAGTGGAAATTGGAGTTCCACCTCTGGAGCGCCTACATGATGCACTGGAAGAACCAGTTCGACCATTACAACAAACAGGGCCGGTGCGCGGAGCTGTAGGGGGGGCGGCGGCGCCGGCGTAAGAGGAGGAAGGGGAGGGTGGGGCGCCCCTCCTCGGCCAGTCCAGGGGGACCCTCCCCCGCTCCCCCCGGCCCCGGCCTCTCTGAAACCCCGGCAAGGCCGGCGGCCTCCCAGCCCCAGGGCCCGGCCAGAGGGCGAGGCGCGTCCCCCTTCGGCGGGGCTGCGAAAGGCCGCCCGGACCGACCGACGCTGACCCGCCCAGCTGCGGCTGCAGCAGCCCCGCCGAGCCCGCCGGACGCCTGAAGGGCCCGACCGCGCCGCCCCCGCCTTCCCGGACTTGTTCCCCCACCCCACCCCACCCCACCCCGCAGCAGTCGGCGTGACTTCTGCACTCCAGAACCGGTTGATCTCCTGCTCCCAGATGGAGAAAGAGACCCCTCCCCACCCCCGCCAGTCCACCCCACCCACCCCCGCCCCGCTGCCGGGTCCGGCAGAGCCTCCCCAGCCTCCGCCCGCCCTTGCCAGATTCCCATCTGGTTGCTGTGATCTGTATATACTGTTTATTTAAAAGGGGGGAGGTGATAAATTAATAAATATATATATATCTATATCTATATAAATATATATCTATATTTGAACTGTATAGCAACCGGAGCTGCTAGTGCTGCTTCTAAAGGCGACCCGCCCCACCACCACCCGGTCTCCCCCCACCTCGAATCTCCATCCTCCTCCGCTTCCCTTCCACGATGGAGCCACCAGATAGGCCCCGCAACCCCGCCCTCTGAATCCCTGACACCACCCACTCTTGGCCCCGATCCCTCCCGCACCTTTAAGGAGAACGCCCCCCCCCAACTTGGCGGCGCCTCTATACGTCCGAGGCTCCTCGAGATCCCCTTGGGGAAGTGGGGGGGGGGACTTGCACCACACACTTCCTGGGTCCCCAAATTCATTACCCCTTCCTCAGCCCCGCCTGCATGGCTCCGGCACCTGTAGACCTCTGAGCTGTGTGTAAACTCCAGGCAACCCCAATAAAATCAATTAATCCTCAACGACCACGTGTCTGCTGCTGGGCGGCCTGGAAGTGGGAGGGGGTGGGGCAATGGGGAGCTTGGTGTGGTGCAAAGAGGGGCGGGGGCGTTGCGGTTGTGGCTGCCTTGCCTAGTGGCCCACTGGCCAGGAAATGTGAGGCGCCCTGCGAGGGGAGGCCCCCTGCCTGCCTCGGGCGATGCACCGAGAACGTGTGAAAAGAAGAAAGCAGACAGGAGAAAGCGCCCTCGCGGTTCAGGACGCCGCCGCCGCCGCCGCCGCCGCCGCCGGCCCATGGAAGGGAGCCCCGCCGGAAGAGAGAGAGAGAGCCCCGACGGCGGGCAGCACACCAGGGCGAGCCCCCGTCATGGATGCCCCCCCCCCCGCAGGGCAACCGCGCGGGCAAGCGGGGCCCCTCCGATCTCCGCGGGCGGCCCCACCTCCCCGGAAAGCAGCTAATCCGCCTTGAACTGACAAGGAAGTTGGCGGAAGGCGACCACCTCGCGTGGCGGGGAGTTCCGCTGTCTTCTGCCCGGCGCGGAGAACATTGTCCTCTTCTACCCGCCAGGCACGACTGGGCCACGGAGGCGGGGGGGGGGGTGTCCGACTTTCGTGGGATCCTCTCCGTGGGTTCCCGTGGTGGGGCGAGGGAGGAAGAGGCGCTGCTCAGGTCGGCGACGGGACACTGTTCCTCGCAGGGAAATGCCGCCCCCCCCCAGGCCGAGGGTCGCCCCTTGTCGCCAGACCCGCGGTCTCCATCCCAGCAGGCAGGCCCTGCTGCCGCGGCTCTCCCTTCGGAAAGCCCTCCTGGAGGAGGCGAGACTCTTCACGGGAAGAGAAAAGGGCGCGAGGAGGGGAAGGGGCTCGAAGCGGAACCCTGGCCTGAGGGGGCTGGCTCCAAAAAGGAAGCCACGGGTCCACCGGGTCGCCGGCGGTCTCAGAGGAAAAGGACGCCGTCGGTAGAGCGACCACGGCCGCGGGAGAAGTTTTCTCCTGGCCGGGGCTCGCGGGGAGGCACGGTCATTGGGGGTGGGGGGGAGGCGCCTTGCCTCGTTCACGCGGCGATGGGGTACCCCGTAGTCCTGCTCGAAGGCCTCGTTCTCACGTTCCGTAACTGTTCCCTCCGATGGCCAGCAGGTGGCGCGGCAGATCCGCCCGTCCGGCCCGTGAGGAAGGGGGCGGCCGTAGGGCTCCCCCCCCGTCCCGCGCGTGGGGGTCCCACGCCTGGCCGCCCTCTTTAGAGGAAGCGTTCGTTTGCCGGGACACGCCGAGGGAGGAACGGAGGGAGGCGCCCCGAGGAAGTCCCCACCTTGTCCCCCCCCCCGGTTTCCCTCGCTGTCCCCGAAACTGGGGCGGGGGGCACGAGGGACCGAGGGCGGGGGCGCCCATGGAGGGCATGGAGGTGGAGCCCAGCCCTGCTCCCGCCGCCGGAGGGGGAGGCGCCCTGCGCCGATCCAACAGCGCCCCTCTTCTGCCGGGGGCCACGAGGTAGGGCCGGGCCGGGAGGGGCGGCGGCGCGAGGAGGCTCGCCTGCAGACCACCGACAACGCCCCCCCCCACCGTGCCCGTTTCTTGCAGGACCCCCCCGCTGGATCCAGGTCCCGGAGCTCAAAGGACGCGCCGCTGCAGCGTCTGCCTGGAGAGCCGCGGCCTGGGGTCGTCGGGGGTCTCCTGTGTCCCGGCGGGGGTCTTCCCGGCGACCCCTGCACGGGCCGCTCACAGAGCCGAGCGCCTCCCCCTCCCCTCTCCCCCACCGCGGGGGGAAGCGGTGACGGAGGCCCTGGGGCTGCCAAGCGGCAGGTAAGTGGGGGAGGGGGTTGGGCACCCCCCGCGGGGAGGGGGGCGGCGGCGGAGGGACGGGCGGCGGAGGCTTCAGCCTTTACAGGGCGCCCCCAGGCGGCCTCCTTGGGCACAACTCCCAAGACTCCGACGCTCAGGGCTCCCCAGTTCTAGGACTGGCCTGGAAGGGGGGGGGATAAGAGCTGGGGAGCTGGCACTTCCCGGGCCATTCACTCTCTCCCGCCCCTCTATCTTTACCTTCAGCGCTCACCCCCCTCCCAGTGCTGGCTTGGTGACCCCCAACATGGCTGCCTCAGAGGTGGGTCGGGGTGCAAGGAGGGCGGCCTGCCAAGCCAGCCCAGCCCCTGACCTCTCCTGGGGCCCGCCTGCGACCCTGCTTTCTCCCCGCCCCTCTAGGCTGCCCCCTCCTCCCAGCACGGGGACCCCCTCCTCTGCCCTGGAGACACTGAAGAGGAAAGGTAAGAGGGGAGGGGGAGGGCCTTGTGGAGGGAGAGAGGGAGGGGGCTGGCTGGCTGGCAGCAATGGGACCAACAAGGCCGGAGTTGGGGGCAGAGGCGGGGGGGGGGCTCTGCTGCTCATCCCATTCTCTGCTTCTTCTTCTTCTTGTTTGCAGGAGGCCTGGAGGTGGATCCCCCTCCCACGAAGCTTTTTGTGGCCGGAGTTCCCATCAGCCCCCCAGCAGCTCTGTAGGTCCCGCCACCATTACAGGACCTGACAGCCCCGACCTTGTCCCAGCCTGGCCCTGCCCCCCCCACCCCCACAGGCACCTGGAGCCGGCCGTGTTCAGAACTTGTGTTTGCGGGCGGGCAGGAGGGGGGGTGTTCCCTCTGTGGCCCTAGAGAAGAGCTGCCCCCCACACACACACGTTCTCTGAGAAGGCTGAAGTGGATGTTGGAGAAATAGTGGTGAGGGGCGTGGTTGGAGGGCTGTTGCAACCCCATCCCGGCCACCCCCACCCCCCCCACCCCACAGAGGGACACACCCTCCAACTGCTCCAGCCACCTCCAGAGGCCTCCTGGGATCCTTCCCAAAAGGAGGCCCTGGGCAGGTATGGGGTTCAGACACACCTCCTGCACTTGAAGCAAGGCCCAGCATGACATGGAAACACGTGCCGGAAATTGCACTTGGGGGGGGCAGGCTTTCTCCCCTCCCCAAGAAACCCTAAGGAAGCACAGCAGGAAGTGGACTGGTGGTGCCCTATTGTGAGAGGGGCTGCCCCCCCTCCCCTGCAGGCAGGATCCACGCAGGAGGGCTGCCCCACAGACCCTTTGCATTAGAGAATCCCAGTTTTCTTTGCAGGAGGAGGGATTTACAGAATTATTTAGGTATAAGAGATAATGTGTATATTTGTTTAAAGACACCGCATATATTTTCCTCTTCAAAAGGGGGCGGGGGTGCCCAGGGGGCATGGGATTGGATGGGCTTTGTTTAAACACAGACACAGTAACACACCCCTTGAGCATTCTGCAACTTTGTATTAAACTGTTTCTTTGAAGGCAGGGAAAAGACTGGCCCTTTCTCTTTTCCCTTCAGGCTGGGGGGTGGGGTGGGGGTGGGGAGAAGTAAACTCCTGCAGGAACGTGGGGGAGGTGACCTGGCAAGGGAAAGGACTGGGGGAGAGAAAGGGGCACAGGAAGAGCCACTGCCACAGAAGAGCTAGAGGCAGACACGTCTCTGCCCCTTCCCTGCTGCCAGCTGCCTGCCACGTGCCACTCACACCATAACCGGGGGGGGGGGGCATGTTGAGGTGCCCCCCCCCACAGACAGCTGGTCCTCCCAGATGGAAAGGTCCCTCTCTGCTGCCCGTCATCATGTCTGCCAGGGGTGGGGTGGGTTTGAGGTTCAAGGCCCAGCTTGAGAGACTGGAACCCACCCACCCCCAGCAAGGATGTTAGCTGGTGCTCATTCACACTGATGAGCAACACTCTGCACATGCACAGAGGTGCTCATGACCGCAACCCGGGTGCCACCAGCCACTGCCAGCACAGGCCACCTGGATTCCTCTGGCCTGGCCTGGCCACTGGAGTGGAGGTCAAGGAGAGGTCAGTGCCCTTTGACCTTCCCTGCTCCAAGCAGTCTTGAGGCTGTGGCTGCAACCACCAGGTGGGGTGGCCTGGTGGGAGGCTCCCAGGGTAATGGGGTGGGGGTGGGGAGTGTCCCTGCCAGGGCAAGACTGACCAGACCAGGGGGCTGTGGGGAGGGGGCCCAGGGCCAGCCTCTCTCACAGGAGGTCCAGTGGTGTGTGTGCGTGTATGTGCTCCTGGCAGCCCATCTTTGGCAGGGCGGTGCGGGGTGGGGTGGGGGCTTGCTTCAGCTGCTGCAGGCTGGCCTTGTAAAGCTGCCTGCACTTTTGCATCGGCAGATTCCAGCCTGGAGCTTCGGTGGCAGCCAGCAAAGGCACACATTACACACACACACACACACACACACACACACCACCCAAGCTTCATGTGTTCAAAAAAAGCACATACAAAGCCCGGTAGGCGCAGGCACTCCGAGGCCAGGGTGCAGGGGGGGGTGCGGGGGGGGGGCTGCAAGGCCAAGTGGGGGGTAAAGATTACACCCAGCCTGCCGCTCCGACCAAGGGCTGCGCACGGAGCAGGAGACAAAGTGGCCGTTTGAAAAGCTGGTCGGCCGCCAAGCCAGGCTGCCTCGCAAGCTGGCACCGAGACAAAGTCAGCTGGGGACGTTAAAGCTGGCGGGAGACGGAGACGCCCAGGGCTATTTTTTGTGGGGGAACGGCTGCCCAGAACCGCCCCAAACTTCACACACCTTGAGGGGGCAGCCAGGGCTCCCCTCTGAATTTTTTTCAGATTTTTCCCCCCACTCCAAAGGGGTTTATTCAAGTGTAGAAAGTTGCGTAGGGGGAAACAGGACCAGGCTTTTCTCCGTTCACCCTGTTTTTTTCCCCTCCCTCTCTCCCGTTGCCTTCCACAATTGCACGGAAGGGGCTGGCAGCCCTTGGGGGGTGCAGGGGGGGTCCTCTTGCTTTATTTGCGGCCACCCCTCTTCAGGAAAACCTAGGCTGGCCAGTCTTTGGGGCAAACTGGAAGGTCCCCTGATCCCTGTTATTGGAACAATGGGGGGGGGATTTTCCCCGTTTTTTGGGGGGGGTAACGCCCCACATGGATCCAGAAGGGGCTCCATGCCAGGACTGGATGGCAGCAAGGCACAGTCCAGCCTCCGCTTTCTGGGGTGGGGGGTGATTTTTTTTTTTGAAGGGCTAAAATAAGGCTTCTGGAAACCTCGACCCCCCCCTCCCACCGAGGGTCTGGATGGGGGCAGTGGGGCAGCACAGCAGGTAAGTGGGAAGTGCAGGGTGCCAGGGTGGGGGGCACGGGACTGGTTTGGGTGTGTTTGTTCCTTGGGTGGCAAGCCGTGTGCCTCTGTGTGGTGGTGTAGGGAGGGCAGGCCTCACCGGCCGTGGCCAGGCGGGTGACATTCAACAACCGGAGGTGGGTGAGGCCTGGGGATACCCCTCCAGGGGCCACAAAGCCCTGCAGGTCAAGTGTGGCCCCATTTCGCAGGGAAATAATTGGGCGGGATCACCCTTTGTAAAAAAAGGCATAATCACACCCTGGATGAAAAAGAGGCAAATGGGCCCAAAGGAAAGCAAGGTTCGGGGGGGGGGCTTTGAGCTGGTGTCCGAAGGGCACCCCACATCCCTCGACACAATTAATCAGAAGGGGTCCCATCAGGCGTTGAGCTCAGCCCCCACCCAGGAACCACCTCGCCTTTAAAAAATAGATGCGTCACACTCGGGAGAGGCATCACCACATCCCCTGCCTCTACCAAGGCTTCAGGCCGGTTCCTCCCAAGCCGAGGCCGGGGGTGTGGGGGGGGGGGACAGAGTTGGGCCTGGGAAACCTCAGACAGGATCCCTGCAAAATGAAGGGCCAAAGGACCCTAAAACACTTGCACGCCCCTCCCAGGAGCCCCCCCCCCACGATCCAAAGGAGGCCCCTCAGAACAAGGAGAAACACCACCTCACCTAAAATGGACACGTCAGGCACCCCACGGCAGCCCAAGTGGCAGAGAGACTTTGCTCCCCATGGAAATCCCCCCCCCAAATTATTCAGGTACAAAACAAAATAGGACATCAGTTCTGACTCCCTCCCTGACACTTTCAGGCTGTCCTCCTCCCAGAACTACAATTCTTCTTTTTCATAAAAGGACCAAGCCAAATGCGATTCCCCCACCCAGCCGAAAAAATCCTTTTATATTTCATGGTTTTTTTCAGCTCAGCAAATTCAAATTTAGAAACCCCACAAACCCTTCTAAATATTGCCTCCACCCACCTGGCCCCACCCCACAATCCCCCAGAAAATGCCCCTTGGCTTCCTCACCAGGCCCTTGGGGGCTGCATTTGCTGGGGTGCCTCCCCCCCTAGCCTTTTCCAGAAGCATGGGGGGCATGGGGGGAGAGATGTTTCCAAATCAATATGCCAAATGCTGCACCCCATTCCATCCAAATAAGGGGGAGGAAGCAAATCATATATATATACCCATAAAAGTATCCAAAGATGAGCTTTTGGGTAAAAAATAAGCCTAGAAAAGTATACAATCATTGTTCTGTGGACCTTTTGTGGGGGCAGGTGATGAAACCCCTTCCCTTCTGAACCACTGTTTCACTCTCACGAGGGGGGGGACCAAACTGTCCAAACCCCCCTCCCTGGTGCCCTTAGGAAATGAGGCCCCTCGAGAAGCATGCAAATAGGCACTGGGTGGACCAGGGCCATCTGGGGCAAGGTGTGTGTGTGTGTGGGGGGGTTCTGCCATTCTGCCCCCCTCCCCCACCCCTGCCTAAAAGCAGTTGCCTAGAGGCAGCATCCCAGTGGTTTTAAGATGAAGTTAAATCTGGTTGTGGGAGGCCTGATGATACGGGAGGTGATGGAAAGCAGAGGTGTGTGTGTGGCGGCGGCGGGGGGGGGGGAATGGTTCCAGCCCCTCTTTCCCAGCCTTTTGCCCCCAAAGAGAGAGAGGGCCCATTTAGCCCAGCTCTGCTATCCTCCCTCCTTGCAGTCTTTTGGGGTGTCTGCAGCCGTGTGCTGGGGGGGGTGGGAAGGGGAGTGATGCCCAGTAACCCCCTCCTGCCATGTGGACAGAGTGTTGCAACTAGGTGTTCGGGATAAGTCAGTCAGGCCAGGGTGGAGGAGGAGGAGGAGGAGGAGGAGGAGGAGGAGGAGGAGGAGGCAGTGGCAACAACTGAAGTCAGCTTCCGTGGCCCATGGTGGTGGAGGGCTGGGCGTGGCCCGCCTGCGTCCATTTCCTCTTCCATGTCCAGAGCTGCGCCATTAGGTGTCAGGGAGCCCAGGCAGCCCCACCGCCACCGCCCGGCATGTGTCTTCCTATCCCCAGCAGATATACGGGGGGGGGGGGGTGATGTATCCTCCTGCCCTACCTCCCTCCTCTTTGGCAAGCCCCTTACACCCATGCGAAGCTCTCAAGTCCAGAGAAGGGGGGGGCGAGCCTCCGACAAGCAAGAGGGGTTTCTCCCCCACCTCCATCCTCCCAAGAAAATAGAAAAGGGGGGGGGACAATGAACCCCCCCCAGCCCGTGTCTCCAGGCTGAGGCCTTTCTTCCAAAAGCCTCCTCCATGCAAAGATGGGGTGGGGGTGGGGGTGTATTGCTGTAATCCCCGTGGCCTAGCCCAGCCCAGGCAGGCCTCCTTCCTGTTGTGCCCCATCTCCCACCCTGCCCTCCCCATTCCACCCCACCCTGGAGAGGGAATAGAAGGGAGAACCTGCCATTTTCTACAAAGGGGGGCCTCCCATAGAGGGTGGGGGGCATCTGCCACAAAAAGGCTCTTGAAGTGACGGGTGGAGGCCAAGCCTGGGAGCCTCGGGGGCCCCTTCCTTCTGGCTGGAGTGGCTGCCCCCCCCAACATCGTCTGGAAGAGCAAGAGGCAAAAACAATACCGGCATTCGCACCAGCAGCACAACATGGTTTGTTTGGTACTCAGGGATCCACAAACCATTTTGTGGTGTTAACGCGAGTGACCGGCCAGGACATCAACATCCCACCACCACCCCACCCTGGCAGATAAAAACCAGATCCATCCACCACCACACCGACAACAATCTGCCCTGTGGAGCACATCAAAGGCCAACCCCCAATGGAGCCAGCAGGGAGGGGGGTGCAGGGGGAGGGGGAGGCAATGCCTCAGAGAGCCTCCACGGGACCCCAACCCCTCCCATGCCCCTGACCTCGGCTCCCCTGGGATCCTGCCCGGTCTGGCCAGAGAAGGACTGGGGGGGGGCTGGCGGCCAGTTCTGCTCTAGCAGCACACCAATACTGGCGGTCCTCCTGCTCCTGCCCGCCGCCAGTATCCCTTGTGCTGTTCCAGTGGGGCCTGGCACACACAGCTGGAGCAGGACACCAGAGCGGGGGGGGGGTTGTGGGGCTGTGGGGGGGGGGGAGAGAGACACACTGGTTGGTGAATGGGAAGCAGATAACAACACCTTCCCTAGAGCGAAGGTGGAGATGATATGTAGAGAGAGGGCCCTTCTTGTCCTCACTTTGGGGGCAGCTCCTCTTCGCCCCTCCCCCTTGCAACATGCCCTCCCCTATGGCCAGCCAAGGGGTCAGGTCGCCTCCCAGCCTCCCTCGAGGCCTTCAGCCAGAAAAAGGTCAGGCAAAAGAGAGAGAGCAAGCCCAGGATAGAGTAAGTCTTTATTACAACCATATGAGAAGACAACAAGAAAAGTCGGGGGGGGGGAGCGGGAAGAGGTCAGATCGACCCCATGCCCCTCCCCATTTCTGAAAACAGCCCAGCTGGGATCAGGCAGGGGCCAGGAGGACACCAGGAGGAGGAGGAGGAGGAGGAGGGAGGACAGCACTGGAGACCAGGAAATGCTGATGCTCTGTTGCTCAGTTACTCACAGCAGGAGAGTGAGTGGGAGGGGGGGTGCCCCCAACTCCCCCCAAAAACCTCAGAGAGTGGGAGGGGGGAATGGGAATGGTGGTGGGCTGGGAAGAGAAAAAGGTTTTAAAAATGAATAACCCCCCCACCCCCGCTCATTGGGTCACTTGAATCCAAAGAACTCAAGCACCCTGGCAGTGGGTTGCAGTCGCTGTCACAACAGTGGCCACGGGGTGGGGGTGTAAGGGTGTTTCCCTGCCCAAGTGGGAGGGAAGAGCCCAGAGACAGTCACCCCCACCCACCCAGTGGCAAGAGGAAAGGGGCTGGGGGGGGGGACATCTCATCAGCGGGGGAGGAGGGGCAGCTCTGAGCCAGGGGCCATGAGGAATCCAGAGTCCAAATTCAGGCTGTCTGGAAAAGAGAGAGAAAACAGCAGGGAGCTGGAAAGAGGGAGGGGCACGGTTGCCTTGTCCCCGCCCGCCCCCCCGAGAGGCTGGGAAGACCCCACCCCCCTCCACCACCCCCTCCAGTTCCACTCCTTCCATCTGTGAGCCCGTCACCCTCCTCAAAGGGCAGACCCCCACTAGACGCCCAGCCAGGGCCAAGAGAGGAAGGCCCCCACCCCTTCCGCCATACCCATCAGGAGCTAGACTCTACCCTGGTCAAAATTGAGCTTCTTAGCTGGGGGAGCGTCTCCCAAGCCCTCAATATCCACCAGGTCACTGTGGGCATCAGAGTCATTCAGGGCACTGAGGGTCACGTCTGGTGGGAGGAAGGAGAGTCCAGGTCAGCTCCCAGGCTCTGGTAAAGCCGCCGCAAGCCCCCCCCCCACCACCACCACCAGCAGCAGCAGCCCCTCCGCCCACACTCACCAGAGGCCTTCTGCTTCTTCATAGGGGGCGGAGCCAAAGGCTCGGGAAGACCCCCTACCCCTAGTCCAGAGGGGGGTCCTGGCTGCTGCTGCTGCTGGGAAGGAGGGGGAGGCTGTTGTTGCTGCCCCTTGCGGGGGCCCTTCTTTGGTGACTCCGTGGGGAGAGGCAGCCCACTGTCCTCGTAGACCTTGCGTTTTGCCGCCCCTTTCAGCTGGGCCCTGAGGGAGTAGGCACGGGGTCGGGGTGGGGGTGGGAGGGAGACAAGCAGGGTCAGGATGCAGGAGGTCCCCCCCCCTTAATTATTTGCCAACCAGCCTGGCTGCCTGCTTGCCTGCTTCCACGTACGTATACCCACACCTGCATGCCCACAGACCAGGCCTTTCCTAGGCAGGAGTCCACACTGGCTTGTGATTAGTCGAGTCCCAAGGATGAGAAGACCGAGGTTCCCACCCCCCCTCCCCAGCCTGGACGCTTCCCCCTGGCCCAAAGGGACCCTCCAGGCCACTCTGCCAAACAGGGTCGCGGGGAGGGGCGAAGGGACACAGGGTCTCAGTCAAGGCGACCGGGATGGTCTCTCTCCAGTCCAATTCACAAGCCCCCTTCCTGGACACAAGCACAATCTTTGACATGACACACACACACACACACACACACTTCCCTGCAAAACCACCTCCCACCTTCCCTGCCCAGGGTGCCCCCCCCGGATTGCCCCTTACACTGTGCGGTCTTTGATGAGTGCGCTGATGCGGTTTAGATCATCTCCAAAACGCTGGACGGACGCCCGTAACAGGGAGATCTCTGCGTCTGTCCATTTAGCCCTGGGAAGGGATGGCGAAGGAAGGGGCGTCAGGAGGCTCCGAGGAGGCGCCCTCCACCCGACCGACCGCCAGAGGACTGACTCATCCCTTTCTTACAGGGCCCCTCCCGGCCCTGGAAGCCCAGCACAGGGCACGGCAGAAGGCACCCCTGGCCTCCTCCTGGGCTGGCCCTTTTCAGGGGCACACACTCTGGCCGGGCTGGGCTGGGCTGGGCTGGGGGGGGGGCAGCCCCTGGGGACCAAGGGCCCAGCCCTGTGCCCTGTGGCAGTCGACTCAAGCGTCATTGGCTTTGGATCCTGCCAAGGATACAGGCCTTGGGACTTCCTTCCTGCTTGGCTTCAGGGGCCTTTTTGGAAGCTGAACCCGGGAAGAAGGAATAACCTCCGAAGAAGCCTAGGAGTGAAGGGGGGGGACATCTGGAGGGGAGGGAGGCAATGGCAAGGTGCCCCTTCCCTTCCCGTCCCTCCCCCCATACAAGCATAGACACACACACACACATCCATCTGGGTGCAGAGGCCAGGCGCCCACTCCCCCCACCCCACCACCCCCTCGCCTCCCCCCTCCTCCCCCCCCGCCTGCGGTGCCCCCCCCCTCACCCTGCCGGAGAGGAGTCGGCCACCGGGTGCAGCTGCATCGTCAGTTCGCCCAGCTTGGTGAAGGCGGCCCCCGCCGCCGAGAAGATCTCGCCCACCTGAAATATTGGGGGGGGGAGGGAGTTAGGGGGTGGAGAAGAGGAGGGGCAGGAGAAAAGGGGAAGGCGGTGAGGGCGACAGAACACAAAGCACGGGAGGGGGGAGGCCTGGAAGCCCACGTCTCTCGTCGCCCCCCCCACCGCCCCACCGCGGTCTTCCAGGCCTTCCCCGCCACCCTCACCCCCCGCCCGACCCCAAAGCCCCTTCCCAAAGGGGCACGTTCAGCAGAGGGGCTCACGCCACGGGGGGGGGGCGGAGGCGGAAGGCCTCTGAGCATGCACAGAGCGCTCCTGACCTCATCTCTCCCTGCGGAGTCCGGAGTCCCATGCACGGTCCGGAGGTGGGGGGGGGAGGAGAGGGGGCGCCCCAGGCCGACGGAGGGGGGGGGGAGTAACGGGGGGGAGGGGGCCCGAGCGGAATCCATGAAGGCCCCTCCCGCTCCTCCCCAGGAAAAGTGGGGGCCCTTTCCCCTCCTTCACCCCCCACCCCCCCACCCCGCGGGTCTCTCCCTGGGGGGAGCATCCTCCTCCTCCTCCTCCTCCCTTCCCTGGAAGGGGTTTGGGTGAGGGTGAGCCTTCTCCACTACAACTCCCAGCATCCCCCGCCAAAACACAACGCTCGCCCCCCCCCCGGAGTTGGGGGGGGAGAGGAGGAGGAGGAAGCCCCTCCCCCTCCGCCTGCAGCAGCGCACTCCGGCCCCTCCGGCCCCCGCGCACGGCAGCACTCTGTCCATGCTCAGAGGCGCCCTGGCCGTTCCCGCCAGAGCCCTCCGCGAAGCAGCGGCCTTTCTCCCCCTGCCGGTACCTTGGTCGAGGCCGAAGTCATCGCGGCCCTCCTTGCCGCCGCCGCCGCCGCCGCCGCGCAGGGGCTGGGGGAAGGCCCGGGCCGCTCTGCCGCCGCGCCTCACGGACACTCTATGGTCCCGCCGCCCGCCCCGCCCCCCCCACGGCTCGGCCGCGAGTCTCCATGGCGACCGCGGGCGCCCCTTCCGCTCGCCCTCTAGGACCCTCCCCCTTTCATCCCCCTCCTAAGGCGGACGTTCTGCCCCGCAACTCTCTATGGCCAAAGCTCTTGCTCCGGTGGCCTTCCGTGCTATGTCACGTGGGGAGCATCCTGCCCAACCGGAAGAAACCAGCAGTCCTCCCGGAAAAGGAGGGAGCGGATGAGAAGGGATGCGGGGGGACCTCTAAGGGGCCTCTGCTGCCATAGAGGCAGAAACGCCCCGCCCAAACCAAGGAGATAGAAGGGCTAAGAGTCTCCCAAGCAGCCCATCTGGCTTCTGGAGGACCACGACATCTATCCCAACTAGGGCCGTTACTTCACGAACCGCTCGCTTCGCGGCAAGCCCTCATTTCTGTGCGAATCGATTGTTTCAGTCCGCACGCTCCTCCTTTTTGGCTGCGATGCCACCCCGACCACGCCCCCTTTACCGTGCTCCAAGCGGGGTGAGTGCCAGCGGCCGGGAATCTTTTCGCTTTGCATCTCGCTTTGCTCCCAACGTCACGTGTGGTCTCGGTTTTTGGCTTTTATTTCAAGTTTTTTTTAAAAAATATTCAAACAGGGATATCGATGCATCGCTATATCGTTTCATCGCTTTGCGCTGTTACTTCCAATGTAGAGCCATTGCAACTGACAGTCCAGCATCAGTGCATCGATACGCTGTCAGTAGGTATTTTTTTAAAGGACGGATGGGAAATAAGGAACGTTGAAAAGTGGCATGCGAATGCGAAGGGAGCACGTGAGGTTGTGCTCGAATCGGTCCTAAAACTGCAGCTCGTGAGTACTGAGAAACAGGGGCGGGAGCGAAGCGAGAACACGTGACCGCCACGTGACCACCTCCGAATTCACAGCGAAGGCAAGGTCGGTTCGAAGCGAGGCTCTAACTGTTTCCTGGCATCATTGGCAGCCCCCGCCGCCGCCCCCGCCGCTACTCGGGGGGAGCCCCGCATGGCACAGCCGCTTGCACGCTGCCTGCCCCGGGTGCCCTGCTCTGGCCGGGCAAGGCGGCAGCGGCTCCTCCTGCTCCGCCGCCGCCGCCGCCACTCGAGCAAGGAAGTAACAGCGCAAAGCGATGAAACGATATAGCGATGCATCGATATCCCTGTTTGAATATTTTTTTAAAAAAACTTGAAATAAAAGCCAAAAACCGAGACCACACGTCACGTTGGGAGCGAAGCGAGATGCAAAGCGAAAAGATTCCCGGCCGCTGACAGGGGAACCACTCACCCCGCTTGGAGCACAGTAAAGGGGGCGTGGTCGGGGTGGCATCGCAGCCAAAAAGGAGGAGCGTGCGGACTGAAACGATCGATTCGCACAGAAATGAGGGCTTGCCGCGAAGCGAGCGGTTCGTGAAGTAACGGCCTTCGTGAAGTAACGGCCTAGGTGGGTTTCTCTCCAGGGACCGCACTGACCGACGCTTGCAGAGGATGGCATCCTCCAGTAGCACCACGGATATTTTCAGGCCTGGCAGGAGCACAAGGAAGACCACAGGGTGAGCAACCTTGGGTCCTTTCTAAGAGGAAAGGCCGGGTGAAAACATAAAACCTCCAGAGCCAAAGGAAGCCTTCCTTTGTAGCACCACAGAAAGTGATTTTCATCTTTGCCCTTGCTTTGCAGGGTTTTAGGAGAAATCTGTGGTGCCCGAGAGTGGTGACAGGGGCAGCTGGACCAGGCTGGCCTCCTTTCATGCGGCAGGAACTGTTTACTAGAGGCAGTGTGGATTCAAGGGTATGAAATCCCTCCCCCATGGCAAGCTCACTGCAGAACGTAGCTATGTGCACTGCCCAGCACACAAAAATCCTCAGCGCCAGCTTCAGGGGCAGCCAGGAGGCTCGTCCGTCCAGAGGCCTCCCCTTTCCCAAGAGAAGCAAACCCTTAAGGAGGAAATGTGTCCTCCTGTCTAACTCAGTAAAGTGCTTGCCCAGACCTCCTGTGAGGGTCATGGACTAAGGACAGCTCAGGTTCTAGCAGAAAATCGCTATGACTCCCAACCGAGTCACAGCACGAGACGCAGACAAAGAGGCACAACTGCAAACTTAGGTGCAGTTGGGAAGGGGCCCTGCTGGATTGAATGGAACATCTGACTAATCACACCAACGACTGTACCCAGAGCATGACATGAAGGGCAAGCAGAAGCAGAAGCAACTGGCCTGGCATCCCTCCTTCTGCCCCTACCAGGAAAGAGGGAAGTGGAAAAGAAAAGCACGAAGGGGGCACGAGGAGATTCAAATGCTATTTATTGCACACATGACTCGAGAGACAGCAGATAAGGTTTCAAAATACCCACCCCTTAGTGCAGGGAAACTGCTGCTGCTACAGACCCCACCAATACCCCCCTAGCCCAGAAGATACCCCCCTTCTCCCACCTCAAGTGATAATGGGCCAAGTCAGAACTGTGGCCTCAGCTGCAAACAGAGGGCTCTCCAGAACACTCCCCTGAGCAGCAACCTTCAGGGCAGCCCTGGCTTCCAGAGGTAGGAGAGGTCACCTCCACCACAGCAGGAAGACAGACTCCTGAACTGCACCTCCAAACACCAGAAACAACAACAGGCAGGGCTGTTTATAAATCACAATTTGGTCCCCTTTACAGGTATGCTTCCTCTTGCCGCGTGCACACACAGCGCCAATCCTTCCCAGCCAGTAAGAATTACATGTTTATACAACAAACATTGGTGATAAACATCAAAGACAGAACCAGAACATGACAGAGAGGAGACTGGAGCAGACCAGCTTTGGAATTGTGGGAGACAACACCCCTGATGCAGCCGGCAGGAGATCCTGTTCCCTGTCTGCTGGAGCCTGGTAAAGGTGTATGTGTGTGTGTGTGTGTGTGTTCATTCACTGCTCTAGGGGTGGGGAACAAAATGAAGAATGTCCACACTATTTACACAATACTAAAGCCCAGGACCTGCCAGTCCAACCAGCAACATCCCAGGATATAAGATGCTTCTCCCTGGCTCTCTGTGATGGGGGGGGGGGGGGCTGAAGGTCACCAGAACTGGGCATGCTGCTGAAAGGGGGGCAGTGGGAGGGGGGAGCCTTGAAGTTTCTCTGCAGAAAACCCCAAGGCCCTGGAAAACCATGTCCAAAAACAGTGCAGGCTGTGTAACCTTCAGAGGGTGTTTCGAATCCAGGTATAGCAAGGAATTCTCCCTCCTCCCTCTGCAGCCCAAACACCCATGACATAAACAGAAATCTTTCCCACCCACGATTCCCGAATAGCACATCTGAGCCAAAATATGGTTTAGGAGCAGGAGGGCGTCATGGTGGAAGAGGAACATTCTGCAGCCCAAGATGGAGTCCAGGGCGGTAAAGTCGGACATAAATACAAGATGGGGAAAGTTGTGGCCATCAGGCCCTCCAGCATTGGGGAGGGGGCAACCTTAGCGGACCATGTACTCCTTCCGCTTGTTGAGGCGCACTTGGCAGAAGGAAAAACCTCCCAGGAGAACATAAAGGCCGGCTGCAATGAAGCAGTTGTAGCTGACTTGTTCATAGAGGCCGTAGATCCGGCCTGGGCCACCTCTGTCACAAGAGAGAAAGAGAGAGAGAGAGAGAGAGGGGTGGGTGGGAATAGTATTCAGCACCAAAGCCCAGCCCAAACACATGACAGACACCCCCCACACACACACACACCATCACCACCAAGCCAATATGGCTAAACTACCCACTCCCGTTCCTTTTATGCCCCCCAGCATTCCTCCTGAATGCCTTGCCTGCACAACTGAGCCAGGGCACTTTGGGGAGGGGTGTCCTAGGGGCGTGGAGATCCCTGGCAACAGATGGGAATATGGGGGCGGGGAAGGGGGTTGCCCTACTCTTCCGCAGCACTGCCCCCCCCCATGGGCTCTGCCCCAGTGAGCAGAATGTGCGTTTTTCCTGGAGGGAGCCCTGGAGCAGCCCGAACTCACTTGAAGTCTTCCTCTGTGGTGGGGACATCCTCGATCAGGACAGCCGAGTGGACGTTAAAGAAGATCCCCAGCAGGACCTGGAACGTATCCAGAGAGAGAGGGGGGGCTGGAGAACGACCGAGCTTCGCCCCACGCCCCTTCCCCGGTGGAAGAAGACGTGAGGCACTCCAGCCACGCCGCCGCCCCACCCCCACCCCCGGCACTCCCAAGGGCCGCCCCTCCTCCTCCTCTTCCTCGGCGTCCTAGAGGTAGCCGGTGGGAGGGAATGCCTTGGCCCCAGCACCTTCCCCGCCGGTGGGGCCCCAGGCGCGCTCCCACGAGCGGGGGGGGGCGGCGGCACAGCCTTAGGGCTCCCTCTCTTTCTAAACCCCCACCCAACTGCCTTTCAAAACCGATGTAACCTGGAGAGCAGTATCCAGACTTGATCCTGCCGTGCCAGTGGGGATCCAGCTGGCTGGGAAGGACAGGATGAGGCCGGGGGTGGGGGCGGGGGTGGGGACAGACCCAAGCCCTTCATCACTCCCAGGCTCGTTTGGAGAAGGGGACAGAGGGCGGCGGGAGGGCGGGAGACAAGGCCCAGGGACAGCCTTCCCCGGAGGCAGAAGGAGCAGCCTCCCCCGAGTCCCAGCCAGGGGTCCCCTCCGCCCTCCCTCCCCAGCCCTGCCTCGCCGGGACCCCCGGGCTCCCCACTCGACCCCGGAGCCGCACCAGCATGATGACGCCCCAGACGCTGAGCACGATCCCGCAGGCGGCCATCTTCGGCCCGCAGCAGAGCAGGGAAACCATGGCCGGCCGGAGGGCGGGCAGGCGGGAGGCCCGGAGAAAGAAGAGGCGGCGGCGGCGGCGGAGAAGAGGAAGAAGAAGAGGAAGAACGCGCGCGCACTCCCCCTCAGGCCGCCCTGCTGCCTGGCCGAGCCGACGCAGCAAACTGAGCCTGCCCCCCGACGGGCCCGGGAAAGTCACAGGACGGGCGCGACCAATCAGGCGAGCGGAGGCCGGGAGGGAGGCGGGGCCCGGAGCTCCGCCGGAGAAGTGCGCATGCGCGGGGAAGCCGCTGCTGGGAGGGGCCCGCTCGCTCTCATCCGGCCGGGGAGGGGGAGGGGAATCCTTCCCGTGGAGAAATCCGGCGAACCGAAAGAGGGGGGGGGGACAAGGGGGGGTGGGAATGAGTGGGCGGGGAGGGGGAGGGGTCGCGGGAGGGGTCCATCTCCCCGGAGCCTGAGGCGGGATGCTGCGGGGGGGGGCGGGGGTTGCGAGAGACGAGCGCCCTCCGGCTTCTTGGACGGCCACTCCCAGAATCCCCCGGGCGCTGCGGGCGGCTGGGAGTTGTGGTCCCGGAGGGCCGAAGGTGCCCAACCCCCCCGCCGCCGGTTCCGAGGAGGCTCTCCCTGGATCCGGGCCAGAATCGCCCGCAAAGGCTATTTTGTCGGATCCACATCCGCTTCGGAGCAGAACATAAACGAGTTATAAAATTATATCACGTATAAAAAAAGGTATATATAAAATAAAACGAGAGCCACTGAGATGACCTCCGCCCAGGACCACGCGGGAGAGGCCGGGGGGGGGCGATCGTTAGGAGGGGGCAGAAGGGCTGGAGAGCGACCACTAGGCCTTGCTCTCGGTCTCCTTCAAGAAACAGGGGTGTCTGGAGGGGGGGGATAAAGCTCCCCTGAATCGATGTGTCGAAAAGGGGAGGGAGAAGGGGGGGGCAGAGGTGGCCCCAAGTGCAGGGGAATTTGAGCGACGGCTCCACCGGAGACGCAGCCAACCCCCCCCCTCCGACCTCCTGGGAGCCACTCCAATGGGGGGGGAACCCCCTTGGGCTTCTCCTCCTCCTCCTCCTCCTCCTCCTCGTTCGGGGTTCTCTTTCCGCTTCGGCGGGGGGGGGGGCGCCACGGCATCCCTTCCCTCCCTCTTTCCTTCTTGCCTGATGGCCGGCCTGCGAAGAGCCAGAGGAAGCAAAGCAAGCTGACAGCAAAAGATAAAGGAGGCAAGCAGGTGAGGACACGGGAAAGACTTAACTGCTGCCTCTGAAGGTGAGTGTTTGGGGACTCAAGTCCACTTCTTCAGGCAGGTCTGTGTGGGACCCCCCCCCAAGGGCCGGTCTGGAGCCTTACAGTGGTAAGAAGGAGGTGGAGAAGATGGACCACACCCCGTGGGGAGCGCCCAAGGCTCGGCCGACACCAGCCCCACGAGGAACAGCAGAGGGAACCTGGAGCTGACCGGCTGGTTCTCTGCTGCTCCAGGTGGCAAAGAGGACGGAAACCACCGAGGGATTCAAGCCGGTGGGCAACCCTGAGAGCCTCCCTCGCCGCCCAGCCGTTCAAGTGCTGCACTGCGGCCCAACACTGTGAGTGACCACGGCCCAAGGTTCAGTCCAGAGAGATGGTTCAGGGTGGACTCAGCCTTCCATCCTTAAGAGGTTAGTAAAATGAGCACCCAATTTTCCAGGGTGGGTGTGGAAATATGTGGTCTGCCTAAGTAACTTAGACACTGCCTAGAGAGGGCTTTGGGTTCTACAGGGCAGTCTATGAGCAGCATATTGCACCTTTTAAAAGTGTGTGTTCCTTAAGTGCAAATTTTCCTGAATGTTCTCCCAAGCACACAAACTCTCTACTACACGTCTGTGCAAACCCCTTCTATTGAGAATAAGAACAGCCATCAAGAAGGCCCAAAGGATCTGCAGGCAGGCAGGCATCTTTAGTGGTGGTGTAGATTTGCCAGAGAAGAGGAGGAATGGCCCAGCGCAACTGCATGCAACCCTTCCTGCCTTCAGGCAGCAATCCTTCCCCCTTGCTCCCTCCTCCCCCCACCCCCTGGAGCCCTCTGGAATGGGGCAAAGCCAAAGGAGGGTCTGCCTGCAGTGCTGACCTCCATGGCAAGGGGGGGGGGGAGGTCTGTCAATGCTGCTTCCTCTTCCTGTTTCTTCCCCTCAGCTGTTCCAACCAAGCTCAACTCAACTCAACACAGTCGAAAGAACAATTTATTGAACTTTTTAATAAGAGTAAAAAATAAAAATAAATCCCATAATCACCAGCCCACAATAAAGGGGCAAACAGCCTTATAAGTCCAGACCAGGGCAGTGTGCTTTGCAAGCGGGGGGTTGGGGCAGGTGCTGAGCAGGCCTGGGGTCCCTCTTCTCCCCACCCCATCCGTGTCCCGGCTCCACAACTCTCTCCTTGGCTCCACAGGGCTTCCTCAGGAACAGGGGTCTGGCGGGCACTTCTCATCGTCCGGAGGGCAGTCCACAAAGTCAGCCAACATGGCCTCCGTCTCATCCACTGCCGTGGCCTGTGGAGGAGCAAACTGATCAGACGCCTGCCACTCGCACTGCCGCCATTACCAAGGAGCCGCCCTCCTTGGCCTTCTCTGCCCTAGAGGGGTCTTCCCCTCATGGAATTACCCTGCAGCATGCTGCCACCCCCCCCCACACACACACACACACCGCCCTTCTCCCTCCAAGGCATCCTAGCAGCGGCTGGGGAGAGCCTCCGTAAACTTGAGCCAGGCAAAGGCAGATGGGGAGATGCTGCCAGGCCCTTTCGGCTGCAACAGGGGGACGGACTTGCAACGGGGGTCTCACGACAGCAAGAGGAACAAGCTTCTTGCCTATGCCTGGCCTGGGAAAGCCACCCGCATCCCCAAAGGAAAAAATATCTGTCAGGAGAGGATTCTCCCAAGAGCAGCCTGGCCGGCGGGGAGCTCAAAGGCCAGCCTCTTTGGGAGAGGAAGAGGCACCACCCCGAGCTGCTGGGGGCACAGCACAGCCCTTGGGGTGGTAGCCAAGGGTCAGCGGGGACCAGCAGCCCAGGCTCAGAACAGACAACAAGACACCCCTCTGGCTAGCACCCTTCCAGCCGAGTAGCCGCGTTGGGTGGAGCGCTGTTCAGAAAGCAGCAAGCGGCCCTCGGGAGGCTAGCAAGGATTCCGGGGCCGGGGCTGCTGTGGCCCTGTCTGAACAGGCGGGCGGGGGGGGGGGCACAGCGCAAACAAGCCTAGAGCGAATAAAAGTTGTTGGCCTCCGTGTGCTGTGAGGCTCTTCACAGGCTTGTCCCGACGAGAGCCACAGGGGGCCGCCAGCCTGGCAGACCCAGAGTCCCAAGTGCCACAGGGACTGGTCCACACACACACACCCCCAGCCACGAGGCCCAGTGGCCCTTCAGCCCGAGCATGCTCTGGGCAGCGCCTGCCCCCCCTCCTCCACCCCGCCCCCCCCTCCACGATCACCTCCTCTTCCTCCTTCACTTCCACCACTTCATCGGCCGGGGGCTGCTGCTTCTCGGCCACGCCAGGCACATGGCCCCCGGCCTCCTCCGGGCCGGTCTCTCTGGCCTCTCTGCTGTCTCCGGCACGCACGGTGGCCTCCTCGGCGTCCTCGCCCTCCCGAGGAGGGTTGGCTGTCGTCGTGGCCGTGGCCCTCCTCCTCGTCTCTTCTTCATGGTCAGGAGGGCCCAGCTGCTCCGGGGGGAGCCCCTCCTCTTCCTGGAGGGAAGCCGGGGGTGGGGAGGGGGCGTCCTGCACGGGAGGGGGCAGGAGGGCGAGCCCACTTGGGAGCTGCAGTTCCTGGGCCAGAAGGGGCAAGGCGGGGCCTTCAGCCTTCAGCAGCAGCGCCTCTCCAGCGGGCCGAGCCCCCTCCGTGCGCTTCTCCTCTTCCTCCCCCTCCTCTTCCTCCTGGCCTTCCTGGGCTGGATGGAAGGCTTCCTCGTCGACCTCCATGTGCAGCCCAGCCCCCTCCTCTTCCTCCTCCTCCTCCTCCTCCTCCACCAGCTTGGGAGGCTCATCTTTCCCGGGAAGCAGCTCCGGGGGCTCCTCCTCCTCATTCCTGTGGGGCAGCGTGGGGGGCAGGCCCCCCTCCTCCTCCTCCTCCTCCTCGGTCAGGGCCTCTTCCTCCTCCTCTTCCTCCTCCGTGAGGCCCTCCTCGTCATCATCAAAGTCCTCCTCCTCCTCCTCCTCCTCCTCTAGCTCCTCCAGGTCCTCCTCGTCCATCTCCTCGTCTTCGTCCTCCTCAAACTCACCCTCCTCTTCGTCAAACTCTTCTTCCTGATCAGCAAAGGGCCAAGGAGGCAAGAGGATCCACAGTGCGCTCACCTGACCTCACACGCAACCCCTACCTGCCCCTCCTCACTGGCCCTCTTGGGTTCGACCAACATCATCAGCTGGATTTCCCCCCCCCCCCGGTCCACCAAAGGCCTGGCTGGACCACATCAACTGAGCCAGGGGCCAAGAGAGCCACAGGCTCTGGGCAGCATCGGGAGGCACACCAGCACGTCGTGCCCCCCCCCGCCCGCCTGCCCCCCCCCCCCCCCCCCCGCAGCAGCAGCAGCAGCAGCAGCAGCCGGCTTGGAGCAGAAGCCTGGCAGGCAGGCCGGGCAACCCCTTCCTTGGGGCTCCCTGCAGCACCCACAGGGCACCTGGCACCCAGAGCCTCCCGCTCACCTCTTCCTCATCCTCGTCAAAGTACTCCTCATCCTCAGGAAAGTCCTCCTCCTCCTCCTCCTCCTCTTCCTCTTCCTCACTGCTGTTGATGTTGATGACGGTGGGGTCTTCCTCCATCAGGGCCGGGAGCGTGGTCTCGCCGGCCTCTGCAGCCGGGGATGGGGGAAGCGCCACCGCTGCTGAGGAGGAGGGGCCCGGGCCCTGGCCCCCCAACGGGAGAGGGACCACGGCCTCCAGGGGGGGCTCCTCTGAGGCAGGCAGCGGTGGGGGAGAAGGGGAGGCGGGGGCCGGAGCGAGGAGGGGCGGGGGCGGAGGGGCAGGCGGGGTGGGGGCGGCGGCCACCGCTGGCCCCGCCGTGGCGGCCACAGGGCCGACAACGCCCTTCCCCAGCTGCCCCTTGGGAACGATCACCACGCTGTCGTCCGAGTCGCTCTCCAGGGAGATCTCCACGTCTTCCTCCTCCTCCTTGTCGTAGTGGATGAAGATGGAGCGGCGCAGCTTGGCCCCCGCGGCCAGGGCCGCCGCCTCTGCCGTGCCCGGGGAAGCGGGCAGGGCGGGCTCCTCCGGGGTCAGGCGTGGGGGCAGCTGGGCCGAGGCCAGCCCGGGCAGAGGCAGGCCCAGAGAGGTGGCCATCGAGGGGGGAGCAGAGGGGGAGGCGGGGGGAGGGAGCCGGACGGCCGGGAAGGGCAGTGGGGGGACTGGCCGGAAAGGGGAGGCCGCCGTTGCCGCCGCCACCCCCACCCCTGCTGCCGGAGAGATCTCGGAGGAGCCCAGCGGGGCTGCAGAGGGAGTGGCCAGCGGGATCTGCAAGGAGGGCGCCCGGGGGTGGAGGAGGGCGTTGCAGACCACCAGGGCCTCCGCGCAAAAGGAGGACACCTGCGTAGAAGAAAGGCCCTTTCAGGAGAGCCCACTGGCGGGGAGGGGTGGGGGTGGGGGTGGGGTCAAAGGGATGCCTCCAGCCCCCTCCCCGCAGGCTGGGGTGGTCGACACAAGCAAGGGGGAGGCAAACGCCCGAGCTAGTCCTGCACGCCAGCGACTGGAGGACTCACCTGAAGGTTGGGGTCCGTGCGCCCGAGGTCCAGCAGGCGCAGGGCGCAGTGGAGGGGTGGGGGGCACGAGGGGGAGGGGGCCAGCACCAAGGCCAGCAGCAGGCGGTAGAGCTCCCGGCGGCAGTCAGCGCTGGCGTAGGGGGACCCCGGGTGGGGCTCGGCCTGGCCCAGGCGGATCAGCAGGAGCACCACCAGTTCTTGCAGCCTCTGGAGCGAGAAGGCGTTCCCCACCGGGGGGGGGGGCTCAGGAAGGCGGTGGGACGCAGGAGGGGCCACGAGTTCCCCTCGCCCACCAGCCCCCCCCCCCGCAGAAGGAGGGGGAAGGCCTGGGAGGGAGGCAACACCCCCCAACCAGCACCCAGAGCAAAGTGCATGCATGTGTGTTTGTAGGGGGGGCTCCAGCCCCTCCCTCATGCACACACACACACACACACACACACACACACACACACACACACACACACACCTGCCTCAGGTTCATGCAGTGCAGTGGAGAGAAAGCCAGTCGGCCTGCCGCTCAGCCTCGCACTTGGCCGAAGAGGGTGTGCTTCTTCCCCCCCCCCCAAAAAAAAAACGCACAGGAAAGGGAGACCCCCTCGTCCCAAAGGCAAGTTGGAAGGCAAGGGAAACCAAGGGCCCGTGACAAGAGTGCCAGCCCCCCTCCAGCTCAGGCACCTTTTCCCACCAACCCCCTTAGTTCAGGAGAGGACCACTGGGCCCAGTTTGGGGGGGCATTGCATTGGCTTCCCTGCCTGCCTCTGCATCGGGGGGGGGGGTTGCTCCCAACCTAAATGTGCCCACTAGGCCTGCTCACCTTGTGGGTTTTCTCCTTGATCAAGCTGCCTGTGAGGAGCACAGCACGGCTCAGGCCTTGGGGTGGGGAGGAAGGGAAGGAGAGCACCTGGTTATTATCTGGTTATTTTGGGTGGGGGGAGAGACCTTGGAGAGTCATCTCCTCTCCCCCCTCCCCTCCTTTCTCAACTAAAAGAGCCCCACCTGGAGACAGAAGAGCAGGGAAGGAGGCCTGCGGTGGGAATATACGCACACAAAGATCCCCTGTGGAATTGCTACTCCCACCTCCCCCCCCAAAAAAAACCTCACCCCGATTGAGGGCTGTTGGTGGGTCTCCATCCTGCGTAGGGACCACGCTACCCCACAAAGGGACCCAGGAAGTTCTGCTGCTCTGTCAAGACTGGCCCGGGGGGGGGGGTCTCCATTCCACTTGCAGTGGCCTCACTGTGGCCCCAAGGCACGGGCCACTGCTAGCCCCAACGGGTCCTACGACACCCAGCTCAGAGGAGGGCACCCCCAGGAGGGAGGGGGGGTAAGGAGCCCCCACCGCACCCTGTGCCCAGAAGGGGGCCGAGAACTGCAGGGCCTCAGAGCCCATCGCCTGCCCTTCCGCCCCCCCCCCATGACTCTCCCTTGGCAGGAGAGGGTGCCGGGCGTGGAGCTCAGCGTGCCCCAGTGGTCTCGGCTCCCCCGCCCGAAGGCTAGCCGGCCCCAAGAGAAGCCTCCCAGGCGGCCCTACCTTGCAAGGCCGCGAGGCACACACTGCTGTTGGCCCGAGGGTCGTGCTTCTGGTGGAGGGGAGGCAAGCCCCCCAGGGCCGACAGCTTGGGCTTCTTGGGGGCACTGGGCTTCCCCTCGGAGCTCAGGCGGCCCTCCTGCATCTGCAGGGGGGAACAGGGGGAGGGGCAGATGATGATGATGATGATGATGCACGAGGCCTGCCTTGCAGGGGGAGGGGGGGAACGAGGCCTCACCTTGAGGGTGTCGCTGGGGGGGCTGATGTCGCTGACGAGGTGACCCAGCAAGGCCTCTGCCTGAGTCCCGTGCCCCTGCAGGATGCCCGAGGCTGCCCCCGCCACCTGAACCCACAGGTCAAGGACCTGGTAAACCCGCGTCCGGAGGGCACTGAGGGAGGGACAAGAGGGCCTGTCAACATCTGGCCGGCCCGCCGGGACCTGCCTTGGCCGCCCACTGCCCGACCTCGGAACGATGCTCTGGCCACCCAAGGGCCTGAAGGAAGAAGAGGAGCCCCAGAAGGAATCGCCTGGCCAGAAGCCCTCCTCTCCTGGCAGGAAGCTGCCCGAGGGAAGCACCCAATGAGAACCACCGCCCGGAGGAGAACAGCTCTCCCCCACCCCCCCCCGTTGTGGCACCGCAGGGACCTGGGTCAAGGGGGACATTGGACCAGAAGCTCCTGCCAGAGAGGGTGGCTGAAGGTCTCCTTTCCTGCTACTTCCTCAACGCTCCCCAAAGGAATAAATGCTGCCCCTGCCTCTTCAGTCACGGGTGGGGGTGGGGGGGGCGAGTTATGCTCCTTGTGTCCCTTTGGGAACCTGGGGCCAGACAGGAAGGCCGTCACTGAAAGGGTCCCTGCTGGCCTCCCTTCGCCTAGGTCGCCTACAGCAATGCTTTCCCAACCTCAGGTAGCCCAGGGGTTCATGAACTATAATTCCCAGAAATCCTTGCGCCATCAGCGGCATGGGCTGGGGGTTTCTGGGAATTGCTCTTGGTTGGTCAGCTCTGACCCAGGGGACCCTAGAAGAGGATCAAGCCCCTTTTGAAGCACAGACGCGCCTGGGTGTCTTCCTTGCGTTACTGGAACTTCTGATTGCAGTTTCCACCTGGAAAAGCCACTCCAAATTAACCCCCCCCGCCGCCGCCGCCGCCGCCAACGGCTAGGAACAGACTCCCTCTGAGATCACGACCAATGAAGAGCTCAACAGCCATCCTACCAAGGCAGCTCTGACTGCAAGCCCTTCCAGGAACCAGGAACCAGCTCCCACCACCCCCCCAGGCTCCTGAGCTGCCCCCCTCCCCCATAAGAAGCTCACCATGCGTGCGCACACACACCTGTAGGGACGCTCCTGCCCGGGCGGGAAGAGGTCTCGGCTGGAGCTCCATGTAGTCAGGACCTGAGGAAGGAGGCGGCAAAGGGTCCCCCCAAACCTCACCAGGCGTGGGCCACATCTGCAAAGGATCGAGGGGGGGGGTCACCAGGGAGGAGGGCTCCTCTCGCCCTGCAGGAGCCACTCCACGCTGGCCTCCCCTGCCCGGCTGCCCACCCCATCACCCCCACCGCACTTACGCCAGGAGGAGAGCAGCCAGGAGGTCCAGGCAGTCCAGGTGAACAGAGGGCAGCAGCAGCATCCGCAGAGGGCCATCCCCGAACCAGCTCTGGAGAGGGGGAGCGGTCAGTTGGGAGGAAGGCAGCCACCCCCACCGAGCCCCCCCCCCTTTGACCTCTAGTGGGAGGTAACCCACCGCCCGCTTCTGCCCACCCTTCACCAGCCACTTGGCCCGTAGTCCTTTTCCTTTCTGGAAATGGGGCCCGCTGTCTCATCACTCAGACCTTCTATCGACCCATTTGGGACTACAAGCCATCTCTGTCTGTATGATGGGATGGAGCCAAACCGCCACGCACTCCTTGCCTGGTTTGGCTGAGCTCTCCCTGGCGGGCTGGCTTGCCACACCTCATCTCGACATACACCCCCGTCCCGCCCATCACCACTGCTGAGAAGCAGATACCGCTAGAAGCCCCTGAGGGGCTGAGCCCCCTTTCGTGAGCCAGGGAGGAAGGAAGACGCCTGCCTGCCTGCGGGGGGGGGGGGGCTCTAACGGTGCTCATCCACCTGAGTTCGTTGCTTCCTCCCTGCCCGCCTCAGGCCAGCGCCAGCCCTCCGAGGGGGCCTCCTCCTTCCGCTACTCACAATGTTCTTGGCTGAGATGTCAAGGCTGCGGCAGATGAGGTCCAGGATGTCCTGCACCGGGACGGTCACCGGAGCCACAAACCCGTCACTGCAGCAGGATGGAAGGCAGCAGATTTGGGGGGGGGGGTGACGAGGCCCACCCTACATGGCCCGCCCGAGGGGTGGGGTGGGGAGAGGAAGTCCCAGAGGGCGGGGGGAGGAAGGGTCCCACCTGAGCATCTTGCAGAGGCATTTAGTCAAGGCCGAGAAGCGGTGCTTCAGCTGCAGAAGGAAGCTGCTCTCCCCGTCCTCGGGGGCCGGCAGCAGGATCTCCATGCCAGGCCCCTCATAATGCAGGGGATCTGGAGGGAAGAGAAATGGCCAGGAAAGGAACGAGCCCTTGTGTCGTCATTGTCGTCACCCCCCCCTCACTTGCCTTCTTCCCTGTGTGCTTGCAAGCCATGCTGATAATTCCCACAGATGTTACGCTTAGCACAGCTGTTCCCGTCAAGGGCCCAGGAAGCACGTTTGCTAAAACACAGGAACCTGCCCAGCTGTAGGGCCAGAAAGACATGCCCTTCTGGAACCAGGACCTGCCCCTCCGTAAGGAAGAGGGGAAACAGGGACCACTCGCCCCTGCAGCACGCCCTCCCTCCTGGTCCCTGTCCCTTTTGGAAAGGCACTGCCTCCGAGCCCCCCTCTGCAGGTGAACTAATACGATGTGAAAGTGGTTTCTTCTCTGCCTTGCCACTCCTGGTGCCTGGCCCGTGCCTGCTCACCCTCTGACGTAGACCCATTTCCCGGAAACGGCACCACAGCAGACCTCACCTTCCCCGGCCTGAAGCCCGAAAAAACCTACCTGTCTCTGCTCCTTCATAGAGCGTCCCCAGCAGGCTGTGGAGCGTGGCCAAGAGGCTGTGGGCCTGGTGCTCCCAGCACTCCTTGTGCTTCAGTCCCTGGGTGAAGCCGGCACCCAGCGAGGGAAGGAGCGTGTAGCACTCGCAAGCCAGCTGGGAGGAGGAAGGCAAAGGAAAGGAAATGAAATGGGGGGTCACAAAGAAGCCCCCCATTGGCCCCACAGGCACAGAGCCCCACTGCATGGAACCCAGGCTGGCTCAAGCCTCCCTCACCAACTCCTCTGACACGGGACAAGGAATGCTTCTGGACACAAAAAGGGTTCTCTAAGGCATAAAGAGCTGGGCGTGGGAGAAGAGGTGGCCTGGCACGAACGCACTCCTTTCTGCTCCCAGTGCGAGTGCGTGAAACGCAGGGGGTCTTACCAGTTGCAGCTGGGGGGTCTCTGCATCCAGGCAGGCCAAGAAGTAGGCCGTCAGCCTGCCCTGCAGAGAGAGAGAGAGAGGGGGTGGTGAGCAAAGGTCTGGTGGGTGGCTGGGTGGAGAGGGCAACATGTACACACAGGAAAGAGAGTCAAGGCCCGGAGCACTTACTCGCAAGGAGCCGCAGGCCCGGGGATAAAATGTCATGCACGCCTTGCATCCTTCCAGGGCAGAAAGCTGGCACTGTGTGGATTGGGGGGGGGGGAGACAGAGATGAGCAGCCAGATGAGACTCTTGGGGGGGGGGTCAGGGGAAGCAGGGAAGACCCTGCCTCCCTCACACACACACCCCCACCAGGGTCCCCAAAGAGTTGCCCGGGGCATGTGTGGGGGGGGGGGGAGCAGGTCTCACCTCGGGCTTGAGGGCCAGCAGAGAGGTGAGGAGTCCCGGGATGTGGTTGGTGCCGATCTCACGGGCCACTTCGGGCAGCTGGCAGGAGTACTGGAGCAGGTCCCGCAGGATCAGCACGGCCAGCTCCACGGTGGGCGGAGGGTCCTGGGACTGCCGGCGGGGGAGGGGGGAGGGGAGGAGAAGGGGGGCGTTGAGGAGGAAGCATCTGCGGGTGGGGGGCGGGCAGGCGGGACCCCACCGCCCCACTCTCCCTCCGGCTCACCTGGAGGAGGTGCTGGAGGCTCAGCAACCAGCTCAGGCAATTCTGGCTGAAGGTCTCGGCGCTGCTTTCGGTCACCAGCAGCGACAGGAGGCACAGCCCCTCGAACCTGGGGGTGGGGATGGGGGTGGGGGGGTGCACAGGGACATGCGGAGGCTGGAAGGCGCGGGGAGGGGGAGAAACCCAGCGGGCCCCCTGGCAGCCCCCCCCCCCCACGCACACACAGCTCTCGCCCGGGCCAACGACGACCACGAGCCCTGGCCCAGCAACGGCGCCGGGCAAACGGGGGAGGGGGCGGCGGCGGGGGGGGTCACTCACCGGGTCTTGGAGGAGCCCAGGCGGAGGTTGCTGATGCTCAGCAGGCCCCCCAAGGCGGGCGACGCCTGCGGAGAGAAAAAGAGGGGGAGAGGGGGGGTGGGAGGCGGCGGGGGGGGTCCTGCTCCTCCTCCTCCCCCTTCCAACCCCCTCCCCTCCCCTCCTCCCCCCTGCCCTCCCCTCCCCCCCCCGAGTCGCGCCTACCTGCCCCTCGCGGGTGCCGCTCTGGCGGGCGCAGCGCACGAGGCCGGGCAGGAGGCGCCAAGGGGCGGCCCCGGGGGGGCTCCGCAGCAGCCCGGCCAGGGCCTCCAGCCGCCGGTCCCCCGCCCCCCCGAGGAAGGCGGCGGCGCCCCCACCCGGGCACGGCGGAGGGGACAGCAGCAACCCGCAGGACCCGGGCCCCCCCGCCGCCGCCGCCGCCCCCGAGGAGGAGGAAGAAGAGGAGGAGGAAGAGGAGGAGGAGGAGGAGGAAGAAGAAGAAGAAGAAGAGACCACCCCCGGCCCCGCCGCCAAAGCCGTTGCCGCCGCCGCCGCCGCCGCCGCCATGGCTCCGCTACGCCCCCTCCCGCCGCCGCCGCCGCCGCTTCTGCGCCTGCGCGGGCCCGGACCGACCCCCCCTCCCCGACCGGGAGGGGGAAAGGGGCTGCTCCCCCCCTCCCCTTTCGCGCAAGGCATGCCGGGAACTCCCCGCCACGGGGAGGGAGGGGGAGGAGGCGCCGCCGCTCCCTGGAACGCCCGGCAGGGGGCGCGCGCGAGCAAGGGTGTGTTTGTGCGTGCCGCCTCTGGGCATGTACAGAGCGCCGTCTCTGACGGCTGCGGAGGAAAGCCTTCCGCCCCGCTCCCTCGGTCGGTCGGTCGGTCGGTGTGTGTGTGTGGGGGGGGGCTTCTCTCCCCTGTGCCCCCCTCCCGGCCTCTCCCCCCTCCCTGGCAGGTCCCGGAGCCGGACTGGAGTCGGGGGAGGGGGAGGGGACACACGTGCGCCCCCTCGGCGGGGGTGGGGGCTTCTCCTCCTCCTCCTCCTTCTTCCCGGGGGGCGGGTGGGGGTGTCACGGCCCCATGGATGGAGGCCTCCCCCTCCCCGTCCCGTCTGGCGCGGAGGGGGGGAGGGGGGGGTCTTCCTCTCTCCAGACGCGCGCCCCCTCCCCGCCCTCTGACGTCTCTTTCTCCCCCCCGCCCCGCCCCACCCCCACCCCCACCCCCACCTCTCGGGCGCGCCCCGCGATTGGCTCGGGAGGCGCCCACGTGACGGCGGCCCGGCGGCCGGCCATGGCTTCACCCGGGTCCGCTCCGCCCTGCGCCTCTTCCTCCTCCCTCCCCTCGGGTCCGGAGCGGCGGCGCCGTCGCTGAGCGCGGGAGGACGGACGGACGGACGGAGGGACGGACGGACGGACGGACGGACGGACGGACGGGGGCGGCGGCGGCGGCGGCGGCATGGGCGAGAAGGCGGGCACCAGGTGAGGGGGCGCCGCGACCCCCCCCCGCCACACACACACACACGCAACCCCCCATCCTCATCCCCCCCCGCCGGACAGGAACGGGTGGGGGGGGTAGGGAGACGCCGGGGTCCCGCGGGCGGCGGTGGGGCGGTGGGGGGGGGGAGAGGCATCTCGGGCTCCTCCCGTTGCCCGGGGCCACCCCCGGTGCTCGTCGGGGTCCCGGAGGCGGGGGGGGGGCTGGGCGCCGGGACGAGCGGGGGGGAGGGGGAGGGGGGTAGGAATGGGGCTCAGGTTGGGGGGGGGCACGCGCGCGAGAGAGAGAGAGAAAGAGAGAGAGATCAGGCGTTTCCTGGAGCCCCACCGAGCCCAGATGCTGGAGGGAGGGAGGGAGGGCGGGCGGCAGCCTTAGGGAGCAAGGGGCCACGTGTACGTGTATACACACGCACACACACGCACACACACGCGCGCGCGCGCCGGGCACCTGCTCGCGCCCTCGCTCGGCCTCCCCCGGTCCGGCCGGGCGGAGGCGGCGGCGGGGGTGTCGCCCTCCAACCCGGCGCTTCCTGCCTTCGACGGGGATGCCTGCCGGGCTTCAGGGCGCGGGTCCTTCCTGAGGGTCAACTCCGGGCAAACGGCGCCCTCGAGGCCCCTTCAGAAACCCAGGGGCAAAAAACCCCACAAAAAACAGGAACTGCCCCCCCCCCGCCGCCGCCGCCGCCGCGCCTCCTCGGTGTCTGCACAGCAATTGGGAAAGAAGTAAACAACTTCCTTTTTGCTTGGGGGGGGTGTTGGAAGGAGGGGGGAGGGCGGCAGTGCCAGGTCCCGGAGGTGCCCGTCCGGTGCCAGCCTCTCGCCACCTCCAGCCCCTTCCTTGGGTAAACAAACTCTCCCTCCCTCTGTTGCGCCCCCCCCTTCCTCCTTCCCCCTCCTCCCGCTCTCGGGGCTGGAAGGTCCCTGAGCAAACCTCCCCCAACCCCACCCCGGATTCGGGGGTTCCTCATTTTCTCTGCCGCTCTGGGGGCGGTTGGAGGGGGGGGCTTCCCCTTCCTCCCTGAGGCTGCCCCCCACACACACCCAACACGTGCCAGTCTAGCAGGGCAGAGCTGGGAGGCTTGTTCTCCTGGAAGCCCTCAGCTTCCCCCAAATATCTGCCAGGAAAGCCATTGTGGCTTCTGGACAAAGGCTCCCCAGGCCCATAGGGTGTGTGTGTGGGGGGAGTAGACCCATAAAGGGTTTTCTTTGAAAGAGCTTCCCCAATGGCTCATGTGCATCTGCCCTTGACCCTGTTTGGGAGGGTTGGGGGGAGGTGGAGGGGTTGCTTAGACCTGGGTGGGATCTGTTGGGGTGATGCCAATGCTTCCTCCCCCCTCACTCCCCCCCCCGCCACCAGGGTCTTCAACCCCCACCTTTCACAACAAGATGACAGCTGCTCCTTTGCAGTGGCAACACCCAGGCACCTGGTCCTGATGCTGTTCCCACGGCAACGTGTGCTAATAAATCCCGCTGGCGTGAGGTGGGGGAGGTGCCCCGAAGCCCAGATTTCTTGGAAGGAGGGTTCCTGACAATGGTGGTGGTGGTGGTGGGGAGCTGCCCCAGGAAGTGGGGAGAGGAGGCAGATGGTTCAAGGGCCTGTGTGTGTGTGTGTGTGTGTGTGTGTGTGTGTGTGTGTGTGTGTGTGTGTGTGTGTGTGTGTGTGTGTGTGTGTGTGTGTGTGTGCACGCGTCTAACGAGGATCCGCCTGCTCTGCCCTCCCCTCACAGGGTGTTCAAGAAGTCCAGCCCCAACTGCAAAGTAAGTTCTTCTCACTTCCTGCTTCATTGTCCTCACAGCGCGCGCACCCCTCCCTCCTCCAATGGGCCCAACCCAAGTGCTGTGGGGCCCCTTTCCCAGAGTGGAACCTGCACAAGATGGCCCCGGGTTCCTCCTCTCTCTTCCCCCCCCCACCCACCACAGGTTTCCTGCGTCTCTTCCTCCCACCCCCACCCCCCGCACCCACAGCTTCCTGCCTGCCTCCCAGGCCAGCTCAGAACTGCCTGCTGCGCTCGGTCGATACCACTTTCTCCCCACAGAAGGCACCAGACACACCCGTCCCTTGGGGGAAGAGCGTTGGCCTCTCGCACCTCTGCGCGCCCAGGGTCAAGGAAAGGGGCCTGAGCCACCCTGGCCCCCAGTTTGTGGGGGAGGGACTGGGCTGGAGGTCAGGTTCCCTGGGTTGCTCTGTGGCTACTGTGGGGTGGGAGGTCAGGCACCTGGTCCTTGCCTCCCTCCCTCCCTCCCCTGATGCAGTGGAGAGTGCTGCCTTGGGGTGTGCAGAAGAGAAGAGGGGGAGGGAGGGGGGGGGAGGACCCACATCAGCCCTTCTGGGCTCCCTGCAGGCTCAGCCGGGGTCACCTGGCAATTGGGGGGAGGGAGCCAACCCCCTTTCCCCCCTCAGAGGGTTGTACAAGCAGCCCCCAAGGGAGAACACCTGTCCACAAACACAGGCTTGTGGGAGGCCCCGCCTTCTGACCAGAAAGGAGGGGGTTAACTCTGGGTGCTGCAAGAGCATCATCCCCTGGTTGACTTCTCCCTGGATCTCCTTAGTGACAGCCCTCTTGGGGCACAGGGGGGGTGGGGGTGGGGTGGGGGGTGCAGCCCCAGGGCCCTGAAAAACCTCAGGAGAAGCCAGCAGGGGAACTGGCTGGGTGGGGGGTCAGCTGAGCAGACACCTCCTGGCAAGGAAGAGCACCACAGACGCCCTGGAGCCGGATCAGATCCAATATGAACTCCTGCAGGGAGTGTGGGTCTTTTGGAAGGGGCTGCACATCCAGGTGGGGGGTGGGATAGGGGGAGGGGCTCAGGAGAAGGCAGAGAGCCCAGACCCCCCAGGCTGGAGGAGTCTCCATGTACGTGTCTGTCCGTCTGTCTCACCTGGTCCCTTCCTGCTCCTTCTGCCACCAGCTCACGGTGTATCTGGGCAAACGGGACTTTGTGGACCACCTGGACAAAGTGGACCCTGTAGGTGAGTGGGGTTGGGGTGGGGGTGGGGGCAGGCTCGGATGTGCTTCCTTCCCACCCCACCCCCCGCCTCATGGCTGCTGAAAAGGAAGGCTGTTCAGGGCGTCCGGGAGGGAAATGGGTTGTGTGCGTGTGATTGTGATTTGTTTCTGACAACAAGGGAGAATGACGCCGGGGTGGTGCTCTGTCTCTCCCCCACTTCAAACCAGCAAACCTTGTTTTGCGCCAGGCAGGAAGAGTGCCCTCCTTGGGCAGGGGGCTGGGGGCTGGGGGCTAAGAGCCTGCCCATACTTGGAGCAAGCCTTATGGCTCCACAGAACCCTTCTTCTGCTTTCTGGGCCCTGAAAGCAAAGCCTGGGTGGCTGCCCACCTCTGAGCCACACGTGGCGGGGGGGAATACGTGTGGCTCTCTGCTCCTCCAGGAGCAGGGGGGGGGGGGGGGAGGGTCTCCTGTCCTCCCCAACTGACCGCCCTTTGGTTTTCTGCCCACTAGATGGCGTGGTCCTGGTCGACCCCGAATACCTGAAGGATCGGAAGGGTGAGCGGGGATTGCGTCCCAGGTTGGGTGCGTGGAGATGTTTTCCACAGGAAGGCACATGGGAACAGACGGGGCCCAAGAGGCAGGTTCTGTGGGGGTGGGGTGGAGAATCCCAAAAGCAGCTGCCAGAGCTGAGGCCGGGCCCTTGGAAAACGGAACGTGGGCTTCCTTCTCGCTGGGCTCCTTCGATGGGAGGAAACGAAGGAGCTTTTCAAAAAGGCAGCGAGGCAGAAGGTCCAGGCGAGAGCCCAGGTGGAGCGTTGCCCTCCTGGCGGCCCAGTTGCTGCCGTTTGCTGCTCACCCTAATAGTCAACGTCTGTCTAGCACGGGAAGGGGAAGCGTGGGGGGGGGGGTAACTTAAGAAGGAAAGGCAGAGGGAGGGGGGAGGATGCCGGGAGAACACACACACACACACACACACACACACACACACACAGCCCCAGGGTCTCCCAGGGCAGCAGCCGGTCCCACACCCAGGGGCTTAGGCAATCCCACGGCTGGGCCGAGCAGCACGGCATCCGATCAGGATTGGGAGCAGGTGGTTATAGGGCCTCAAGGGACGCTTATGGGCTGCAAGAGAAGGGTGTGCCTGCCTCTGCCCGAGATCTCAGTCCGTGATGTTCCCATGAAGTGGGAGCGGATGCTGGGGGGAGGGGGTCTAACTCCCCTCCCCCACCCCACCCCACCCCCACCCCTTCACAGTGTTTGTGACGCTGACCTGCGCCTTCCGCTATGGCCGAGAGGACCTGGACGTCCTGGGGCTGTCCTTCCGCAAGGACCTTTTCCTGGCTTCGTGGCAGGCCTTCCCACCCCCCGACGAAGGACCCCCACCTCTCACCCGCCTGCAGGAGCGGCTTCTGCGAAAACTGGGGGCCAATGCCCACCCCTTCAGCTTCATAGTAAGAGCAGGGAGGGAGGAGCCACCCCCATGCAGCGGATCCCCCTCCTTCAGCCCCCACCACCACCACCCCGTTCCCTATATGCTTTCTGGGCCTTTGACCCCAACCCTCCCCTCTAAACCTCCCCTGGCTGGCCGGCTGGCCCTCCACCCCAGAGACAGCCACCTCCAGGCCTTTCTCTTCTCTTCCCTTAGGCATCCCTTAATTGTGGGGTCTGTGTCAGCTCCCCCACCACCACCAACACACAAACACACAAACCTCCTTGATTTTCCACAGATCCCACAAAACCTGCCCTGCTCAGTGACGCTGCAGCCGGGCCCCGAGGACACTGGAAAGGTCTGTTTTCTGGAGGGGGAGGGTTGTAGGTATTTGGGGGGGAGGGGGTTGGAAGAGGTCGGAGAGGGGGAGTGGGGGGAGGGATGTGAGCAGAACCAGTTCTGGGGCACAAGGGGAGTCTGGGGTTAGGGTTAGGGAGCAAGCCCCCCTCCCCCACTGTAACATGCACCCTCCCATTGCTTCCTCTGGCAGGCATGTGGAGTCGATTTTGAGGTCCGGGCATTTTGTGCCAAAAACCTTGATGAGAAGATCCACAAAAGGTAACTCCAGAGCCACCCAAAGTGGGGAAGGGGCACAAGGAGAGGAGAGGACACACACACACACACACACACACACACACACACACACACACACACACACACACCGGTGCTCTGGGTGTAGTAGCCAGGAGAAGAGGCAAGGAAGAGCCCTCCCCCTCTCCTCCAGGGTGGGACTGCGCCCATCCCACTGTTCGGAGGCCTGGCCGCGTGGGCAGCCAGGAGACCCAGGGCTGTTCTTCTCCTCTCTTCCCCCTCCTCCTGCACACACACACACACACCCCGCCCTTCCCCTCCTTCTCAGGAACTCCGTCCGCCTGGTGATCCGCAAGGTCCAGTATGCCCCGGAGAAGCCCGGCCCACAGCCCATGGCTGAGACCACCCGCCATTTCCTGATGTCAGACCGCTCTTTGCACCTTGAGGCCTCTCTAGACAAAGAGGTATTTGGGTGGGGGGTGGGGGAGGAACCTTTGTGCCAGCATTAGATGCAGGCGGCGGGGGGGCACAGCTTCTCTGGGAGAGCCTTAGTAGGCAGGCGCTTGGACTGGACCAGGCCCTTGAGGTCTCTCCCAACTCTGACTCTATGAGGCCTTTCTCAGCCATTCCTGAAAGCAGGTGGGGGGAGGGGAGCCCCTCCAAGCCTTTTTTCCTGTGATTCCTGAGGCCCCGAGGCTGTCCATGGACGCTGCTGCCCTCCCCCCCACAGCTTCTGTGGTTCTAAAAGTCTGGGTGAGTTGACTGTCCAGGTGGGAAGCTGGACCGCAGTGAGGGGGGGCGGGAGGTGGTCTCAGGGAGACACGTGCCCAAGGACAGGGTTGGGGGTGGTCTCAGGAAAGGGGGGTGAGAAGCAGAAGAGCCATCCTGGGCTGCATGCCTGACCTCTTCTCTTTTCAACCCTCCTCCTCCCCCCTCCCACCCCACAGCTTTATTACCACGGGGAGCCCATCAGCGTCAACGTCCACGTTACCAACAATTCCAGCAAAAGCGTCAAGAAAGTGAAGGTGTCGGGTATGAACCATGGCCGGGGGGGGGGAGGACAGGACCCCCCAGCCAGGCGGGTCAGGGCGCTTGCAGACAGACCCTCCAAGAAGGCAAAGGAAAACCGACCTCCCTGCTTGAGGAGGGCAGTTGTGCACCCTCAGCTGAGTCGAGCCACTCCCTGGGGAAGCAGGTCTGCCCCCCCCCAAAGAGCCCCCACCCCATCCCTGGTAGCTGGCCTTGAACCCTGTTCCCACAAGCGAAGGCTGCAGGGGTCTCAGACAGGGTGGGGTGGGGCTCTTTCTTCCTGGCAAACCCCAGGTTATCCAGAGCATTGCACAGTGCCTAGGTACCTGTGGTGAGCCCCCCCCCAACAGTGCACGCAAACACACCCCACAGCCCTTGGGGAGGCCCGACTGTTCAAGGAAGCATGTGCAGAAGGCTGGGCTGTGTGGGAAGGTGGGGTGGCCACAGAGCTGTGGGGGTGGGGGATCTCTAGGGTTCCTCTAGTCCAGCCCCCTGGAGCCACAGGGCACCTGCAGCCGAAGGATCGGCCCAGTGTTGGGGTTCCTTTCTGTGCCGGGGGGGGGGGATCTTCCGAGGCTGCCTGACTGTCCAGCAGTCCTTCCTGCTGCTGTGTTTGAGCTGGCTCTCAGGTTCAGCATCCCTGGTGGTGCTGAGGCGGCGGGGGGGGGGGGTCGTTCTGCCGAGGGCCTGTGGGGCACAGCTAACGTCCTTCTCTTTCTGGCCCTGCAGTGCGGCAGTACGCAGACATCTGCCTGTTTAGCACCGCCCAGTACAAGTGCCCCGTGGCCCAGGTGGAGCAGGAGTGAGTATGCTGCCCCCCTTCCTTGGCCTCCATGGCCTCCATGACAGTCCACCACACACACACACACACACACACCAGCCCTTTCCCAAGGGAGAAAAGGGAGCAAGGACCTGCGTGTGATGGCACCCGCCTCCACTTGGCCCAGGTGGAAACGCTCCGGCCTTGGGAGCCACCGAGGTGGGGGCTGTGGGGAGGTGGGAGGCTGGGGATCCCCATGTCTCTTCCTCTCTCCCACCCCACACCTCACCCTTCCTCTGCTTTGCCCTGTCCTTGCCCCAGTGACCAAGTGGCGCCCAGCTCCACCTTCTGCAAGGTGTACACGCTCACACCCCTCCTCAGCAACAACCGGGAGAAGCGGGGCCTCGCCCTCGATGGGAAACTCAAGCACGAGGACACCAACCTGGCTTCCTCTACCATGTGAGGCGCCCCCTCCTCCTAATCTCCACCGCTAGCCCCCACCCCACCCCAGACATCCTGGCATTGGGGCAGGGGGGGGGGGACTGCAGCCCCAACTGGCTCCACCTGAAGGGGACTGGGCAGCGGCTGGGGGTCCCATGCTTCCCATCTTTGGGCCAGAAGACCCACCATCCACAAAAAGAGTGGGTTGGAGGGCGGGCGTGCCACCTGCTAGGTCCCGCGAGGCTTTCTTCCCGGCAGGATGCCCGAGGGAGCCAAGGCCTTGCCCGGCCAGCTCACACAGCCAGCCAGCCAGCAGGGGGGGTGTTGTGTTTGGGAAAGTTCTCCTTTGGGGCCCTGGAGCCGGAGGAGGAGGCTGCTGTCCCACCTGTGCCCAAAGGCCTCTGGAGGGGGGAGGGAGGGGAGGCACCCCTAGCCTCAGGGGTCCATTTCTCCCTGGGCATGTGGGGGGGGGGAGGCAGCCTGCCCTGACGCCTCATCGCCTGCAGCTCCTCCTCCTCCTCCTCGCAGCGTGAAAGAAGGTGCCAACAAAGAGGTGCTGGGCATCCTGGTCTCCTACCGCGTGAAGGTGAAGCTGGTGGTCTCGCGGGGAGGGTACGTATCCTCTCTCCCACACTCTTCACCCCCCACGCCCCATTCCCTACACCCCTCCGCACGGTGCCTCAGCACGCCTTATTCCCCCCACCCACCCCCAAACCCAACTTCCAGGGACGTCTCAGTGGAGCTGCCGTTCGTCCTGATGCACCCAAAGCCCCTGGACCAGACCTCGCCCTCGCAGCCTCCGCTCGGTAAGCACCAGGATGACTCCTCTGGGGAAGGTGGCGGGAAACACCCCCCCGTTGGCTCAGCTCCGGCGAGGCCATTTTCTGTGGGGCTGTGGCTCACAGGTTGTTCTCCCCCCTCCCTCCTTTGCAGCTGCTCCAGAAACAGACACGCCGGTGGACACCAACCTCATCGAGTTTGAAACCAAGTAAGACGCCCTCAGGAACCCCTGTGCCTCTGCCACCAGCTCCTGGGGCCAAAGGGAGAGGGAGGAGTACCAGGGTTTCCTCCCCCTGCAGCTTTTGCTCTTTGGATGAGACAGAAAAGACCCCCCCCACAGGGTCCTCTGTGGGAAGAGCAGGGATCTGGGGGGTGGGGTGGGGCATGTCCAGCAGCCTCCTCCTCCGAGGGCAACCGCCTGTGGCCGCCAGGAGTCCTGCTCCCCTTTCCCCCCCTCGCCTTCTCTGGACTGAAAAGGCACCCTCCCTGCCCCTGTTCTCTCTCTCACCACCACCACCCCGGCACCTCCGCGCGCACCCCCAACAGCTACGGCCAGGACGACGACATTGTGTTCGAAGACTTTGCCCGCCTGCGCCTGAAGGGGATGAAGGACGACAAGGATGACGACGACCATTTCTGCTAAGCCAGGCCCGTCTGTGCGTGGCCGCGGGGCCTCCCGTGGCTGCCCCCAGGACCAGCCAAGGTTGGGGGGGAGGGGAAGCAACAACCCCTCTTCCCTTGAATGTCTTGTTGCCACCCCTCCTGTGCTCACAGCTGCCATTTCCCCCAGGCACACAGAGACTGCAGTCAGAGCCATTCCCCCCCCCAACTTTCCCAACCCAGTGGCTTCAGTCCTATGCCGGGGAGGGAGCTCTATGGGGGGGGGGGGGAGGCTTTTAATGTGACTAAAACTGGGGAGTGGGTTGCCTCAGCTTTTCCTGTCCTCCCCGGCCACCTGCACCCCCTCCGCTGCTGCATATTTTTTTCCAGATGGATTTTAACTGCTGAGACCCCCCCCATCTAACGCACTGGAATCATTGATTGGGCATTATGGTCTAACTGTCCCCCCTACCCCAACAACACCACTTTGTTAAAATGTTCTTGTCTTTATATGTCTTATTGTAAAGACTGTTTTAACTTGTTGGGGAGAAGCTGGCTATGGGATGGATGGCTTTGCCCTTTTTAAAGGTGGGGGGGCAGACGGAAAGGAGGGGGCCCTTGGGGCACTGGCCATCCAAGGACAACCCCCCCCCGTCCTGTGCGGATGGAAGGTGCCAGCCATTGCCAAGGGGCCCCTCCGGCCCAGGCCTGCAGCCAAAGCAGGGCACGAGAGAAGGGCTGCAGCTGCAGGCACCCCAGGAGCAGAAGAAAAAGGAACCACCAAATAAAAACAGTCAGCCATTCATCCGTGTCTTGTTTATTGAGCAGGGGAACAGCTGAGGAGAGGCGGCAGCAAAAACCTCTTCCTCTCCATTTTGGGCCCTTGTGTGTGTGTGTGTGTGTGTGTTTCAGGGGGTAGGGGGAGTGTCCCTGCACCACAAGCCTGCCTCTGGGGCCATGTTCCTCCTCCATGGGGCTCTCAAGCTGCAGGATGTGGTGGGGCCAGGATCCTACCCACATGCTTTTTTGCAGGCCACCTGTTCTGCCCAAATGTCGCCCATGAGGGTCTCCAGCTTGGAGCAGCAAAGACCCTGCCGGCCCAGGAAGGCAGGGGCTAACGGGGCTTGGCTTGCTCCTCTGGGGTGGCAGAAATAGTCTATTACCTGGCCACCGGCCTACGTGGCTGCCTTGGCTGAGATCGGGGCATAGCCCTCTGCCTGAACAGCCCCCCCAGTGGCTTCCTTTGCCTTAGCCAGGAAGCTTATATGAGCTGGATATAAAATACAAAACCTTTACAAATGGGGGGGGGGCGCAAAAGGTGAATGTGAGAGAGGGTTGCAGTGCCCACACATCCCTCCCTCTTCCGATGTTCCTGCGAGGCCAGGAGAGGCACAGAGCCTGGTGCGTCAGAGAAAAGGGCAGCCCGTCCACCTGCTCCTCCCAGGCCTTCAGGAGAGCCTCCGCAGCCTGGCCCCCTCAGGAACAGTCTCTGCAACAACGGGGTGGGGGGGGTGGGGGCATACAGGTTACCCAAGCGTTGGAGCTGAATCCCTCCCACCCACCATGGAGGGGCAGATGGGCTGGCCAAGGTGTTACCTGCCTTCCTGCGAGAGGGACAGTGGACGCTCCCGTGCTGGTCCTGCCATGCCCTCCTCCTGCAACCTGCAGAAGATGGAGCCATAGAAGTCATGCCCCCCCACCCCCGGCCAAACAAAAATGGGTTATCACATGGCATCTTCCTCCAGGGCCATAAGCCTCCACCCACCCACAGCCCTACCTGTAGGTGATCCTCCTGTACCCCAAATCAAGTTGCCCCCTTTTCCCAGAAAGGGCCATCTCCCCTCCCCTTCCAATCCCTGCCCTGCAGAGTGAGGGAGACAGGGCCGGGCCGGGCAAGAGGGACACCTTATGCCTAAGGAGCATCATCTACCAGCCCCTGCCTGCCTTCCTCCAGCCGCCCACAGGGCCTACCCTGTGTGCTGAATCGTCTCCCTCACTCAAGTGGCCATTGCTGGGACCACTCTGGCCACGTGGCAGCAAGGGAGTCAGAAACACTCAGGGTGGGGTGGGGTGGGGTGGGGCAGGATCATCACAGGGCTGTGTCTCCTTGCCCTTCCCGTCACCAGAGGCTGAGGCTTCCCTCCAGGCGTTTTTATACCTACTAAGCCCTCACAAGCAAACAAGAAGGGGAACCCGCATTTCTCTGCAATCGGTTATCTTGCTTCCTTGAGCCCTGAAAGAGGAATCAGCTTTAGGGATGCTCCCAGAAACCACCTCTATCTTCTTGCACCCCCCCACCCCACCTTTATTCTTTCAGGTTTCAGCTTTATCCATTCCAGTCAGCCCAAACCTCCTTTGGTTACCTCCTCCTTACAAAATCCCCTTAATAAAACGACATGGAAATAAAACACAAAATCAAAACATGAAACAGGGCCTTCCCCACCCCCCAGCTGAGCATGGCCCTGCCACTCCTGGCAACTCTGAAAAACTGGCCGTACAGAGGGCAGTCCATTTGTTTCCCACCATTTCGGACATCCCTTTGGCTCCAAGGTGCAGAGCTAAGCAGGGCCTGTCTTTGCAGGCAGGGCCCAGAGAGGACGCCTGCCCTGCCACTCCTTCTCCCACCCCCCCTCCCTCCCTCCCGACTCACAAGCCAGCAGCTTCCTGCATCCTCTCCAGCTCCGCACGGAGGCGCATCACCTTCTTCTGGCTCCTGTGGGTGGAAAGGAGATCATTCATCCCAGAGACGGCGCCCAGGCCTGTGCAGATCAGGTGCCGGGGGGGGGGAGTTACGAACCCTCCCCTGCAGCTGTCTCGCACACTGGCCAGGCATAGCAAGGGCAGTAGCTGAAGGGCCCCTGGGAGAGGAAAGGGACCGAGGGAGCCCGGGAGTCCCATTTGCCACCCCAAAGCCTTCGAGACGATTCTGCTCAAAATTCAGAAAATGCAAACCGCCTGGAAGGCTCAATTCTAACCTGTAACCCAAGTTTCTTCTCTTTTTTTTTTGGGGGGGGGATGCTCAAGGTGTGCAACCTGGACCTGGACCCCTCCCTCCCTGCGCGCTCTCACTTCTCCTCTCGCTCGTTGGCCCAGTTCAGCCGCTTGGCCTCCAGCGCCTTCTCCTGAAGCCAGCGCGCCTCCAGCTCCTGCCGCTTCCGTTGCACCTCCTGCAGAAGGCGCTGCGCCTCCTCTAGCTCTGTGCGCAGCCCCTTGGCCTCCTGGGACAGGATCCACACCTTCGACTGCGCCTCCTCGTACTGGTGGGCCAGAACAGCCGCCTCCTGGGCAAAGCGCCCCATCCTGGAAGAGGCCAGACAGGGAACTGGAGGCTTCCAGTAGCCCCAGTGGACCCCTCCCAGGAGAAGCTCCCAGGCCACCAGGTGGCCAGAGAGAGCCAGGGGAGCAAGGGCTTGGGGGGGGAGCATTTCTTGGCCCCCAGGCACCACAAGGCCTCCCTCTGTGTGTGTGTGTGTGTGTGTGTGTGTGTGTGTGTGTGCATGCGCACGTGGGAGGGGGCTACCTGGCCCGCTGCTCCTGGTTCTCCGCCTCTGTCTCCCTCAGGACGTCTGAGACCAGGACCACCTGCTGGCGCAGCTGGAAAGAGGGTGCAGGATGAGACACAGCAGGAGGGTGAGCGAGATTTCCGTTTGGGGCTGGCGGTGGGGGGGCAAAGCGGTGCTGGGAGGGGCAAAACGCCCCCGCCTCGAAAGAGACCCCAAAGGGGGGGAACCCCCCTCTGCGCGTCTCACCTGGTCCCTCTCCCGCCGGAGCTCCGCCACCTCCCTCTCCAGGTGGACGTGGAGGGCGGCCAGTTCCACGGAGGGCAGCCTGCGAGAGGGGAGGGGAGGGGAGGGGGCGCCGGCCGGGTCAGCGCGGGGTGGGGGCTCGCCTCCACCCCGCCCCACACCCACACCCACACCCACTGCCGGGCCAGCCATCAGGGCCCCCACACACACACACCGCCCTCCTCTTCCTCACCTGGAGGCCCCTCCTCCTCCTCCTCCTCCTCCGGCCGCCGCCGCCCGGGCCAGCAGCTCCTCCGCCCGCGCCATCTGCTCAGCCTCCCAGGCGCCGCGGAGCTTCTCATCTGGAAAAAAAGGGACGCCTTCAGAGAGGGGGAGAGAGAGAGAGGCCCCCCACCCCGTCCCGAGGGGGGGGAAGGGGCGGCGGCTTGAAGAGGGAGACAAACCCCGCCCCGCCCCGCCCGGCAGGAGGAGGAGGAGGAGGAGGAGGAGGAAGGGGGAGGAAGGGGGTCTGCAAAGGGGCCCCCAGTGCCACCGCCCCCCAAGGCAGACCCCCCCCCCTTTCGGAGGGGGAGGGGGAGGGGGAGGAGGGGCCGCCAGTGCCGCGGGCTCCTCCTCCTCCTGCCGACGCCTAAGAGCAGTGGTCCCCAACCCCTGGGCCGCGGACCGGTGCCGGTCCGTGGACCGGTTGGCACCGGGCCGCCTGGGGAGGCCGGGGAGGCTCCTCCCCTTTTCCTCCGCCGCCCTCCTCCTCCTCCTCTTTTCTCCCGCGGGCAGCCGGAGGAGGAGTCGCCGCCGCCGGGCACGGCGCACGGGTGGGGTGGGGGGGAGCCCGGGGCTCCTGGGCGGGCGGGCCCCGCCTCCTCCTCCTGGCGGCGGCCGCAGCGGCCACGGCAGCCGCCCAGGTTCAGCCGCGACTCCGCGGCCGGCTCGGCGGTCCCGGTGGCGCCCTCGGGCCGGAGACGCCACCCCCACCGGCCTCCCTCCCCTCCCCCCTCCCGCTCGCCCGCCCGAAGGCCGCAGCCGGAGGCAAGGGGCGGCGCAGAGGTGCCCCACCGAGGCGGGCGGCGGCGGCGGCCGCGGGGCACCCCCGCCGGCCGCGGAGCCACAGCCGAACCCGGGCGGCTGCCGTGGCCGTGGCCGCGGCCGCCGCAGCCCACCTCAGTTGGGGCACCTCTGCGCCGCCGCTTGCCTCCGGCCGCCGACAGGAGGAGGAGGCGGGGGCCCGCCCGCCCAGGAGCCCCGGGCCCCCACCCGTGCGCGCGGGGGGGAGCGCATGCCCGACGCCCCCAGCCGGCAAGCGCCGCCGCCGCCGCTCCCGTGGCCCCCCCAAGGTACACACGCCAAGCCCCCCCGCACCTCCTCCTCCCCCTCCTCCCTCCCCCATCCCCCACCCCCACACCCTCCCCTGCCCCCCACCCCCCATCTCCCCCCCACCCCCGGGCCACAGGAAAATAATCAAACAAATACTGGTCCGTGGAGACAAAAAGGTTGGGGAGCACTGCCTAAGAGGACAGGGCGTGGGGGGGGGCGCGCCCGTCTCTCCTCCCTCTGCCCCCCTCCCTCCCCCCCTCCTTCGCTTCCTCCCCCACCCACCCAGCCGCCGCCCGAGGCCCTCACGGTGCTCCAGCAGGTCCCGCAGGCCGCGCGCGCGCCGCTCCCGCCGCCGCAGTTCCGCGCGCACGTGCTGCCTCCACCTGCCACCGCCGCCGCCCAGCATTTCCCTCGGCCCGAGTCCACGTGAGCGCCCCTCCTTCGCGGCCGCGCGGGGCAGGCTGGGGACCGTAGTTTAGCCTCCCGAAAGGAGCCCCGCCCCTCCCGCCGCGACGCCTGCGCAGTCAACGAGGGGCGGGCCTACGGGGGCCGCCGAGGGTCAAGATGGCGGCGGGCGCGGGGACGGGCTCCGGCGCGAGCGGCGCCTACAGCCTGGGCTTGGCCAACGAGCGGCTGCGGCTGCTGGAGGAGCTGGAGCGCGAGATCGGGGTGGCCCTCCAGAGCGCAGGTGGGCGGGGCTTGGCCGGAGGGGAGGGGCGTGCGCGGGGGCGGGGCCAGAGGGAGATCCCGAAGGGACCCCTTGTGGGCTAAAAGGGAGAGACCAAAGCGCGGGGGGGAGGGGCGGTAGGGGGGAGGATCCCTACTTCGGGGGAGGGCGAGTCCCATAATCCGCTGCGGGGCCGTGTCTTTTTTGGTGTGTGTGTGTGGGGGGGGGCTAGAGGAATCCTGGGAGGTGTAGTCCCAGGGCCTGGGCGTGGCCCTGCTGGCTCCGCCCCCTGCCGACCCCCGACCCCTCTGGCTTACTTGCTTGCCCGCCCCTCCCTGCGCAGGGACGGTGATCCTGGAGCTGAGCAAGGAGAAGCCCACCGAGCGCCTCTTGGACCGTCACGCCTCCCTCTTCGTGGCCTCCGTCCAGAAGGTGGAGTCCGAACTCTCCGCCCAGATCCGCTACTTGACCCAGGTGGGCCTCTCCCTCCCGGGGCCGGCAGCCGGGAAAGCCCTGGGTCCCTCTGAAGGTCCTCCCCCTTCCCCCTGCAGGCTTTATGAGCGAGGGGAGGGGGCTGGGAGAAGAGCCCCTCCCCCACACTTCAGAGGGGGCGGCCCCCAGCGACTTAGAGCAGTGGTGGTCAAACTTCGGTCCTCCATAAGTTTTGGACCACAACTCCCATAGACCTTTGTCATTGGCAATACAGGCCTTGAATTGTGGGAGTTGTAGCCCAAAATATCTGAGGATGGAAGTTTGGCCACTACTGACCTAGAGGGGTGGGGGAGGAGTGGGGTGGGGGTCTTCCTCTTAGCAACCCCTTTCCTGCCATTTCCCCAGAGCTCAGGGGGTGGGGGCTCACGGCGCTGCCTCTTGTTCACTAGGTAGCCACCGGGCAGCCCCACGAGGGCTCCAGCTACTCTGCCCGCAAGGACTGCCAGATGGCCCTGAAGCGGATCGACTACGCCCGAGTCAAGCTTGGAGAACTCTCTCGCACCTGCGAGCAAATGCTGGAGCAGTAGCTGGAGGAAGTCTCGTGGCTGAAGCAGCCACGTGGAGGGAAATGCCACGCCAACGCAAGAACACCGCCCGGGGCCCTCAGAACCTCTTCTGTGGGTCCCCTGGAACTTCCTGCAGGCTGACAAGGGCGCAGCGGGAGACCATGGGCCACCGGCATAGCACGCGGGCCCCTTTGCAACTCTCGGCCAAGATGATGGGCTGCAACTTCTTTTTTCTGACTTGGTTGATCCAAACCGGGACCTTGGCTTCCTAAATCAGCTCAGAAATGTGAGGTTCTGACAGGTTACCATTTTTGGTTGTTTCTGTAGACTTTGGCTGCCTCCCCTTCCTAACCTATGTGAGACGTCCAAATATATGTGTCAAAGGTTGTAAATCCTAAGCATGGGCATACAAGGGATGGACCATTCTTTACCTTTTTTCTTTACTTGGGATCTTGGTTCTGTAGAGGTTCACGGAGTTAACAGAAGGAAACATGTAGTGCCCTGTTTGTATTGTGGGGTGCCATGCCACACAGAAGGGGGGCTTCCATCCCAAAAGTCACCCCCCGGCGGGTCCAGTTCTGCCTCACTTTGGGGGGAACACCTTCCCGTGTGGGAAGCTGGCAGAGGACACCCTGCTTCCCTCTCAGGAGGAAGAAAAGGGCAAGGAGCGTCACCTTTCCACAGGGAACAAGACCGGCTGGGCTGCACCTCCCTCCCTCCCTCCCTCCCTCCCTCCCTCGTGTGCCCGATCTGGAACTCTTGGGCAGCCAGCAGCTGGCCCTGCCGGCGGTTTTGCTCCCTTCCTGCCTTGCCTAAGCCAGGAAATGGAGGTGGAAGCAAAATGGCATCCCACCGCAGCCCCTCCCCCACTCCCTTGGATGACCACTTCTGCAGGCTTGGTAACGGACAGCGGCACAGGTCTGCCCTGAGATCCTCGGGCAGCATCTGGGAACCCCCGGCCCCACTGGCTGGATCTTGGCAGTGAAGGGAAAACCGGGGGGGGGGGACTGATGGGAAGGTGGGGGTGGACTCTTGGGTGCCTCAGCCTCCCAGTTGTGAAGAGGGGGCCCTCCACACACATCACCTGGGGCTCAGCCAGATGTTGGGGTGCTAGGGGCAGCATGTCCTTCATTGGCAGTGAGCTCAGGGGGGCTTCCCTTTGGCCAAACCACAGCTGGAGGGAAGGGAACCAGGGCCAAACTTTGTCCCAGGGACCCTTCATCTCCTTCCAGCCGCTCGTGCAACTGAATGTTGATGCCACAGCAGCCAGCAGTCGGCAGGTGAAATGCCCAGGTGCCCAGGCCATGGGCCAAGGGTTTCTAAGAATCTCATGGAAAGGACAAGTCAGCTCCAGGTTGGCTTACAAAGGAGAAAAATGTTGAGCCCAACTTAAAAGCTGCCCAGGGCTTCTGCCATTGTCCAGAAGAGGCGACAGCCCAGCCTGCCGATCCTTCTTTTCCATCGGACAAGGGAAATCCTCCTTCCCTACTGCATTCTGGAGACTCAACTCCCAGAATTATGCCGAAGCAAGCATGGCACGAGGTTTCCAGGGAAGGCGTTGAAGCCCCCTGACATGGTTTGAGGCCACATTAGTTGTCAGAGCTCCTTTCCCCAGGGTCACCTGCTCAACCCACTGGATCATCACAGGCAAGGCTCCTCCAGATCCCCCTCCCCAGGGAGGCCCACAAGTCTTCAACAAGAGGTAGGGCCTTCGCAGCACCTCTGTCTTTCCCATTTTGGCGGAACCAGCTTTTCTGGATTCAGATTGTTTTCAGTATTGCACCTGCCATCCTAATGTCATTTATTCAAATGGAGACAGAAGTAATGGCTGTTTAATGGGGGTGTCTGGACATCAATTTGAGTTGATTGCCTATTTTGTGTCCACCTCTTGTCTTTCCCATTTTGTATGAAGATACAAGAGAATCCTTTCTATGGATTCACAAAATTGTTTACAGTCCAGCATTTTATTGTTCCAAATCCTAATGTCCCAAAAAAACAAAATGGCACAGATTAATCTCCTTTTCTTTCATAATGGGTCCCAGCCCAGCATTCACAATTTGTAACAAAGAATGGAAGAAATGTTTATGTGGCTAGCCACTTGAGACATTTCAAATACTGTATGAAGATACAACAGAATGAGTGTAAGAAAAAGTCTGAACCAAAACAGAATACAGTCCAGGATAGAAAGTGGTGTTCAACATCTGAAGAGAGGACCCAGAAAAAATTCCAAATTAGTATTCCCTCAAGCCTTTCTTTCATTTCATACCCCAAGGGTCCCAGCCCAGCATTCACTATTTGCTCTTCAGCTTCACACGGCAGGATTGTCATGAATTTGAAAAAAAGTAACGTGGCTGGGTTATTCTGGGTGAAGACACCATTTGGCGCCAGCCTGTGGCTACCTGGGGACAGTGCTGGGTCTGCTGGCCGTGGGTGCCTGGGACTGGAAAGCCCCGCAGCGTCATAGGAGGAAGTGCATGAATTTCTCAGGCGCGATGAGTCACCTGGCAAGCTCCCCTTGGAGAACTGAAAGCAGCCGTTGGCGTCCAGCTGCCGAGATCTCCAAGTGCCTCTTCCAGGACAGACATGTCCACCTGCCTGCCTTCCTGTGTGGAGCTGGAGCGGAGTTCCTGGGCCCTGGCAAGGACTCCGAGGGCCCTGCGCCTGATCAAGGGGCCGAGAGTGGTGTGGTTGGGCAGCCATTCAGGAAGCCCTTCAAGGCAACATCTTTTGACAGAAAAGAGGATTTTGCCCTTCTGGCCAGAAACCAGGGGGGACAGGAAGGGGTTGCTCAGTGGCACAGAGCCATCCCTGGAAAGGCTGGACTCCACCTTCTGGGGAGTGGGGGGGGAGGGCAGTGCCACCAACCTCTCCCCTCCCCCAGCCCTGTGCCAAAGCAGCCCAGCGGCCCCTTCCATCACCATGCCTTCAAGGATCCCATGGCTTGGACGTCCAGCCTTTCCTTCAGGTATTCTCCCAATGGTGCAGGCAGACGTTCTCGTGCTGGCCTGGGAAGAAAGATGGAAGGTGGGGGTTGGGGTGGTGGGGAGTCTTGAGCCTCAAAGCGCCACCAGGGAAGGTTGGGGAGGGGGCCAGGCAGGCAGGGCACGGGCAGGAACTAGAGCCAGCCATCCTGGCTCTGCCTCTTCTCCCAGGAGGTACGGGGGGGGGGTCGAAGTCCCAACCCCTGGCCCTACAACGAGAGGCAAGCCTTTAAGGGGCCAACAGAACATTTTGCCTCAAACACACACGCGTGCACGCACACCCCTTTTAAACTTGCACCAGCCCAGGGCCAGGAGCAAAACTTCCTAGAGGGCCTCCACGTGATGGGCAGAGCAGAGCCGGTCCCTACTGGCCCTCCTCACTCACCTGAGGCTCCCGGAGGAAGGAGGGCTGCCACGGGTGTCCGGCGCGGCTGGTGTTTCCTCCAGCAGGCCACGCCAACGGCCACAGCTACGGAAAGGAGAGTCACGGCCAGCAGGCAGATGACGGCGGTCTTCATGGAGTGCGCTGGCAGGCCCTCTTGCGGGGAGTGGCTGGGCCTCACACTGGCAACCTCTGCACACAAGCCGTGGGGTTTTAAAGCAAAGCACCCTCCCAGCCCCACCAAGATGTGTCAGGAAGGCCCCACCCATTACGGGTCCCTGCCCTCTTCGGTCCCCAGGAGAATTAAGGACCACAGGGAGCAACAACAAAAAAAACCCCACAGATGATTCCTATGTGGCAAACTTGTCATTACAGCTTCTGAAAGGCTCCGCCTTCCCTGATACCTTGCACCTCACCCCCAGGCAGCCCCTTTGCCCTTCCCTCCCTCCCTCCCCCCCCCACTCACCTGGGCTGGATTCCCACGGCCGTCTGGTCACTATTGGCCACCAATCTGCTGCTGTGGTGACAGCCTCCGTGGCGATCCACGTTGCCAGGGCCTCCTCCATAGCTGCTGGCCCACCTGGTCCGCTGGAGGTCTCAGCTGGGAGAGGTGAGGCAGGGTCTCCAGGGGTGGGAGGAGGGTCCCCCTCGGCGGCCTCTGCTCTGGCTGCCCCTTGCCCTTTGGGGAAACACATGTGGACTGAGACCCTGAGGGCCAGCTGGGGCTGAATGAGTGGAGACACTCCAGGCTCACTCTGGGTCAGAAGAGCACCTGGCACCCCCTCCCCAGCATTAAGAACACGGGAGGAAGGGGAGGCCACTGCCACCACCCGCACCCCATCTGCCCTGGAAGCCAGGAGGCAGCGGGTGCTCCTGGGTCGCTCTGAGCCCTCTGGCATCGTGGGTGTTTCTGACTGGAGTGGCAGAAGGAGCCAGCTGGCCGAGAAAGCAGCAGGGAGGGGCGGGTAGGAGAGTGCCCTCTCCCTCACCCCCAGCCCCCTTCCAGGACTCCTCCAGATATGGCCCCCGGAGGGAGTCCTCCTGCCTAAACACTCCCCCACCCCTAGAAAACACAGTTGTGGGAGGGGGCATGCACCTACTGGGGCACCCCCAGTACCTCCAAGTTGGCAACCAGTTCCCTCTCCCCCCCCACCCCCACCGCTTCTGTCCCTCTCTGCTGGGGTGGGGGGGGGGAGGGGAGAGTACTCACATTTATGGGGTGCAGAGTCCTTGAGTGCGATGACCCACAGATCGCTACTTAGCCCGCAAAACTGGAGCTTTGGAAATGCAAATCTGCAGTGGAGGAAGGGAAGGTGAGGTGGGGGTGCAGAGAGGGGTAGGGGGAGGTGATGAAGGACTGCCTGACTCAGGGCCAGGAGTGAGGGGGGGCAAGAGGGAGGCCGGTGGGTGACTGGGATGCCTCCTGGGGAGCAGCAGGGCTGAGGGTGGGGTTGCTCACTCACTCACCGGATAAATTCGCCACAGACCTTCCAGGACAAGAGTTTGTGGGGCCGATTTTTCACTATCAGGGGCTCCTCATCAAACTTTCTGGGACACAAACAGCTCCCAACGGCTCCCCCTTCGTTCCCAGCCACTGTGGAAAGGAGAAGCAAGCCAAGTCTCAGGCGGGGGGGGGGGGCGGCTGCAGAGGGCAAGCAGGTTTCTCAGCAGCAAGACCCCCCCTCCAATCTGGCACACATCTAACCCCGCCAAAGGGGTGAAGGAGGCAACATGAGGGGGAGCTGGCAGGAGTGCCCAGTGGTGGTTGATGCTGATGAGAGACACCCCCACAAAGGAGCCCCATAGGTAACGCCCCCCCCGCCAGGGGATCCCCAAAACACTGGCCCCTCTGTGGACCCCTGTCCCAGGGGCCCCTCCCTCACCACCGCCTGCCAAACGGGGCTGCCTCCCTTTATGTTACTGACCCGCCAGGCAGACCCCCTTCCCCTGCGGAAGCCCCGGACTCGAGTCCAGGGGCAGATCAGGCGGGTTCCCCACCCCACCCCCACCCCCACCCCGCCTCTACCTGGCCCACATCCTCCCAGGCATCCCTCCCTCCCCCTTCCCCCCCCCACATTCCTCCACGCCACATAATAAGCCCAAACCTCGAGGAGGAAGGGGGCGCGGGGGGGGGGGGAGAGGAGGCACCAGGGTTGCGAGACCTCCTCCTACCTGGGGGGCCCTCCCTGGGAAGACCACCACAGAAGCCCGCCTTGCCCTGCCCTGCCCTGCCCGGGATCCCCAGCCCCCCCCCCTGCCGCCCGGCGTGGAAGGCGAGTCCCCCTCCTCGGGCGGCTTTTCCCCGAGGGAGGGAGGGCAGTCGCAGGGCCCCGTCCACCCCACCCCACCCCCAGCGCCCAACAGAAAGGCTGCTTCTCCTCCCAGTGGGCCCGGGAAGCCCCCTTTGGGGCCACAACTCCCAGGGCCCCCGCCGGTCCTTTGCGTGTGTGTGTGGGGGGGGGGAGTGGCAGTCGGCACAGGCCGGGCTCCCACTCAGCGGCTTGGGGCCCCTGTCCGGAGCAGCAGGGCCCCGCTCGAGGGCGCTCCAAAGGGCGCCTGGGCTCCGGGCCACTCCCGGCCGCCGGGCAGGGAGAGCCGGAGCGCCACCGCTTCTGACCCGGGCGGACGGGGGCTAGGGAAGGGAAGGCACGTCGGATGCTGGCAAGGGAAGGAGCGCGGCCGAGGGATCCCGGGATCCCGCCGGAACCCCTCCGGTCTCCGCCCGCCTGCCCGCCCGCCCGCCGGCGCGTTACCGGAGCCGAAGAGCACGAGCCGCAGCGGCAGCAGCAGCAACAGCGGAGGCAAGAATCGCCCCGGCGGCATCTTTCCCACGGCTGCCCCGAGCGGGCGCGAAATTGAAAGTGAAAGGCTCTCCGCCGGAAAAGGAGGAGGAGGAGGAGGAAGAGGAGGAAGAGGAGGAAGACGTTCCTCGGCGGAGGACCGGGGCCACCGGGCGCCCCGCCAGCTCTTTTCCCGCCGCCGCCGCCGCCGCCTCCTCCTCCGGCTTCCCTTCCGCCGGCCCGTCCCCACCTCCCACCCCCGATGCCCGGGAGATTGCCGCTAAGGCTGGAAGGCAGGCGCCACCGGGACCGCCTTCGGGGGAACCTCTTCCCCGGACGCCTCTCCGAGAAGCCGCCCCTGCCCGGCGCCCCATCGCCTCCGCTCGGGGGTCCCGCACCCGCCGCTGCCCTGCCTCTGCGGCGGCGGGGGAGCGAAGGGGAGGGGGTCTCTTTCCTCCCCAGGCTCCCCCTGGGCCTGCCCCACGGGGCTCCCTCTCGTCCCCCTCAACGAGGCACTGGTTCGCCTTGAGGATTATGTCCAGCTCTGGACCCCCCCCCCCCGTTCAAGAAAAAGACGCAGACAAAACCAGGAGCGAGTTCAGAGGTCTTGGGGCTGGAAACAAATGCGGAAAGTACTGGGGGGCCTGCCTCCTGCTACAGAAAAGGAGGGGGAGGAGGGCGTCACTTTCCCGACCCTTGAGTATTGGAAGGGCTGTCCTGCAGAGCAGGGGCCGGATCGGTTCCCCATCCTCCCAGAGTGTAGGACCCCCAACAAAGGGCTCCAGATTAGAGAGCCTGGCTTTCAGCTGACTATTACCAGGAAAGACTCCCTGGCTGTTGGAGGAGTATGGCAATGGAACCCATGAATGACCCCCCCCCCCAAGAAGTGGTGACTGGAGGCATCCCCCAAGAGGAATTTGGACAACCTCCTGGCAGATCTCCCTTGGAGCCTACCGTTGCCCCTTCTGGGCCCCACAGGGATCCAGGCTGCAGCTGCCTGGACAGGTTGGGACCCGCCAATGGGCTGGGGAGAGCCTTTGGGGTCCAGGGCGGGTGGGGAGGAGGACCTTGGACCCAAGCCCCCTGTGCCTCCCTGGATCATCACCAGTGAACCCTGGTGGGGAGGGGGAGAGAAAAGCTCCCTATAGACCTCTTTGTGCCGAAGCCCTGCCAAACCTTCCCTGGCATCAAGGAAGCTTGAGCTCTCCAGAGGGAAGGTGGCCTCAGAGATGAAGTCATTCCCCTCCTTTTTTCAACCTGCCACAGGCAGAACAACCGAGCTGTCTTACCTGGTGCTGTAGGAGGGACTGTGGTGATTCAGCTGGAGAGGCAGGCAGGCACTGGGGGGAAGGTGACCTGTCTCCCCCTGCCAAGAAAAGTGGACTTGAAGGACTTGGATAGTGGCTCCGGGACAATGGTACCCAGAGGAAGCCCCCTCCCCATGTGTGAGAGAGAGTGTGTGTGTGTGCGCGCCATTCTGGGGCCGGGACAATGGTAGCAGCGGCATTTCTGTGATGTCATTAGTGCAAGATCTGTGATGTCACAGGGTGCCCTGGACCCACCCCCACCCCCCACATGGGCATGGGGTTCTGGGAGAGACCCATGGGCTTGCTGGTGCTGGTGCTGGTGCCGCTGCTCCTTCTTAACCACGGGACGGGCGCCTGGATTCAGGGTACTGGCCAAGGGCAAGCCAGGGACCCCGGGAAAGAGAGGTGATGGCCGGCCGGGGGGGGCGGGGGCAGCTCAAGGGCTTCTCCATACTCTGCAAGCCAAACCTCTCCCCACCTGCCAGGCTCCTGTGATGTCACAAGGTGCCTCCTCTTCCTTGTGGGGTGATATCGCCGGTGGAATGGGGGAGGATCGAGATGCCCTCCTGGCACCTCCGGGGACTTGGGGGGTGCCGTGACCGCGGGAGGGCGATGCTGCTGACTCTGCCTCTCCTGCTGCTTCTCCACCTCCTCCTCTGCAGGCTGCGGCTATCGGCCCCAGTGGGATGGCCCTCAGGGGCTTCCCATGGGAGGTGCCCGCATTGTGGGGGGCGAGAAGGCGGCTCCTGGGAAGTGGCCGTGGGTGGTCAGCGTGCAGACCCAAACCTTCCACTTCTGTGGAGGGTCCATCGTCCACCCCTGGTGGATCCTCTCGGCGGCCCACTGCTTCACTGACCGAAGGTAACCCTAGGAGACACCAAGGCCGTTGCGTGTTGTGTGGGGGTGGAGAGTTCCAAGGGAGGGGCAGCTCAAGAAAGGGTCCCCTTGGCTGGGCAAGGATCCATCACCCTGCATCTTCCGGCTGAGCAAAGGGGCTGGAGAGCACCTGGTGCCAGTTCAGGAGAGAGGGGCCCGTGCTTGGTGAGGGAGTGACAGGCTGGAAGTCGTTGTTGGGGGGACCCTCTCCTTCCTGGGGAGGCTCCTTTTCTGGCCATGCTCGTCTGCTTCCAAGCACCTTTGTGCAACCCCCAAATTTGGAAGGCACCCCACATCCAAGGGCAGGGGCAGCCGCTGGGCAGAAAGGGTGGTGCCATTGCTCTTTCCCTGAAGCCAAGGCACATCCCGATGGAGGTCCCCCCACCCCAAATGAGCAGCACCTGCAAGGATGGCCCTGCGGCTCCAAGATGCCACCGCTGGGCCGCCAGGGCGCTCCTTGCTTTCTTCGTGGCCTGTTCATGGTGCCTGCCACCCAAGCGGGCCCCAAGAAGGAGCAAGCGACCCGTTAACAACGTTGAACTGAATGTCGTGGCCCCGGCAAATCCAGCAGCTGATCTATTTATCTGTTTAGGGCAAAATGCACAAGTAGGCAATATCTCTAGGGCCACCCCGGCAAGAGGTGGGACGGAGGGCTTCTGTTTTCCTATAAACACTAATATTTTGTGTGGCCTTTTGAGCCTCTTTAAAAAAAAAAACAGACTGCATGGTTGCTGTTTGCTTTTGTTACGGAGGAGGGAGCGTGGCCTTCCACACGTGGCGACCCTGGGTTGCTCAGGTGTGGAGCAAAGGGCCTCCCTGACCCTTGCTTTAGTCAGTCGGCAGCCCTCTCCCCTGCCTGGCCGCCTCCTCCTCTTTCCTGCAGGAACGGCATCCGGGTAGCCGCTGGGAGCCACGTCCTGGGCCAGCAGAACGTCACCCGGTGGGTGCGGAAGATCCACCTGCACCCGCTGTACAACTCCAAGACCTACGACCATGACATTGCCCTCCTGCTGCTGGAGAAGCCGATCCCATACAGCCAGTACCACAGCCCCCTCTGCCTGCCCGGCCACGACATCGTCCCCAACGAGAACATGTGGCAGGGCTGCTTCGTGGCCGGCTGGGGGCTGACCAAGCCCGGTGAGCCCCAGGCACCCTTCGGCCTGCCTCTTGCATGGGAGGGCCCAGGTGTGGGGCACACAAGCTCTCTCTCAAGCCAGCCTGGGGGGGGGCTGGGCTTCTGGCATTGCTGTGACCCCCCCCAAAGCCGGAGGGACCCCCTGCACCCACGTGGGCAGCCACAGCCGCTGCCTGTCTGAGCCACCTTTCGCTGCTTCAGGGCCTGGGGGAGGAGAGACCCATGGTGGCGGGGGATGGGTCCTGAGCACAGTCCTGCACCTGGGAAAGGGGGAGCATTGTACCTGGAGTCTTTGGGGGTGAGCTCAAGGAAACCCCTTCACCCTACTCACCCACCCAATGCTGTGGCTACACCAGAGGCTTTTGGGTCTACACACACTGCCACAGGAAGCTGTGGAACAGGATGGGATCCCCTCGTGGACAGAATTCTGCCCTTCAAGAAAGCTGTCCCTCCTCTGCTGTGGGGCAGAGAGTGCCATGAGGGGTGCCCCATGCCTCTGCCTGTGGGCTCCCCCTGGGAAGGAGAGGGTGGGGGTGCAAGCCCTTCCCTGTCCCGATGCCAAGGGGTTCCTGACCATGGGCCCAGAAAGTGTCCTCTCTGGGCTCCCCCTCACCCTTAGACAACCAGGGGAGGGGTCTTTTTTTGGGGGGGACTACAGCTCCCAAAATGCCTCAGCCGGCACAGCCATTCCCTGGGATTTCTAGGGCTTGGGGGTCCTCCCTCTTCCCCCAAACCCCAGTCAAGCTTCTGACATCAACTTGTGGAGGCGTCCAGTTCAGAGGGCTCTTGTCCTGCCGTGGGGGAAGAAAGGGTCCGTTTGGCAGGGCCCAGCCTCCCTCGGAGCTTCAGTGACATCAAACAGAGACAACCCCCACCCCCACCCCTTTGTGGCACCTCTAGGAGTGGCACGGGTATTTGGCTCCCCCTCCCCCCACCCCAGTTGCTACCCTCTGGCTTTTCTGCCCCCCCTTCTCCCCAGAAACTCACTGCTGCTGCTCTCGGTGTGCCTGAGGGTGGGGTGGGGTGGGGGTGCCGGGATGCTCCAGGACTGAGAGTGGAATTTATCTAGCTCACCCCTCAGTTGCTACTGGATATCCTCTTTACGCCTCCGTGTTGGGTCCTGGGTGTCCACAACATGTCTGCCAACGGCTAGCAGGGAGGCCCCGCACGGAAGCTGTCCACTCTGGCCTGGCGACCAGTTGCAGCCAGCCTCTCTCTTCCCCCCCTCCCCCTCCCTCTGCCTCTCCGCCAGGGACCAAGCTGGGCTCCTACACCTTGCTGGATGTCCAGGTGGGGCTGGTGGACTGGAACCTGTGCTGGCGCTGGCTCCGCAGCCTGACCAAGAACATGCTGTGCGCAGGATACGAGGAGGGGGGCCGGGATGCTTGCCAGGTAGGAGGGGCCCCCACCCTGGCCCAAGCCCAAGCCCAGCTCCCCCCACCCCCACCCCCCAGAGCAGTCTCTCCCACACTGGCTGTATCGGATAGGCCCCATATTGGGGGGGGGGGCTCAGGGCACCTTTCTCTCCCCGACCCCTTAGAGGCAACCTGAAGGGTAACTTTTTTATGGCATCCAGCAAAGCCACATTGAACCCCGCATGCATGAACTCCTGGACGCCTGGAGCGGCAGGTTTGGAAGCCCCCCGCCCTCCAAAGAAGGGCCATGGGTCCATCTGGCCCCCCACCCCAGCCCACCCCCCTAAAGGCACACCTCCCGTGCTCTGTGTCCCTCAGGGATGACCCCCCCCAACCCTTGTTCCCAAAGCCCAACAAGGGCCAGGCCCCGCCTCGTGGGGTAGCCCCCGCCCCACCCGAGAGCCCTTACGTTGTCGCGCGCGCTCTCTCCTCTTGTCCCTGGGACACGTGTGGCTTCTTCTTCTGCTCCTCCTCCTCCTCCTCCTCCTGAAACTGCTGCTGCCTTCCAGGTCCCTCGTGAGCCCTACTGTCCCTCACCCTTCTTCGCTCCTCCAGACGGAAAATGCACCACCTGAGACTCCTTCCCACAATCATCCTTTTTCACCACCGACTGTGGCTTGAAGGCCACACTCTCTGTGTCACTGTCACACAGCCGAGAGTGAGGGGAGAGGCCCGCTGGCCTCGGAGGGGGGGCACCCAAGGCATGGCCCCTACGCCAGAGGGCACCCCTCCACCCCACCCCACCCCACCCCACCCCACCCCACAGCGCTGGGTCCTTTCCTCCAAGCAGGCCACTGGCAGGGCCCCCTCCTCTGAGCTGCCTCCCACCCTCCTCTTCCTCCTCTCCTCACTCCAGGGGGACAGCGGGGGACCCCTCATGTGTCAGCCTCCAGGCCGCGGCAGCCACCGGCACTGGTTCCAGGTGGGGATTGTGAGCTGGGGCCGCAGCTGTGCCGCCCCCCGGAGCCCAGGGGTCTACACCCGGGTCTCCAACTATCTCTCGTGGCTGGAGCAGACGGCGGCCCACGACAGCCGGCCGATCCAGGTGCCTCCGAAACCCTTCATCCCATCCCCGGAGCACAGCGGTATCAGCGGACAGCAGGAGACAGACCTCTGGACAGATCTGGACAGTGGTGCCAGCGGCAAACAGAGCACACCCCTCCCAGCCCTGTTGTGGGCCCTGGGGGGCTCCCGTTTGGCCCAGGGCTGGCTGCGTTCATGATGCCTCAGATCAGCTGCTGTGAAGATAGACCTGCTGCTCCAGCTGCTGCAACACGGATCCTGCCCTGGCAGCCCGCAAAGGACTCTGAGGAATGGGGGGGGGCACCTACCCACGCCTGCTGGGAGGGGCCGTTGGAGAGGAAATAAATATTCTTGGAGAAGTGTGGGTCTTTTCAGGGATGCCTCTTGGGGGAGAAGCAGCACCGAAGCTCCCAGAAGGCAGGGGATCAGAAGACAGGACCCCTGTGGGGACGAGAGGCGCTCATGGGCACTTTGGATCAGCCGGGAGGGACCCCAATGTGCTTCACTGCTGGGTGACTCCTAAGAACAGAAGAAGAGCCCTGCTGGATCAGGGCAAAGGCCTGTCTAGTCCAGCTTCCTGGATCTCACAGTGGCCCCACCAAATGCCTCTGGGAACGCATGAGACTAGATCTCTGTCTCCTGATCCCACTCCCCTGTATCTGGTCCTTGAAGTACCCTGGTTTTTAAGCCTGGAGATGACACATCTCCCCATCATGGTTTGTAACCTGGGGTGGACTTTTCCTCCAGGAATCTGTTGAATGCCCTTTTGAAGGCATCCAAGCCAGATGCCATCACCACCTCCTTTGGCAGGGAGTTCCACAGACTAACAACACGATCCTCCTGATGAAGACAGAAAGCACGGGGTTTTCTGCACATGGCTGGCAGAGATGCAGCATGATGGGGTGTCTGCTGTGTCTAGCAGGGCTGGGCCCCACAGAGAGACAGCCCCCCCTCAACCAGGGTAGTCAAGGGCCTTGACCGTCGCCAGGAGGAGGAGACTTGAGGAGAACTGCTGGACCATTCAGGCTGTGGAGGAGCCAGACGGTTGGGAGTTCACCCCCACCCCCACCCCCCGGGGCCTCCTGGGCTGGCGCTGGACTTGATGATGATGCAGAGGGTCCCTCCTGACCCTGCAGTTCTAAGACTCCTGTAGCAGCCAAGACCACCAACAACAACCAATGGAAGAACTCTTCCATGCCAGTCCAGAGCCTGCCTCCTCCTCCTCCTCCTCCTCCCCCGAGCAGGTCAGCATCTGGAAAACATAAGCTAGGGGTGATTTCCATCCCTTGGTCGTGGGTGTAGCATTTGGAGTGATCCTTAGGAAACGAGAGGCCATGCCAGGTTTACTTAACTGGGTTATGTGCTGGAACGGATGGCAGGGCTGCTCACGAGGCCGCAGAAGCAGCCCAGGAGTCGTGGGGTGAAGGAAAACCACTTGGCATGCTTTTGCTGCTGCTGCTGCTGCTACGGTGGCACCTTCGGCTGCAATGTCCTTCCTCGGAGCCCAGAAGCCCCAGAACGGGCCAGGAGTGGAAGCCCTGCCAAGGGGAGGAGGCCGCACACAAAGGGGTGTGGGGTGATGGACAGAGGCCGTGGGAGGAGGAGGACATGCAGCCTCATACCCGGGGGGGGTGCTGTGCTCCCACAGTGGCTGTGCATTCCCAGGCCCCTGCTCCCTGCCCCCCCCCTCTCTCTGTGTGTGTGCCCAAAACATGCTGGGGCTGCCCGGATGCTTCTGTTGGGGCCCTTTTGCTCACCCCGGAGAGCCCAAGAACCAGCGGGGGAGCAACGGAGGCTTTGACCGCCAGGTACCCTAAAGGTGAGGAGCTCAAGAGGGTTCAGCGAGCAGGGCGTGAATTATCTCCCCTGGGGGGCATTGCCTTCCTGCTGCAGCCTGGCCTCCCTGGGAAGAGAACTGGAGGCCAAATAAGGGGGGGGCGGGGGGCTCAGGGCAGGCCCCATCTGGCTTCTGGCCCTTCTCGCCGCCGCCACCACCTCCGCATGCTCTCCTCACGTGACCCAAGCACCAGGAACGAGTACTCAGCTGGCTCAACCCCTAACCTTGCCCCTTCTGTTGAGGGGGGTGGGGGCTTTAGCTTTAAGTTGGCTTGAGATTTCTTCAAACAACTCACAGATACCCCCCAACACACACACACACACACAAACACACACACAAACCTTCGGTGGCGGGGGCTCTGCCCAGCCTTAATGGACTGGCAGTTCCAGTCAGCATGTGTAGGCAGTGCCCCAGGGACCCTTTGGGGGGAAGGGTCAATTCAGAAAATGCCCCCCTCCCCTTCTTCCAGCCAGTGGGTGCCAAAGGACCCAACTGCCCGAGCCAGAGGCTGGGAGCCCAGGCCGAGGGGGAGCCAGAGGGAGGGGCCTTGGCAACCCCCCCACCCACCCCCACCCTGGGTTCCGGAATCCTCTGAGGTCATCTTGGCGCCCGGGAAACCCGGCCATTTCCCTTCAAGGTGGAGGTTGCTTCAGGTAGTGGCAAGGCCGGGCCAACCGGTCCAGGTGGGGTGGGGGGTGGAGGGGTTGACTGAGGCCAAGGGAGGGGAGGCGTTCCCCTTTGGCCCTTTGCCCTCCCTGTTTGGGCTGGCACCCCTCACCTGCCAGCCGCATGGCCAGGCAGCTCCGCAAGGGCCGGCCTAAGAGAAGGACCTCAGGCCTCCTGGAAGGGGTGGGGGGGGCTGAGTGGGGGGGGTCAGCACCCAGGGGGTTGTGGGGTGCTTCCTGAGCCAAAGGCTTCCCCACCCATGGCAGCCCTTGACACGGAGGGAAAGGGTCCAGCACATCATCCCCTGAGCGGTTTATCAGGGGTCAAACACAAACCAGCCACAGCAGCAGCAGCAGCAGCAGCAACAACAAAAAACTCAGTTGAAACCAACCTCAGAGGGAATAACCAAAGGGGCCGGATGATCCTTCTGCCGCCCCCACCCACCCCCAAGAAGGGCACTGGGGGGAGAGGAAGAGACATTATGGGAGGGGATGGCCAGAGGTGGGGGGCACCCATTGATGGGGGAGAGGGAGGAGTGGCCCTTGAGAGAGCAGCCCTTCTTCCATTGGAAGAGCCCCCCCCAGAGTGCCATGGGGTGGCAGAAGGGCTGCCCAGGCAAAGGCTGATCTGCCGGGGAGGAAGGGAGGGGGCCACAGAGCCAGAGGTCCCTGCCATTGCCCACCACGGGCAGACCCAGCATCAGTCAGGCAGTCAGCAGGCCAGCCAGCAGCCAGTCCTCCAGGCACCCTTTCCCCAAAGGCCATGGGGCTGAACAAATTCCCTCTTCTTTCAAAAGATGGCCAGCCCCCTCCACCTTGAGGGACCTCCCCATGGGCTCAGGAGCCTGCGAGGCAGGGGAAGGGTCAGGCCTCCCCCCACCTCCACCCTCTCTCAGGCCTCTGGGCAGCCCTGTTTTGTGGGGTGCTGGGGGCCAGTGGGGGGTGGCGGCAGCTGGAGCTGAGATTTTTGGCTCATCCAAGCCTCTCCCTTGGCAGAAATGGAGTTTATCACTGGGTACCGTGCAGAAATCCTGGACTTTGCCGAGGTGCTCTTTGACTGGTACCGGCGGTTCCTGCTGGAGGCAGCCGGGCGCCGTGGCAGCGAGCGGCACAAGCAGCAGGAGAGCTCCCTCCGCCGCCTGCCCCCAGACCCGGCCCTTTGGGTCTTGCACACCCTGCCCAACCATGCCTTGGCCTTCACCGTTGCGGACCCGGCTCAGCAGGTCGGCGGGCGCTTCTACAGCGAGGAGGTGCTGGCCCTCCAGGACCTGGAGCGCTTCATCACTTTTGTGGGTACCGTGGAGGAGGAGGAGGAGGAGGAGGAGGAAGCCACGCCACAGGCAGGTAAGCCCTCCGCCAACCAACTGTCCGGGGCTACCAGAGGGGGTGGGGGTCGTAAGGCTAACCTCCACCCCACCCTCAGGGACACGGGCAGGGCAGGGCAGCCGGGCTTCTCCCAGAGTGCCCATCTTTAGACAGACAGGGAGATGAATAGCTCCGATCAGGTAAGAAAATACTGTGCACCACCACCTCTCACCGTCTTCCCTCTCCTTTTTCAGAAGGCATACACTTTCTCGGTCTTCCCTGTGACTTAAGCAGCCTGGGCTGGCACCCGAGCTGCTTAGAGGCCCCAATGGCTCGTGTCCAGTCTGCTAATTCCTTCTGAGGACGTCACACCCTGATACTGTCCTACCGATTGCTCCCCTTTAGCCTGTGCATCTCCTAAAATGGCCCCTGCCTCCAAGGAAAAGCAGGGGGCTCTGTTTTCTGTTTCCACCTCTCCAGGCAAGATGCAGCACTCTGGCCAGGGGTGCAGAGGGGCTGCTCTTTCTTTGCTACTTCTCTGCCACAAATGCACTTTGGACCCTCATCAAGTTTTCAAGGTCTGTGAGATGTTTAAGGAGGGGCCAACGGTCGCTGCCACCTGGGCATTGTGTCTGCATGGCTCGGCAAGGATTTGAACCCACAACTTCACTGGGTCTTTGTCCAGCTCCACGCCCGTGGCACCACAGTGTATCTCACACAAGAGCTGGGCCGTGCTGTGGTGGTGGCGACTGGTGTGCTGCCACGTGGTCTCTGACCAGGGGCCACCCTAGGAACGTGCACTCTCCAAAAGGCCCTGCCCGTGGCTGCCCTGCCCAGCTCTTGCACAAGAAGAGAAATTAGAAATACAGAGAGATGGGTTTGTAATGCACAGGATAACTGTATGCCGACTTGCCTGTCAGGTACAAGGGTTGCAAACATCACGAGAAATCCAGATAGTTTGTTAGAGACAGCCAGGAAGGAGCCAGTCATCATGGTACACATTGGTACCAATGATGTCGGGAAGGCAAAGCAGTCAGTCCTGGAAGCCAAATTCAGGTTGTTAGGAAGAAGATTGAAGTCCCGGACTTCCAAGGTAACATTTTCAGAAGTGCTGCCTGTTCCTCATGCAGGACCTACCAGGCAGGCAGATCTCAGAAGCCTCAGTGCAAGGATGAGGCGATGGTGTCGAGAGGAGGGCTTTAGATTTGTCAGGAACTGGAGAACATTTTGGGACAAGCCAAACCTGTTCAGGAGGGAGGGGTTGCCCTTGAGCCATGATGGGACCAGATTGCTGGCACTCAACATCAAAAAGGCTGCAGAGCAGCTTTTAAACTGATAACTGTGGGAAAGCCAACAGGAGCTGAGCAGCATCCGATTCGGGAAAGTGTGTACTTGAGTAGTCAAGAGGGCACAAAAATTACTGAACAGAGCGAGGAGCTAGTCACCAGCACTCCAGCAGAAAGATGCAACAGGCAGTCTAATGATGAAACAGGACTGCATCAGAAAAACATCTATAAATGCTTGTATGCAAATTCCAGAAGCCCCCGGAACAAAATAGGGGAGTTGGAATACTTAGCAAGAGATAAAAATATTGATATTATTGGCATCATTGAACCCTGGTAGACAGATGTTAACCAATGGGATACAGTTATCCCAAGCTACAAACTGTACAGGAAGGACAGGAGGGGCAAGGGGAGGTGGTGTAGCCTTGTATGTCAAAGAAGTGATAAAACCGTAGGAGTTGGAGTATCTAGAAGTAGGAGTAAATAGCAAGGTAGCAACATTTACTGACGACAATAAATTATACAGAGTAGTGAAAACTGAGAGAGACTGTGAGGAGCTCCAGAGGGAACTCTTGACACAGGGGGAGTGGGCAAATCAGTGACAAATTAGTTTCAACACTAGTAAGTGCAGAGTGATGCATGTTGGGGCAAAAACCCCAATTATATTTATAAACTGATGGAGTCTGAACTCTCTGCAACAAACCAGGAAAGGGACCTTGGTGTCCTGGTGGACAGCTCAATGAAGGTTCTGAGGGAGGGGTCCCACCTGGAGCCTCCCAGGCAGCTCTTGCTCCCTTGCCCCCCCCCTCCCTCCCTGCAGGCCAACCACTGTGGCGCGTGGAGCACCTCCTGCTGGTGACGGACGAGCACGGAACCATCCTGGGCTTTGACTTCCTGCTGGGGGGACCCCCCAAGGCGGCTGGGCAGGAGCCCCTGGAGGCCCGGGCCCTGGCCCTCCTCTGCTACAGCATGACATGCCCCCTTGGGGCGGGGGAGCCCCGGCGGCCCAAGACCCTCACCGTGGGAGACCCCGTCTTGCACAAGTAAGCCCCTTTACGGGGAAGGGGCGGGGGAAGGAAGGGTAGCTGCCCAAATACCCAGAAGACACACTCCTCCAACCTCACTGACACACACACACACACACACACACCTCGCTCCCCTCTTGGCAGGTCTCTGGAACCGCTGCTCTCCCGCCTGGGGGTGGCCATGAGCAAGGGGCCGATGCGCGGATGGGGCCCCCGGCCGGCTTTCACCTTCCCGACCACCCGGGTGCAGGCCTGCCACGTGTGCAAGAAGCACAGCTTTGAAGGCCAACTCACAGCCTGGTGAGTGTGCAGCATCCACAATGTGGTTGGGGTGGGGGTGGGGGGTCCACACGTGCCAACCCACCACGGGGGGCGGAGGGGGGCCTTGCGCAAAGGAGGAGGACCTTCCTGTACCTTTGCCACCTTCAGCCTGCTCTGCTCAGGTGGGAGCAAAGGATCGTGTGGACCTGCACCCTCTCTTGCTTCACCTCTGTTTCCCTGCCTGTGCTCCTTCACGCACCCAGACCCACCACCGGACAGGAGAAGGGCCCCAATCCTTAGTCCGCCTCGTTCTGAGCCCAAGGGCTCTTTTTCACAACCCCAGCCGGAGGCTCCTCTTCCACCCTGCCTTGCTCACGTCCAGGGCAAGGCGCCCGAACACCCTTCCCTCCCCCAACCTCCCCTCCGAGTGGCTCTTCCACTCCCAGTCTGGACACCTTTTCAGGGGCAACCTTCCCAGTGTCTCGTGGGACCCCGGGCCCTGGCCGCTCCTCTGGGCCATACCCCACCCCCGTGCTCTTCATGCCCCATAGGAAAAGGTGTGGTTTGCATGTGCACACTCCCAATGCCTTTGATGGCCCCCCCCCTCCGACCAACGCCAACGGCCTGGGAGGGTGGCCCCGCTGCCTCTTTCTCCCTTTGGTTCCTCTGGGCTCTCTTTGCCCCTGCAGCCAGCACTGCCAGGCGGTCCTCTATTGCTCTGAGCGCTGCCGCAAACTGGACTGGAGCCGCAGCCCCGAGGACATTGGGCACCGGTTCTGGTGCCAGCGCATGGCAGGATACATGAGCCACGCCCGGGACCTCGCCAACCTGCCCTTCACCTTTGCTGCAGGTGAGAGGAACACCCCGCCCCCGCCCGAACAGGGACAGCGGAAACATCCGGAGGAGGGATGGTGGTACCTGCCCATATCCCTCCCGCCCCCACCCCTGACACACACACACACACACACACACACACACACACACACACACACACACATTTGTTCTTCTCACATGCAAGATGTTGCCCAGCCAAGCTATGTGCAGCTGGCCATTTATTTAGCAAATTCTTCAAAACAGGAGCCAGTATAATCAACCAGCCACTCAGCCCTGGCTGTATTCACCAGGCGCAGCTCTTCCTGGCACCCCCATGCCTGCCGTGGGGGGGGGGGTTAAAGACAAGGAGCCTTTGAGGGAGGAGACAATGCCAGCCCTGGCTCAGCACTCCTTGGGCTGAATGCACAGCAGCTCACCCAGGGCGACCTCTGAGCATTTGGCACCAAACACGCTGGGCCCACGTGGGCGAAAACCTCTTGGCACTTTGCTGCAGAATCCTGCTCTTTTCCTCTTAGAAGTCGCCTCCAAATATAAGCAAATGTTGAAATTTGGGGTTTTCCAGTAAAAACTGAATAGAAAGAAAATGATTTATTTGTTCATTTATTCCACTGAAAACATTAATAGCCCGTCCTGTATCATCACAGGGCCTCAGGGTTAGGGTTACAAAGCTATATCAAACAATTTTAAAACATAAAATATTTGAAACAAAATTAAACATACAATTGAAACATTAAGGCCGTGGCATTGAGACCTGCACCAGCTAAGAACCTCAACCCCCAAAGATCCTCATGTTTTGACGTGGTGCCACAGTAATACCTGTGTCGGCACTGGTCAAGTTTCAGGGGGATCCACCCTCTCAGTTTCTGGTATTGCTCGCCCTGGCAAGAGGGGACAGCAAGGGGAGACTCACCCCCTTCGGCCAGTGGAAGGTGGGGGCTGTGGGGTGGGTGGGTGGGAGGGATTGCAAGAGAGTGAAAGAGGGGGGGTGCCACCCATGGCTGCCTTCTCCCCCTTTCCCCTTCCAGAGGTGACCAGTGAGACCTTCAACAAGGAGGGCTTCCTTTCTGCCCGGGGGCTCACCCGTGGCTACTGGGCAGGGGAGAGCATGCTGGTGAGAGTCCCTGACTATGGGGTGGGGCTGCAGGGCCCCCCAAAGAAACCAGCGGACTTCCTGCAAAGTGGTAAGAGCCAGGGCAGGGCAGGTGGGAGTCGTGGCGGGGAGAGGGAGAGAGAGAGAGAGAGAGAGCAGCAATGCCGCTCATCCACAGGGAGGGCTCTTTTGGCAGCTGGGCAAACGCTCTGGTTAGGAGAGAGAAGGACAGGATGCTAAGGAAGGGGGGGACCAGCACCCCCCACTGGCCTGTTCCCTCCCCCTTCAGAGTGTTTCTTCTTCACAGGGAACCCCTTTGAGGCCTTGAGGCCAGAAGGCGGGGCTGCTCTGCCCCCTGCACCCCCTCCACCCCCTGGGACCTTCTTTGGTGAGACAAGCTAAGCGGGAAGGGGGGAGGCAGGGGGCATTCTCTCACACACACACACTCTGTGTGTGTGTGTGTGTGTGTGTGTGTGTGTGTGTGTCTGAGGGGCTGCTTGCGAGGCCAGGCACTCCACCTCTATAACCCCCCCCCATATATCCTTCCTCACCCCACACCTAGGTTCATGGAAAGAATACTACCAGTGGCGGGGGCTGCCACTCGGAGCCCCCCTGGCTGTCATCCTGACCTACCCACTCACCATGTACTACATCATCACACAGCTGGCACCCCAGCACTGTGAGTATGAATTCCCATCAGCCCCCTCCCCCTCCCTCCCCTCCCCTGGGGTGGGTGCAGGACCAGTTCAGCCTCCAATGGCCATATCCCCTAACAACTGTGCACAACCCCACCCCCACCCCCACCCCAAGTAGGGGCAGGAAATTCTGCCAAGAGGGTGCTGCCCAGCCTGGGGGGGTCACCCTCTTTACTTCCCCAAACCTCAGTGACCATAAGCAGCATTTTTCTCTTCCACACCCCTAAGCTATGTGTGTGTGTCTGTGGAGGGGGGAGAGTTGTCACTCTCCTGGGGAGGACACCTTCCTTTTATTGCCCAGAGGCTGGCTGGGACCAGCCCTTCCTCCTCCCTCCCCTTCCTTCTCCCCCCCCCATGTGGGATGGCCAATGGTACCCTATGCCAGGAGGAGGAGGAGGAGGAGGAGGAGGAGGAGGAGGAGGAGGAGGCCATTGGCTTGTTTGTAAAAGTGGGGCCAGACTAGGTGTTTCAGGCAGATGGAGGGGGCGGGGAAAGGGGCTGCTTATCGTCCTCCCCCCATCCTCTTTCCTTCCAGTCCCTGAGCTGAACATCCTGAACAAACAGTCTCTCAAGATCCACGTGGTGGAAGCCGGCAAAGAGTTTGGGGTCCTGATGGCCTTCTGGGTAAGGAAAGGGGTTCCTGCAGGAGGGGGGTGATAAAGGGGGGGCAAATCCAGCGGGGGGGGGGAATCTGGTTCAGGGCCGGGGGGGGGGATTCCTTTTTTCCCTCTTCTCTCCCGACATTCATTCCCCCCAGGAGCTGTCGGTGCTGCTGCCCCATGTCTCGCTGGAGGTGCTCTTCGTGGGGGAGGCCCTCCCCCAGGAACTGGACGGCCAGCAGTTCCTCCTGCAGAGAGACGTGAGTCGCGCCCCCCCCCTTGTAGGACACCTGGGGAGGTGGGTGCCCCCACTTGGGGGTGTGCCCCCCCACCACGGAGGGCCTATTGAGGACCCTGCGGGGGCTCCTTCCCTGGGGGTCCTTTGAAAAGCCCAGGGAGAGGGGATTGCGCTCCCTCCCCCTTCTGCACCCGCCTCTCTGGGGCGCGGCGGGGGGGGGGTACTTGCCTGAGGAGAAGGCCCTCAGCTGCTGAGAGCCGCTGCCGCCCCCTCCCTCCCTCTAACCCCCCCCCCGGCTCTCCCTCCCGCAGGAGACCCACGGCGTCTCCGTCCAGCCGGGCCTGGCCCCCCGAGCCAAGGCGGGGCGGCGGGAGCTGCAGATGGGGTTCAGCGCCCGCCCCTACCACCTCCTGCAAGCCCCCAAGCCGGACCTGGTCATTGGTGAGAGCGACGGGGAGAAGAACGCGGGGGGCAGCAGCACGGCCCCCGTGGGGGGGGGGCTTGCCCGACGGAGGGGCCGGACGAGCGCGGGGGGAGGGCAAGGCCGGGACGCCGGTATCTCGGCCGGGCAGCCCTCCCCCCCCCCCCCGCCGCCGCCGCCGCCAAAAACCCTGCCCGGGCCAGGCTGATGCGCGGCCCTTCCCTGGCTGCAGGATACAACTCCGGCTTTGCCCTCAAGGAGACCTGGCGGAGCTGCCTGCCGCGACTGCAGGTGAGGCCGCGCTCTCCCAGCACCCGGGCATCCTTTCCCCCAACCCCAACACCCCCCGGGGTGCACGGGGCACCTTTCCTGCGCCGGCCGGGCCGGAGGAGCTCGGCGCACGGCGGGGGGGGGGCGGCGGCGCTTGGCCCGGGGCGCGGCGCTGCCCATCTCTCCTCCTCCTCCTCCTCCTCCTCCGCAGTCGCTCCGGGTGCCGGCCTATTTCACCGAATGCAGCGAGTACAGCTGCGCCGTGGACGAGGCCGCCGTGTCCACGGCCACCGGGGGCAGCGCCAGCCCCGCCCTGATCAACCCCTTCCGATCCCCCTTCCGACGGGCGGGCACCGACAACGCCATGCCCTGGTGGGTAGATCCCACCCCGGGACGGGCGGGGCCGCGCGCGGGGCGATCTTGGGTGGGTGGGAGGGAGGAGATGCGCGCGGCCCGCCCTGACCTCCGCGCCGCCCTCCTTTCCGCGGCAGGTACGCCAACGCCTTCGTCTTCCACCTGATCTACAAGGCCTCGGCGGGCACCCACCGCCCGGCCCCTCTGGCCCAGCCCCCGGGGCCCGGCAGCAGCAGCGGGAACGCGCCCCCGCCCCCGCCGCCCCCGCCGGAGCCCTCCCGGAGCCGGCGGAAGGAGAAGAGGCAGCAGCGCGCCGCCGGACGCCGGCGCAAGTGAGGGGCGCGGGCGGGGCCGGAGGAGGAATAAAGCGCTCGCTCTGCACCGCCGCCTCGCCCCGTCCTCCTTCTTGGCCCCAGCGGCCCGAGGGCACCGCCCGGAGGAGGGGGGAGGGAGGGGGTCTCCGCGCCGCCGCCCCCCCACCCCCACCCCCCAGGCCGCCGCCCGTCCAGGGTTCTGCTCAGCGCACGGAAAGCATCGCACCCGAGACCGCCGCCTTGCCAGGCTCAAGTCGGCGGCAGGCACGGGGGGGGGGCTGGCCGGCGCTTGGGGGGGGGGGCGGAACAAGAAGCCGCTCTGAGCGGTGCTGGAACCTGCCTCCCCCCCCCGCTCCTGCTTTGGCCCCGACTCTTTGGCCAGCCCTGCCCAGCCCCAGCCGCATCCTGCCCTGGTTCCTGCCCTCCGGCGAGCAACGAAAGCCCAGGAGGGGCTGGGATTCAGGGCAGGGGATCTGACCCGGGAAGCTCTCGCCCCAAAGGATGGCAGAGCCGGAGCCCCCCCACACACACACACACACCGGCCAGAAGCTGGCAAGAGAGAAAAAGGTGTTGATGTCAAGAGGGGCCCTGGGGGTGAGGGGGTGGGTGGGTGTCCTGCCACTCCCATTTCTGGCAGGGCATTCCCAGCGAGGCCCATCGAACTTCCTTACTTCTGCCTCCAGCCCTTCCTGGGCTTGGCCTGCAGCAGAGGAGCTCTGAGAAGCCAGTGCAGTATTTCCAAAGAGAGAGAGAGAGAGAGAGAACGGCCTCCATCCCTGGAGGACACTTAAGAAGACTCCCAGTCCCAGGAGTGGAGGTGGCATGACCCGTGCCTCTTTCCACCTGCCCAGTGTGCCTGGGCCACCCACCATCTCTCTGCGTCTGTCCTGGGTGGGCTCTGAAGCCAAGAGGGGCAACAGCCCCCCCCCCCCAGGGCAAGCCTGCCCATTGGGTTGCCCTCGCCTCCCAGCCCATCCATCCAAGCACGTGGCTATTTGTTTATTTTAGTTTCCTTTTGTTTATAAGCCGCCTCTCTCTCCGTAGGGTACACAAGGAGGCTCACAACAATTGAAGTCATGCAAATACAATAATAGCAAGTTAAACTGGTTTTACATCTACTTTGAGTATTGTCGGCCTATAACTGCCATGTGGCAGAGGCTGAGGTCAAGGTGACACCTCCATCCTCAAACCTGCCCTGCTAAGACAAGTACTCTGCAGGCCTGGGACATGCAGCGGGGTGGGGGGGGCTGCACCTGAGACAGGGCCGAAAGGGTCCCTGGGCTCCCCAAAGCAGGAGCTTCCGGAGCCCCACCCACTCGTCGCTTTGTGGTTCTGGCCTCCGTCCGGCTCCAGCAACTGGTGTGGAAGGAGGAAGTTAGAGAGGCAGAGGATGCGGGGGTGGGGGAGGGGGAGGGCGGACAGGTGGGGTGGGGTGGGGAAGCACCACCTCTCTCCTAGCCCTTTGCCCGGCTTATCTGGGAAAGGACAGCCACCTTGGGCAGAACGTCACCCGCCCTGGCTGTCGCCGCTGCCACCGCCCGGCGCTTCCTGGCCCCCGCGAGGCCCCCACCATGTGCACCGGCAAGTGTTCCCGGCTGGTGGGCCTCTCCCTGGTGACGATGGCCGTGGCCTGCATGGCCGCCAACGTCCTGTTGATGTTCCCCAATGCCGAGCGGCACTGGACGACCGCGGAGCATATCACCCTGCAGGTCTGGCTCCTGGGGGGCCTCCTTGGGGGAGGCCTGATGGTGAGTGAGGCTGCCCCTCTGACCTTGGGGGGGGGTGGAGGGTCCAGGCATGGCATGCGGAGAGTGGTCCCCACTGCCCAGGGCTCCCTCCCCACCCCCACCCCTGAAGGACCTTCCCTCTCACCTCGGGCCAGGAAGCGTTCTGCTGGGGCTGGGGGGGCAGGGGGGTGTTGCTGTCTCCTGCTTGGGCTGCTCCCACATGGGACTTTGCTTTGCGGACAGGGTGGGGCGGTCAGTGGGGCTGATCCTGATTTACACACACACACACACACACACACACACACACACTAATGTGACACAAGGGGCTTTATTCCACCCAGGTGGGGAGAGACATGGTTTTGGGGGAAGCGCGGGGAGGGGGCAGAACTGGTCAAGGACCCAGGAGACCAGCATCTTCTCAGGCTCCCAGGAGTGTGTGGGCTCCTCCTGTTGTCGTCCACCTGCAGTTTTTACTTCAAAGTCACTGCAGCCCCATCTCTCTGGAACCCCCCCTCCAGCCTCTTTGAACTTTGGACAAGGATTTCTCCTCCCCCCTTTTTTTTTTCTGGTGGGAAGAGGCGACAAGAGAGGCCAGGTCTGGCATGAGGGAGACAGGGGCTGGTGCAGGGATCAATAACACCAGAAATCCTGGCCCCTCCTGCAAATGAGAAGGAAATATTTGTTGCGGGGGGGGGGGAGGAGAGAGAGTCTGGGAGGAAGGCAGTCCTTTCTGACCTGGGTTGCTGGAGGGGGGTGGGGGTGGGGCTCCAATGCTGATGCTTTTCATCCCCACCCCCCAAGAAGCCAAGGAGCCTGGTCTGCCCAAGGAGCACGTTTCCCCCCTGTGCCCCAACCAGTGGGTCCGGCCCATTGGGGCCTGCCATGGCTCTCTCCTTGTGTGTGTGTGTGTGTGTGTGTGTGTGTGTGTGTGTGTGTGTGTGTGTGTGTGTGTGTGTGTGTGTCTCCTCTGGTGCTGCCCAGGTCCTCTGCACAGGGTGCTCGGCGGTGCGGGCCGGAGGAAAGGGCTGCTGTGGATACGGATGCTGTGGGAACCGGTGCCGGGTAAGGCTCCCGTCCGCTCATGATCTTATCACACACCCCCGGGGCAGGTGCTGTGTATCAGGGGGCAAGGGGAGGGAGCAAGAGCCATGGGAGGTGCGCTAGGAAGGGTGCAGGGTCTCCCTCCCTCCAAGACCCCCCCGTGGCGCCTGTCCTGCAGGTAAAACTGCTCATGACCTGGGGTTCAATCTCTGGCTACGAAGGGGTGCCAGAGTCCCAAACCACCACCCCTTGGTACCCACAGAGGCAGCTGATACCTACAGGGAGGTGTGTTTTTTTTTGGGGGATCTCCGACCCTGAAGGCAGTCCTGAACCTGCTAGGGCCAAAGGGAGTGAGCAGATTGTTTGGGGGGGGGGAGATGTGGGGGATCTGCATCCCTCCCTTCCTAAGCCCTGCCTCCCCACCCCCACCCTCCAGATGCTTCGTTCTGTCTTCTGTGCTGCCTTTGGTGGCCTGGGGGCCTTCTACTGCCTGGCTGTGGCTTCCACAGGACTGGCCAACGGGCCCAAGTGCCAGATGGAGGACCAGTCCTGGGGGACCCCCTTCAAGGACCTCAGGTGAGGAGGGGAGGGGAGGCTGGGCAGGGAGCCCACCTGAAGGGACCACTTCTCCCCGGGGGGGGGGCAAGGACCCCCCTACCCTCCTCTCCTCCTTTTCTTCTGGCCCCCTCCAGCTCTGACACACACACACACCCATTTCCTGGCAGTGACTCTCCTCCAAGCTGTGCATATCCAACTGGACCTCCACCCCCCTCCTCCTGAAATGGGTCTGTTCCACCGCTTTCCCCATCCCCACCCCATTTCTCCCCACAGGGTTGTAAGGAAAACATGTCTTCAGTGGAACACACACACACACACACACACACACACACACACACACACACACACACACACACACACACACACACACACTGACTTCTGCCCCCCCCCACCGCCTGCAGTGAGAGCTACCTGCACAACCAGACGCTCTGGGGCCAGTGTGTGAACCCCCCCAACGTGGTGCTGTGGCATATCGTCCTCTTCTCCATCCTGCTGGGGCTGAGCCTCCTGGAGCTGGTGCTGTGCGGCGTGCAAGTGGTGAACGGTCTCCTGGGGACGGTGTGCGGGGACTGCCGCAAGGGCGCCGACCGTGAGGTAAGGTGGGCAGGTGGTGGACAGACTGGGGGGGGAGGCACCGAGAGAAATCGGAGGGGGGGTCTGCTCTGGAAAAGGGGAGGGACACCTGGAAGGGGAGGGGCAGGCAGGCACCCCCCAAAGAGTGAGCCAACCTGGCAAAAGACCCCAGAGGAATAAACATCCGCCTGGCCTGGATGGATGTCCCCAGAGGCTGCGTCCCTCCCCTCCCTCTGCCCGGCTGCCCCCACCCCGGTGGGCCTGTCCGGAGAACACCTGCAGGCTTGGCTCGTCCCTTTCCCTTCACTGTGGGCCCCGCAGCGGCCATGATGTTTGTGAGCATTCTGTGGCCTTAACGCCAGCCCTGGCGGCTATTTGGGGACTTGGGGGGGGTGACAACCAGGCAGAGCCCCAATCTCCCTCTCCCCCCCCCACACACACACGTTGGTCACTGTTGCCCGTTCTGGCTTCCCGGCAGGGAGAAGGCCTGTGAGGCTCCGAGGGATCCGGCTGGACCACCGCTCTCCCCGCACCCCTCAAAAAAGAGACCGGACGCGCTCACACTCCAACTGAGGGCTCCCTCTGGGCCTGGCAACCTCCTTCCAGCGCCACTTTTTTCTCTCCCGTGTGGCTTGTTTTGGGGGAGACCCTGGAATAAATGCCTGCAGCTGCCGACCAGTCCTCCTGCCTTGGTGTGGAGCAAGGTCTTGTGGGTGTGGTACCCCCCCCCCCGGAAAAAAAGGCAGCAGCCATCCTCCCAGCCCCTGGTCCTCAGGGCCCCCACTCAGTCACTCCCTCCTCAGGGTCTCCCAAAAGACATACAGCCCCCCCCCCCAGGGGAGGGCAGGGGTGGGGCACAGGTGCAGGGTGGGTGGGCATGGCCTCTTGCCCAGCAAGGAAGATGGGGCCACTGGGGTGGGGGGCAGGCAGCAGCTGAAACGCCACTCTCCACAGGGTCAGAGGAACCCCCTTCTCCCTCTTTCATTTGGCAATTGGGGGGGGGATCATCCTTCCACACACGCTCAGAGGCACTCTCATCTTTATTGTTCTTTCACAAGAGGAGGGAGGAGGCGTGCTGCTCCTGGGAAGTGGTGGTGGTGGGGGCTCCTTCTAGAACCTTTCGGGACTGGCTGCTTGAAGGATCCGCGGGGGCGGGGGGGGGACAGATGCAGCTGCGGTGGCTGGGGAGGGGGCAATGGAGGCCGGGCATGCTGCCGGTTCCTGGAGGGGACAGTGATGGGGGAGGGGGAGGGGGAGGGGGGTTGTTTGGGGGTGGCGGTTCTGCCCCCCCCACACACACACACTCCCCAGGATGATCTCAGCCGGTGCAGCAGAGCAAGCGGCAGTCATTGAGGGCGCTGTCGTCCTTCAGGGCTCCACGCTGCGGCTCCACCTTGGTCTGGATCCCGCACACGCCTTTCCCGCAGGGGGGGCTCCACTCCCCATACTCCCCGTAGCTCAAGCCCTCGCCCTCCAGGATCTGCCCGTCGGAGCACGCCATGCGGATGTCGGTGGCCCCCATGTAGTCCTGGGCGGTGGGCCGGATCGGCTCCACCCGCAGGGAGAAACCCACCAAGTAGCTGCCGGTGGAACACCACTGGGGCTCCGACCAGCGCCCCCACCTGGAGAAAGAAAGAAGGAGGGGGAGGGGAAAGGAGAGGAGGCCAGAGTCAGGGGCAGGGACCACGGGGGGGGGGGCAAGCACACACACACACACCGCAAGCCGGGCTGTTCTGCCCTCTCCCCGGGATACGGCTGCCAAGCAAAAGCACTGTGCCCCCTGCCCAGCCCAAAGGGCCCCGCCACGCCAGCCCCTGGCCCCCTGAGAGACCGGCTGGGGCTCCCGTCGAGGGTCCATGGGGCTTGAACACTTGTGCACCTTGCCACTAACCAGACCTCCTAAAACCCCAATGGGCCAAAGAGAAAGGCTTAGGGTGGCTTCCGTTGCCCCCCCCTCCCCCGGTTGCCTGGGATGCCTGCCTGAAGTTTGTGCAAGAACCACCAGTCTCTCCCAGGGTGGGTGACCTCTCTCTAAGGTGCCAAGGAGGAGGCAAAAACCACAGGCACTGAGGGGGACACGGAGGCTTCAGGGGGGCTGGTGTGTGTGTGGGTGTGGGTGTGCGTGCGCGCTAGTCTGGAGTGCCCTTGGCAAGGGAGAGCTTGCATTTGAGGGACTGGGGGGAGGATCCTGGCCAAGCCTGTGCTTCCAGGGCAGGGTCTCTCTCTCTCCGTGAGCTTGGCTCTGCTGGCACCACAGTGGCCAAAGGCGGGGGGGGGGGTCTGAACAGGCAGGAGGAGGAACGGGTTTCCCTTTTCCAGCACGCCCTCCAGCCCTCACCCCGAGCACAGTCAGGCCCATGAAGACATGGAGCAAAGACAGCGCGCAAAGGCACAGGTGTGCACATGCATACACATGCAGCGTGAAGAGTGATACGCACGGGCCACTCTGGGACTCCACGGGGTTGTCTTCCAAGCGGTGCTGCCTCCCGCCCCGAGTGCAGAAGAGACGGAGACCATTCATGGCCGTGTCATCTTTGATTGCGCCCTGATAGGGTTCCATCTGTGGGGAGAAAGGAAGCAGGTTGGGGGGAGAGCAGGGAAAGAGAGAGACTGCAGAGGGAACCCCTCCTCCCCCCCCAAAGCAAAGTAGCCCTCCCCTGGGAGGAAGGAGCAGCCCGGGAGAGACCTAGAATCCTAGAGCTGGAAGAGACCTTGAGGGCCATCCAGTCCAACCCCCCCCCCGCCATGCAGGACCACCCCCATCACAGTACCCCCAACAGATGGCCATCCAGCCTCTGCTTTAAAATCTCCAAAGAAGGAGACCCCACCACCCTCCTTTGTGGCGACAGCTTATTCCACTGCTGGGCAGCTTTAACCATCAGGAAGTTCTTCCTAATGTCCAAATGGAATCACTTTTCCTGTAGTTTTAAACCATTGCCCCAAGTACTAGTCTCTGAAGTCATGGAAAACAAACCTGTTCCCTCTTCAATATGACATCCTTTCAAATATTTAAAGATGGCTATCATATCTCCTCTCAATCTTTTGTAAGACTAAACATTCCCAGCTCCCTAAGCCCCTCCTCGGAAGACATATGTTCCACACCTTTAACCCTCCTGGTCGCCCTCCTCTGCACCCGCTCGAGGTTGTCAACATCCTTTCTTAAAATGAGGTGCACAGAAATGGACACAGGACCCCAGGTGGGGTCTGACCAGAGCAGAACAGAGTGGGACTATCATCTTCCTTGATCTAAACACTATGGTTCTTTTGATGCAACCAAGAATCGCATTGACTTTCTTGGCTGCCACGTCACACTGCTGGCTCATGTTCAATTTGTGGTCCACCCAGACTTCCAGATCCCTTTCACAGGTACTGTTCTCCAGCCAGGTGTCTCCCATCCTATACATGTGCAATTCGTTTTTATTGCCTAGATGCAGGACCCTACATTTCCCTCTGTTGAAACACATTCTATTTGATTTGGCCCAGCACTCTAATCTGTCAAGGCCATTTTGGATTTTTATCCTATACCCTGGCCTAGGGAATTAGCAACCCCTCCCAATTTGGTATCATCTGCAAACTTAATCAGCATACTCTCTATCTCTTCCTCCAATTCATTAATAAAGATATTGAACAGCACTGGACCCAGAACAGAACCCTGGGGCACCCAAATGGTCACGTCTCTCCAAGCTGAAGAGAGGCCATTTATGATCACCCTTTGGGTGCAATCAGTCAACCAATTACAAATCCACCTAACAGTAGCATTATCTATGCAACATTCTACTAACTTCTTTGCAAGTATGGCTTCTTCGTCCCAAAGATCTCCAGGGGCAAAGGAGGCTGCAGCATTTGGGAAATGGGTGTGTGTGGGGGGGGTTGGACGTGTGGGTCCTACAGGGTTGAAATCCAAGAAGAACACCAGAGATTATATACTCCTGGTGTGGTGGCTGCCCTGAAGCCCCCTGGCAGTGGGCTGAAATATCAGGTGGTGGGGGAGGGGGGGAGATGCTCCCACCCCTTTCCTGCCTTGAGGCCCCGCTGACTAAACCCCTGGCCTCACGTCCTTCATAGCTGGCCCTGCTCTTCTGGAGAGGGGGCAGGCCGGGTTAGGGTTCCTCTCTTTTGGGGAGGGAGGCACCATACGTCCAGCCTCACCTGCCCCGCAGAGTGGTTGTCAGGGGGTGCCTTGGAGGCCGAGGAAGGACACATCCCAAACCACAGCAGGGAGATTGGGGTGGGGGTGGGGGGTGGAGGTGGGGGTGCTGCTGCTACCTTAAGGCTGAATCCCGTGGCAAAGGTCCCTGGAGGGCACATCTGCTGCCAAGCCCAGGCTCCTCGGGGGCCTCCATTGGGCACCTCGATGACCGAGAGGTTCGCCTGGCCACCCTTCGTCTCTGCGGCAGCCTGGTGAAGAAGGAGCAGCGCCAGGAGGGCCAGGGCGCCGGGGCACCCGCGACCACCTGCCATGGTGCCTGCCCGATGCCTAGTGCTTGGGAGCTCAGCGCCTGCAGGTTTTATGCTGTGGGCCCAGGAGATGGGCTCCTGGTGGAGGAGGGGTTGGGTGGATTGCAGAGGGCTGGGGAGGGCCACTGCCCCAGGGTCGCTCCCCGCCCCTTCGGGGCGGCAGAGACAACCCAAGGGCCGGTTGGGCCAGGTGGGATTAGCCGGGAACAAATGGGGCAAGGATCCAGACCCTGAGCCTAATCTCTCTTCCAGGAAGGAGGAAGGAACGGGCACAAAAGGGCACCCTGGCAGCCATGCCAGGTCAGGGCGTTCCTCCTGCGAGGAGTCCCCACCACTGCTGCCAAACACACACACAAAGCGCTTCACGCCCCACTGACTGCCCCTTCTCTCATGGGCCAAGTGGCTCCCTCCCGCCTCCCATTTCCCCCAAACCGCCCCCACCAACCACGTGACTGCAGGTGGGTTACAGCTTGGCCCAACTGGGTCTTCCCCCACCCCCACCCCCGTGGCATCTGAACCTGAAGGGTCCGGCTTCCAGGGGCCACTGAGGTGGGCCCCCAGCCCAGCCGGTCTGGAGGAGGAGGTTTGCAATCTGAATCGGGTTTCCTCCTGCGTTGACTCCAGAGTGTCCGTGGGGAGACCCATCAGTGGGAAGCCAACCCACCTTCTGCTCTGAAAGACTTGCCTCTTCATCCAAGATATTTGCCCTTACGCAGCGCTCCGTGTGGCCCCAGAGGCACTCTCCACCTTCTGATTGCATCACATGTTCCACTTCTCATTCAGAAAAGACGTTTCAAGGAGGTGGGTGGATCGTCGGCGAAAAGTTTTGGTAGAGATTCGGTGTTAGGGCTGGGCTTCGCCCGCCCATCCATTTTCCCAGTGCCTTTTGTGGCTCCGCTGCCGTCCTGTCTTCCAAGCCCACCTGAAAAGCCATCTTCCAGCAGAGCAGCAAACCTTCCATGATGCACCTCCAAACCCATCCCCTCCTCGTGACTGAAGGCCACCTCTTTGGCCTTTTCCTGTTTTGCTTCCCTGGGGCCCCACAGGCAGGGCCCTCCCCTCCCCCCAGATTTCCACTTCAAGGGGAGCAGGAAATATTGGAGGGGGGCTGGTGCTGATTTGGGCGAGAAAATCCAGATGGCTCCTCCTGCTCATGAAGAGGGGGCACAACGGTGCCAAGGGAGTTCCAGTGGCCCTTGGGGGCAAATGACTGACCTGGTGGGTGCCCCCCCGAGACTTGGCTAACCTTCCCCCCTACCCCCAGCCCACATCCTCCACTCCGGAGGCTCTGCCAGCTCCTCCCAGGTGCCTGGAATGGGTCAGCAGGAGGGTGTGGGGTGTGGGGTGAAGAGTGACTTGGGTATGGAGGAACCTCCACGTTGGCCGTGTTTGCCTTGCGGTGGTTTGGTTTCCTGCTTTAAAATGCCAAGATTTTGTAGATCTCAAGGTGTTTACAGTGGGCTTACATCCAAGGGCTTACACACACACACACACACACACACACACACACACACACACACACACACACACACACACACACACACACACACACACACACACACACACACACACACACACACACACACACACACACAGAAAGAGAGAGAGAGAGAGAGAGAGGTATTGACACAGAGAGAGCAAGGATGCCTCCCCCATCTCCCTGGGGGATGGGAGAAGCCCGGCTGCCTCAAATCTTCTGCTCTCCTCTGAGGCGCTGGCAGAGGTGTCCCTGGAACCCTATGGGAGACCCACCACTCAAGGCAGGGAGGAGAGGTCTGTCCAAGGGTGGCCCCATTTTCTCTTGAAGCCCTCCAGTGCGGGAGCGCTCACGGCCTGTTCCACAGGGTGGCATTTTGTTCTTTGTTTTCTTATTGTTGTTGGCTTTAATATTGCTCCTTCATGGTGTAATAAGATGTCTCTCCAGAAACTTTGTTCTTGGGCTATAATTTTGTCTTTAATGTTCTACACTCATTTCTCAAACTTTGCCTATTGTCCTTGGGTCCTTTTCAAGGAGAAAGGCAAGGCACAAGCAAACAAGCAAATAAACCAAAAACCAAAAACAAATGTATAGCCTGCTTAATTAAATTGTAAAACTCCCAGAGAGTTCTTTAAATGCTATGGCATGGTCTAAAAGCAGCACATTTTCTTTGCCTTGCTTTGCTTTGCTTGCCCCCCCCCCGGAAATAAAGTCATCAGCATGGACCACTGTTGCTCCTGGGGGCTTTCAGGAAGGGGGGGTCCCACTCAAATAGGAGCTTGCCTTACCTCTTAACTTCCTGCAAAGCTCCCCTGCCCACCCTCTCTGCTTTTGCTTCCTGAACTGTTTGTTTCTGTTTCAATGACATGAAAGTCACACCCCCAGTGGTGTGTGTGTGTGTGTGTGTGGGGGAGGTAATCCCAATCTGGGAAAACCTGCCAGGACCACCATGTTTCAGCCGCCCCTCCCTGGTGCCGCTGCCACCTAATAACTAACCCCTTGGGAATGGGGCAAGGCAGGGGGGAGGTGGCTCTTGGTGCCAGAAGGCCAGGGTAACTTGTCTTGGCTGCAAAGGCATTAGCAAGATAGGTGGCTTGTGCCCACAGCAGAGCTAGGGCAACCCCTGGGTCCTGGAGGTGCCACTCGGCGCCCTGGGTCTGCCCAAGGGAAAGGGGCCTGAGACCATCCCTACCTGGCTGGCCAGGCTGCTCCAACCCCCTCTCCCGAGGGCTCTAAACTCCCCACCCCCTTATCCCAACCCACAGGCCTGCTGCTGGGCCAAAGGTCTTCCCTGTCGCCAATCAATCATTAACCACCTTCAACATCCAGCCTGGAAGGTGGGAGGGAAGGACTTGAGGTTGGGGGGGGCACTCTGTTCTCTTCCACCAGTGCCCTCCAGTTCTACCCCAGTTGGCGGGTGGAGGGCAGGCATAAAAGATGGCTGCAGATGAAAGGCTTGCCCGTCTGGTTGGGCCAGTGGCCCAAGGGATGAGCTTGGTGGCCTGCCCTCATCTCTTCCCGCTGCGTTCACCTGTAGGGAGAGATGGGGGGGTGCAGGGTCGGCAAGGGTCAAGAGAGGAGGGAGGTGTGAGGCTTCCTGGCTTCCTCCCTGCCTCTGAATTCACTTCTGCTTGAAACTCCTGTCCAGATTGCCACGGAATGTATCCAGTCATTCCATTTTGCAACTAATGACCCTTTGGAGCGACCACCCCCCAAACACACACACACACTCACAGGGTCTCTGAAACTAGGAGGGATCCCTGAATTGGGGGGGGGCTTCTGCTCACCATGGCCAAGCATGTGGCCCAGAGCTGCTGGCGCCTGGCGCTGCTTCTCTCCCCCCCTTCCTCCCCCCCCTTCCCTGCCCTGTGCCAGCACTAACTTGGGTGATGCTCTGAAGGAAGGCTTGGTCCCCTCCAGGACCCCCTCCTCCTTCTTCTGACTTCCTGCCTCTGCAGTTTATCTCTGCTTCCACACCAGCAGGTAGCAGCACTCTGTTTGGGCTCAGAGGCAGTCTCCTCTTTCCAAGACAGCATTAAAAACCAGGGCGGCGGCGGGGGGGGAGTCCTGCATTGATGGACGTTTGCTGTCAAGGACCCCTCCTCGGGCTCTCCCCCCAGGCACTCATACCAAGAATCCCAAACACCCCCACCCCCACCCCCCTTCCTTCCCTCTCTCCCTGCCCGCCTCCCCCTCCCTATCTGATAAGCTCTTCTTATCTCCCCACCTGAACAGAAGAGGCACCTGGTTGGGGTCAGGGTGCAGGATGAGAGGCTGGGCCAGGCTGGCCACGGACGCCCCACCACCAGGGTGCCTTCCGGGCATGGGTGCTCTTGCGTGGGGGGGCCCACGTCTCTGCCGCCTGCTTCTCCCTCTGGGGGTGTTCTTCCTGCTCCTCTACTTCTCCAGCCTGCGCCTCCGTGAGTCAGAAATGCGGGGTGGTTGTGGTGGTGGTGAGACCCTTGGGGTGGGGTGGGGTGGGGGAGTGGCACAACCCCCCCCAAACCGCGTGCACCCCTTCTCCTTTTTTGAGGCAACCTGAAATCCCTCCCCCACCTGCAGCCTCTGCAGGCCCAGGGAGAGCTTCCGCAGTGGCGGTGAAGGGGGGGGGTCTGTCTTCCCCTCCCCAGGTGGCTGCAATGGGCTGGGGTTAGGCGCAGTGGAGGCGCAGTCCAAGGTGCTAACCTGGAAGGAAGGCACCGGCAGTCGCTTCCGGGCGGCTCTCTGGGCTCAGGAGACCCGTGTGGTCCTGAAGCGGACACCCTTGCCCTCCCCCCCCCGGCCCCCACCCCCCCATCGCAAAGGAGGCACGGCCGCCTCCCCCATTGCTCTTGCTGAGCAGCCCGCGCCTCCGGCGGATGAGACGTTTTCGTTTGCCGACCGGGAAAAGCGAGGAAGGGAGCGGCGGGAGGGGAGGGGGTTGCTGTCTTTTCGGAGCCTGGAGCCCCCCACACACACACACGCCCCATCACCACCACCACGTCGGCTAAAGAGACGGGGCAGGAGCTCCTCCGACGCTAGTGAAGTGAGAGGGGCAACGGTGATCGTGGCCACCAGAGAGGCCTTGAACCGGCTCAAGACGCTCCCTCCCTTCCACCCCGACCTGCTGCCACCGGACGCGAGGTGTCCCCCCCCCCTCCCGTCGTTTGGCCCTCGCCAGAGGCCAGCCTCCGGATGCTGCGGCTCTTGGCCCCCGACCTTCTCCCGGCGAACAGGATCCCGCCTTCGTGGCTGCGGCTCAAGTGCCGGGTGGGCGGACGGGCGGACGCTTCACTCGGCGCAGGCATGGGCGGGGGGGAGGGGGTGCAGTCGCTCACCCTTGAAGTTGGGCGCGGCACGCACCCCGGCACACGCCTTGCTTGCTTTTGCGAAGGAAGCCGGTTATATTAGACGGGGCAAAGGAGAAACCCTGGGGTAATCTTGGGGGTGGGGGTGGTGTAATCTGGGACCTCCAAGTCAGCAGAGGAAAGACCCCTACCCCAACCCCAACCCCCCATACACACCCCGCTGTCAGTCAGAAAGCCAGTGGGAGGGTGGATCCAGGAAGGGCCCCGTCCTGACCCTGGGGGGGCTTGCGACCCTTTGTCTGCCCCTAGGCATCACCCTTTGCCCTTTCCTTTCACACAGCAGATCTGCCCCACTCCGCCTGCCTCTGGGGGGGTCGGCCCTGTCCCTGGTCTGGGGAGGCACCACCTGGCCAGGAGGCAGAGAAGGTGAGACTCAAATGGGGGAGGGGGGGCCTGGAAGTTGGGAAGGCTCCCCAGGCTGGGGTTAGAGAAACCACCCGTGGAGGCACGCCTCCATTAGGACTAGGGAGCCAGTGGGTGTGGGTGTGGCAGAAGTGGTCACCCCTCTGCTCCCCCAGTGGGAATGGAACAGCCAGTCTGCTATAAGGAAGCTGAAAAAGACTGCCAACGAGAAAAACATTTTCAAAAATATCACCTGAAAGCCAAATGGCTGAATGCCATCTTTTACAGGAGTAATGCCTTTCCCTATAAATCCAGCCTCAGGGAACATCTGGAAAGGAATTTTAAAGTGGAAATCAGTTACGGTGTCAGATAACACCATCCCGGATTTGCACTTCTTTTAATCCTCTCCCGGGCCAGGTCACTCCCCTTAACGGGGCACAGGCACTCTTACCCCCCCCCCTCTATTCTCAGGTCTCTCCTGGGCCCCTCTCCACCCAGGCACCCGATGCTGGCCCCACCGCGAAGCCACCAGGCTCTCCATTCCAGGAGCACCGGTTCCAGATCCAGCGCCTCATGCGAGCTTTCAAGGCCAGCCTCACCCCAAGTGGGCAAATCCTCCTGTGGGAATACCTGAGTGGCTGGAAAGAGCTGATCAAGTGAGTAAGACCCCACAGCCTCCGAAAGCAAAGCTGCTAGGCCAAGGGATGCTCCGGAGGGGCTGAGCCATGAATCTGAAAGGCCATCCATCCTCTGGACTCCACCACCAGCTAGTTAAAATTCCCAGGTCAGGGGGAGCAAGCTGTGTTCACAGGTGTGCCACAAAGCTCCCCCCCCCAGGTAACATAGCACAGCCTCATTTGCAGAATGGCTCTACGTAATCACAGCCGCAACCTGGTGGCCACCTCCAGAATGGACCTCAGACCCCAGAGCCCATCCAAGCGGGCCTGTCAACCTCCTTGGTTGAAGCTGGGCTGTCCCTAAGCATTCTGGGGCTTTACCCCGAGCAGGCTCTCCAGTTGATGGTGGGGAAGCAGGGGAAGGTCCCCTCCTTTTAGTTTCTATGGCTTGGCTCTCTAGATTCAGGCTTCAGAAGCAGATGGGTGCTCACCAAGGGGAGAGGGGGCCTTTTGCACATGCGCTACACCCACCCACCCACACCCACCCACAAACCAGCAGGACCCCTGTGTTCCTTTGCAGGTTTATGGACTCTTTAGGTGCCGCCTTTGGGTTGGTCTCACGGGAGACCCAGAGCAAGATCGGCATCATGGAGCAACACCAGAGCGGGGAGCACGGCCACCACTATCGCACGGTGCAGTCCATGGTGGCCTTTGAACTGGCCAGAGGGCTGGTGGGCTTCCAGTCTCTGCCAGAGGACCAGCCCCCCTCTGGCTGCCGGACGCTGCTGCGCCTCCACCGCGCTTTGAAGTGGCTGGAACTTTTCCTGCATAAGCTGAGCACCAGCAGGAAGGACGGGGCCCCTTCCCAGATGTGTGCCGAGGCCTACCGGGAAGCCCTGGCCCCTTACCACAGGTGGTGGGTGCGCCAGGCCGTGGCCCTGGCCTTCCTGGCCCTGCCTTCCCGCCAGGAGCTCTACCGCCTCCTCTGCCCCGAGGGAGAGCACCAAGGCCAGGCCCTGCTCCTGGGTGCCTTAGGCAGCATCTCTCAGGTGTACAACATCACCCAGGAGGTGTTCGCCTCCCACCAGATGCTTGACCTGCCCTGACGCCTCCTCTCTCCGGGGCTGTGGAAGGAAGGACACAGGCAGCCGCCAAAACATTCTGAGAAGCACCTGTCCCAAAGGAGGGCACCAGGGGAGGAGGAGGAGGGGAGCTGGGGGAGTGTCCCATTCCTTTCCAGGCCCAATGGCTGGCCACTAATAAGACCGGCACTATCAGACCCACAGCATCTCAGGAGCCACCAGCAAGCACAAACACCCCCTACCTCTTGTTCAGGTGTTGGGGTGGTGTTGGTGGTGAAGTCCTCTTGTTGCCAGATGGTTGCTTAGCTCCCTCTTTTGTGTATGAACTCACGGGCAGTATTATTGACTGGAGGATTTTGCACCAGGGTACAGCTGCAAGCAATTAAATGGTGTGTCTCTGTACTCCCTCTGCTGGTCATGTCTCTGGCCCTTTTCAGGCTCCAGGGCGAGCACTGAGTACAGCTGACTCCGACCCTCACAGAAGTACAGGAGGGAAGAGCCCCAGGGGGACTCCAAGGGTCATCAAGTCCTGCCCCCCTGCCAATTCACAGCTCCAGCATCTCTAGGAGATGAGCCATTAAGGGGTTTATTCTGCCATGAGCTTTCACAGGTTACATTCCACACCAGCCCATTTCTGTTTTTATCACCAGAGAGGGCGTCAAGTCAATATGAAGGTAAAGTAACCCTCACAGGGCTTGGAGGAAAGGAGAGAGAGAGAGAGATCTAAGGAGTGACGTTGCTGGTTCCTCTCCTCCAGGGAGGGAGCTTCCATGGCTGAACGGCAATTCCAACCCAGACCTCTTGCTCCCCATCACGCCACAATGGGAACCTTAAACAGGCTGATTGATTGATAGATAACATTTTACCCTGCCTTTCTCCTTGAACGGACCAACCAACCTCTTTTTGCTGGGAAACACTGAGCCCAGATTGCCTCTCTGGTCTTCTGAAGGCTCTGCATTGGCTCTTACCCTCCAGAGCCACAGAAGGCGAAAGGCCCTCACAGGAGGTGGTGATGGCATCTGGCCCGGATGCCTTCAAAAGGGGATGGGACAGATTCCTGGAGGAGAAGTCCATCACAGGTGACAAACCATGATGGAGATGTGGAATCTCCAGGCTTAAAACCAGGATACTTCAAGGGCCAGGTGCAGGGGAGTGGTATCAAGAGACAGATGTGTGCTCCCAGACGCATCTGGTGGGGCCACTATGAGATACAGGAAGCTGGACTGGATGGGCCTTTCTTGGCCTGATCCAGCAGGGCTCTTCTTCTGTTCTTGCCCAGGACATCCCTCCCCGTGTGACCCCCCCGGGGTTCACTGGGGTGTGTGTGTGGGGGGTGCTTGTGGGTCCCTACTCCCTCCCCTGATCGGCGGCATCGCACCAGTAGGTTCGCGAACAGAGGAGCCCGTTGCAACTTGGGACAAACGCCTCCACCATCGTCGCTGGTTAAACGCGTCTGACCCAGGAAAGGGGCCGTGGTGCCTTCAGACTACAACTCCCAGAATCCCCCAGACAGGCCGCGGCGATTACAGCCAAAGCAGGAACTTTTCCCCATTGGGATGGGGGTGAGGGCGAGCCCCTTTCCCCTGAGCGGGCGCCAGACTACCTCGCCAGGTTGTTGTGCCCTGTCCCTTAAGCCCCCATCTCGGGAGGGTTCCTGGGTTGCAACTACAAACCTCGGAATCCAGCAGCCTGGGGGATTCTGAGATTTGTAGTCCTTAGAATAACATTTCCGAACTCTGATTAGCCGCCGCCTCCACCACCACCACCATCAACCCGTCGTGATCGGCAACGAACGAAAGCAGGGTTTCCGGGCGACCTCCTTTTGTAGCCTCCGCCCCTCCGTTGTTGTTGTTCAGTCGTTCAGTCGTGTCCGACTCTTCGTGACCCCATGGACCAGAGCTCGCCAGGCCTTCCTATCCTCCACTGCCTCCCGGAGTTTGGTCAAATCCATCTTGGTTGCATCGATGACACCGTCCAAGCATCTCATTCTCTGTCGTCCTCTTTTCCTTTTGCCTTCCATCTTTCCCAACATCAGGGACTTTTCCAAGGACTCCTCTCTCTTCTCATGAGGTGGCCAAAGTACTGGAGCCTCAGCTTCAAAATCTGTCCTTCCAGTGAACATTCGGGGTTGATTTCTTTCAGAATTGCAGTCCAGGGGACTCTCAAGACTCTCCTCCAGCACCACAGCTCAAAAGCATCAATTCTGCGGCGATCAGCCTTCTTTATAGTCCAGCTCTCACTTCCATACATGACTACTGGAAAACCATAGCTTTAACCATCCTGACCTTAGTTAGCAAAGTGATGTCTCTGCTCTTTAGGATGCTATCTAGGTTTGCCATTGCTTTCCTCCCAAGAAGCAGGCGTCTTTTTATTTCGTTGCTGCAGTCGCCATCTGCAGTGATCAAGGAGCCCAAGAAAATAAACTCTGTCATTGCCTCCATTTCTTCCCCTTCTATTTGCCAGGAGGTGATGGGACCAGTGGCCATGATCTTAGTTTTTTTGATGTTGAGCTTCAGCCCATTTTTTTCACTCTCCTCTTTCACCCTCATTATGAGGTTCTTTCATTCTTCCTCACTCTCTGCTATTAGAGTAGTATCATCTGCGTATCTGAGGTTGTTGATATTTCTTCCGGCAATCTTAATTCCGGCTTGTGATTCATCCAGACCGGCCTTTCTCATGATGTACTCTGCATATAAGTTAAATAGGCAAGGTGACAGTATACAGCCTTGTTGTACTCCTTTCCCAATTTTAAACCAGTTAGTTGTTCCATGTCCAGTTCTGACTGTTGCGGCTTGTCCCACATATAGATTTCTTAGGAGACAGATAAGGTGGTCAGGCACTCCCATTCCTTTAAGGACAATGCCATAGTTTGTTGTGGTCCACACAGTCGAAGGCTTTGGCATAGTCAATGAAGCAGAAGTAGATGTTTTTCTGGAACTCTCTGGCTTTCTCCATAATCCAGCGCATGTTGGCGATTTGATCTCTAGTTCCTCTGCCCCCCCCCGTCCGCCCCCAATTAAAAACCCCGGAAGTTCGAAGTCCCACCCCCCCAACTGGCGGCCGCTCTAGGACTCCAGGAAAACTCTATAGTACGGAAAGCTGTCCCGCCCTGCGTCGTCAAAATCCGCCAAGGAGCTATGAAGAGTGCAGAGTGACCTGCCCTTTCCCCCCTCAATCTCTGGGGGAGTCATTCCCTGCTTCTCTCCCCCAAGAAGCCTTTCCTCATTGCTCGAAGGGGGAAGGGAAGCACCGGCTTTGCCGCCCCCCCTCTCCCCGAGAGCTGTCCCGGGACCTGCGGTTCCCCGCCGCCGGGCTGGCTCGAGGGACCCCGGAGGGTCCCAGCTTCAGCCCCCCGCCCCCGCCCCAGGCGCACTCGGACTGCAACTCCCAGGAGCCTTCGCTGCCGCCGTGGCTCAAAGGCGAGGAGGACCCGCGGGCCTAAAAGGGAGGGGAGGCACTCAGCCCAGCCCGGCCCCGCAGTCCCCCCCCCGCCCCCGCCCCCCGCCCCGTGTGCTCCTGTGGGGAGAGGCGGGCCTTGGGCATTCATTCGTTCTTTCGTTCGTTCATTCATTGGACTCGCAACCAAGGCCACTCTGGGCGGAAAGAGCCCCTCTTCCTTTTTTCCTAGCTCTAGGGGGCGAGGGCCGTAAAGCGCTCGGTCGCCCGGGCGTGCCTCGGCGTTTTTGCGACGGGGTCGTGCTCAGATCCGAGATGGCGTCCGCGTCGGTGCTGGTCCCGGCGCCGGGCCTGAGCGGGGGCTGCCCGGACTGGACCCACCAGGCGGAGACCACCGGGGTGAGGAAGAAGAAGAAGCCCCGCAGGCATTTTTTTTTTTGGGGGAGAGGGGGAAGAGGGGGGAAAGGGGGCAGGATGGAGGAGGGCGGCGGCGGCGGCGGCGGCGGCGGGGAAAGGTTTTTGGGGGCGGGGCGGAGCGGGGGGGGTTTCCAGGCTCACGGAGACGTTCAGGGCAAAGGGGCTGCCAAGATGGGGGGGGGGCGATGGCTGGACAGGGAGGGAGCCCCGCTCCTCTCTCTCTCGTGTGTGTGTGTGTGTGTGTGTGTGTGTTGGGGGAGGGGGGATATCCCAGGTGGGCTCGATGCAGATTCTTCGGGGGGGGCTTCCTTTAGGAACCTACCGCGCGCTGCAGTCTAGTTGCCCCCCCCTCCTGCAGAAGAACACACACACACACACACACACACACACACACACACACACACACACACACACACACACACACACACGAACGACGACACCCCCACCCCACCCCACCCGGCCTGCCTCCGCGGGGCTTTTTCGTCTTTGTTTCCTTTGTAATTGTCCCCTTCTGAGCCCTCCTGCTTTTCCTCCCGCAGACCACCATCATGGCCGTGGAGTTCGACGGCGGGGTTGTCCTTGGAGCCGACTCCCGAACCACCACGGGGTGAGTGGGAGGAAGAAGCAGCGCAGGGGGGTGGGGGCAGGGGTGGGGGGCTGGGGTTCCTCCAGCATCTGAAGAGGGGGCACAAGAAGAGGGCCTTGCCCCGTGGTTTTCTCTGGCCAGCTGGGCCAAAGGCCTCCCTGGGAGGGAGGGCTCAAGCCAGCCACGGATGCTTCAGAGGCCCCTGCTCTTGCCTGCCTCTTATAAGTCAGACCCCCCCCTCCACCCCCAACCCCCACCCCCACACTGCCCAGACTCACATCTGAGACTCACAGGAGCAAATCAACCTTTTTGCAGTTCATACATTGCCAACCGGGTCACGGATAAGCTGACTCAGATCCACGACCGCATTTTCTGCTGCCGATCGGGCTCAGCTGCCGACACCCAGGCGATTGCAGATGCTGTCACATACCAGCTGGGCTTCCACAGGTACTTCCAAGGGTTACATGTGTGTGTGTGTGGGGGGGTGATGGGCCACTCCCCAACACTGGGAGCTTGGAGCTTCCCAGAATCCCAAGCCGTGAGCACAAGGGAGAAGTCAGTTCGCAGGACCCCCCTACCCAAAAAAGAGCTAAGTAGTCATGGCAGGAGTGGTGGGAGGCAGTGGCCTCTGAACGCCCAGAGCTTGTGATACAGGTGCATAAAGGAGAGAAAGGCAGTGTCCCAGCGGCCCACTCTTGGACTCCACTGGGGTTATGGGGCTGGCCCTTGTGGGAAGCTGGAATGGATGGGTGTCGGGGGGGGGGTCTGGTCTAGAGCTGCTGGTCTCTCCTCAAAAACCTGAAGGGGAGAGAGAGCCCACCCACCCACCATGGCTCGCTTGTTCAGCTGCCCATCAGGTTAGCAGCCAAATCTAATCTCAGATGCTGCATCACACGTCAGGATTCAAGAGAGTTATTTTTCTGGAATTCCATGGATTTTCAGGCATGTTTATTTCTGTTTTCAAATTATTGGACTGTTCTGCATGTCTTTTCTGTCTCTTTTCCTTCCCCCTCCCCCAAGAAAAAAAAAGCCTCAGCCACAAGAGTGGAAAATCCCCAGGCCTTGGGACTCTTCCACCTCCCTGCCACTGCCCATCTGAATCCTTGCATGTCCACCCAAACAATGTCTGTCACTCAGTTCCCTCCTTTCCTGAGGATCCTGAAGGCAAATTGCTCCAGAGGGGAGATTTCCTCTTAAGCCAAGCACTGCTGAGGGCGGAGGTGGAAAAATCCAGAGACCGATTCCCTGGGGTTTTGAAGTAAAGGTTCCATTCATGGAGAGCCTGGCTTAGGTCAGAGTTAACATGTTTTGCAAGACAGCCTCCCGACCCAAAACAAAAGGGCTACATTAAGGGGGGGCCAACCACACCCTTTCGGGTCCTCGTGGCCTGCAGCTGCCATAGGTGCTCGCGTACCGTTGGTCCCGGCTGATGAATGCTGTGGGTCGGAACGGTGCGCAGAAGCCCACTGGGTCACTGGCTGGCTATTCCTGGCAAGCCGCCGTGGCTGGCCTCCCACTTGCCCGCTAGGGGTGACCTGAATCCTCTGGTGTGTCCCACTCCTTTCCCCTCCCCCCATTATTCTGCAGCATCGAGCTGGACGAGCAGCCCCTGGTGCATACAGCCGCCAGCCTTTTCAAGGAGATGTGCTATCGGTACCGGGAGGAGCTGACAGCTGGGATCCTTGTGGCTGGCTGGGACAAACGCAGAGGGGGCCAGGTGAGCACCAAGGCGGGGGGGGCAGCGTCATCAGGGGACCAGCCGGCCCAGCAGCCACATGGGATCACCTGCCCGAGGAGCGGCTGCCTAGCTCACAGGTGCCTGGGAGCAACCGCCTGTTTCAGGGCTCTGTCCAGCAGGCTGGGAGGACTGGGTCTTGGCAGCTCACGTCCGGTATGCTCTCCCCCTCTGCCCTCCCTCCTCCTCCTCCTCCTCCTCCTCCTCCTTTTTACAGGTGTACGCGGTGCCCATGGGTGGGATGATGGTCCGCCAGCCCTTTTCCATTGGGGGCTCTGGCAGCTCCTACATCTATGGTTATGTCGATGCTTCCTATAAGCCCGGCATGAGGAAGGAGGAGTGCTTGGCCTTCGCAGCCAACGGTAAGGAGAGGGAGGCCTCCCTTCGGCACACGCTTGCCCTGTCCCACACGCAGCAGCGGGAGGGAGAAAGATGGGACACACACACACCCAAAGTGTGGTGGGGATTTCCTCCAGTCTCACTGTCCCCCTTCCCCTGTGCTTCCCTTGCAGCCCTCTCCCTGTCCATGGATCGGGATGGCTCCAGCGGGGGAGTGATCCGCCTGGCAGCCATCACAAAGGATGGTGTGGAACGCAAGGTCATTCTGGGCAATGAGCTCCCTCGATTCTCCTCCCTCTGAGAAGGGGAAAGCACCACACCCTCCCTCTCATGGGGAGCCAGGACTGGATTCTGCTAGCACCCGGGCTTGATGTTGTATTAAAAAATGGAACACAGAAGACAGGAGTGTGTGTGTTTGTGCTGTTCTTTCTTCAGGATCATCAAGGGATTATGGGGCGGAGTGGGGGAGAGCAACGGCGATGCAGACGGCTGAAGGGCAGGTGTTATTCCTGGGTGGACAGTGTGCTGTGTTCCTTCTGCAGGAATGGCCAGCCTAGGCAAGGACTGAGGGGTCCTGGGGGACAAGTTTTTCTCTCCCCCCCCCACCCGGCTTGCAGGTCCAGAGGGAGAGGGGGCCCTCTTCCCACCCCCTCCCTTCAGCCTCTGGCAGCCTGCAGGGGGTGCTGGCGGCTCAATCCCTAGCGGGCAGCGGAATGCGCACGGATGGAGCCCCCTGGTGCTTGGCCTCTCCTCTCCCAGACTGCTTTCCAGCTGTGATTATTGTGTGGGTGAGATAAGGGGGTTACGCCCAAAACACACACACCACATCCAACTGGTCCTGTTCTCCAGGAGAGAGGGAAGCAGGGGGGGTGCAGTCTGGGGGTGGTGGTTGGTGCTGGATGGCTCTGCTTGTTCTTAGGAAACTACATATTTTCCAGGCGTCTAACAGCAGGGAGGGGTTGCCTCCCCCCCTTTCATGCTCCAGCCTGCCTCTCCCTTGGCTGGGCTCCCTGGGCCCATGCCATGCAGAAGCTGCTTGCAGCCAGGCACCTCCCAAAAAGAGCAGCTCTAACTGGCCCACCCTTAGTGTGTGTGGCACGGCCACTCTTCCAGTCCCCTCCCCCTTTGATCCCCACATCAAACATCTGTGCCAGTTTGCAGCTGGGGAAGGCTTGGCCCCTTTTCATGCTACGAAAGGCAAGGCGTGTGGTGGCACAGGGTCCTTTATTCTCAGACAACTGTCCCCGGTGTGGGATTGGGGCCCCAAGGCCTCTGGGTAACACCCCCCCACACACACGACCCTCCCCCTTTCCTCCTGGCTGGCAGTCTGGCTGTTCCTCTGCTGGCCCACGGTCTTCCCCATCTCCTTGCAGGGGCAGTGGGGGCAGCGCAGCTGGGCTCCGTGAATGCTGGATCCCTGGAGTGGGGGGCTTAAGGTGGACCCCATCTTAAGCCAGTCCTCTTCCTCGCCAGGGGTCTTCTGGGTGAGGGCCTCTGGGCTAACCCTGCCCCGATGGGGGACGGAGGAGCATTCCGGTGGGGCCGTGGCCCACTGAACGGGGGGGGGGCGCTCAGGTGGTAGCGTCCCTCTCGGAGTCGAGCTGGTGTCGGAGGGAGACGCGGGCTTTGGTGCTGAAGTAAGCCCGGCCCCCTTCGGCCTCCGCCTCGCTGCTGGTGGACGGCGTGGATCGGGACCGGGCGGCCCGGGGCTCGGGCTCCTCCGACGCGGCCCCTGGGGAGGGGAGGGGGGGAGAAGAGAAGAGGGGTCAGCCGGCCCAGCGGGCACCCCGGCCGTGGGGCTGGGGGGGGAGGGGAGGGGAGGGGAGGGAGGGGGCGCCAGCCCTGCCGGCGCGGGATGGGGTGCGGGTCTCCGGCCCCTCCTTACCGGCGGCGGGGGGGTCCTGCTGGGCCGTCTTGCTGCTGCTGCGCCTCCAGCGCCTCCCCCGCGGGAAACAGCCCGGGAACTTGGAGCCCATCCTGGAGGATCCTGTGCCAGGAAGGAAAGCGGAGGGTCAGCGGGCCCGGGAGGCAGGCGGGGGGGGGCTCCCTGGGGTCGGGGATGTGGGGCGAGTCCCGGGAGGGAGGGACCCCCTGGTCGGCCCAGGAGCCCCTGACTCCCCCCTTCTCGAGGCTCAGCCACGGGGGAGGGCGCCCCGCCGTTTTCCCACCGCGCCCCCCCCGTCTCCCGCGGTTGCTGCCCCCTCACCTGCCGCCGCCGCCGCCGCGCCTCCTTGCTCTCCTGCCCCCCCCCCGGTCTGGCGTGGGACTAGAGGACCCCGCTCCGCCTCCTCGCCTGCTCCGCCCCACCCCGCCCCGCCTGCCCCCCTCGGGCAAACAGCGCCCGCGGCCCCGCCTCCCGCGGTTGGAGGTCGCCGGAGGCGGGAGCCCCGTCGGGGGGGGGGCGAGGTGGGGCGGCCCAACAGGAATCCGCCGCCCCGCCGATGGGATCTTGAAGGGTCGGCGCGCCTTCCACCCCCACAGACTGCTTCCCCACGTTTCCAAAAGGAGGAGGAGGGGGCAGCGAGGAGCAGCCAGCCCCCCCTCCCCGCTCAACTTCAAGCCCCGCCCGCCTCCCCGCCTCTAGCCCTCAAACGGCGCTCTGTGCGTGCTCAGAGGTTCTCCCCCGAAGAGGAGGAGCAAGATTCGGGGTGAGGGGGGGGCAAGCGGGTAGCCCAGGATGGCTGGGGACTGGCGGAGGGTGCGGGCAAAGCGAGACACACGCACACACGGTGACACTGAGCCCGCGGGGACGGGGGGGGTGGCTGCTGCCGCCTCCCTGCCTGCTTTGACAGCCGTCGGGCTTTCCAGCCGCAGCAGACGCTCGCCCTACCCCGAAGCGGGGCGGTGTGTGTGTGTGTGTGTGTGTGTGCGCGCGCGCGCTCTGAGCCTCGGTCCGAGAGGGTGGTGGTGGTGGTGGTGGTCCTGTTCCGACCGAGGCCGCCCCCAAGCCTCTTTCGCAAGAACCCGTCTGCCCTGCCTCCCGCCCGCCTTTCTGCTGGAGCGCTGTCCCTGTTGGACTCCCGCCTGCCTGCCTGCCTGCCTGCCTGCCCCGCCAGCCTTGGCGAGGGGGTGGGGGGTGGGGCGGCGCCTTGCCTTCCGCGGGGCCCTGAGCGCCAGCGGCCGGGACTGGGCGGCGCTGAGCCCGACTCGCCCCTGGGACGGCCCTTCTCCGCCCAGCCCGAGCCCGAGCCCGAGCCCGCCCGCCGCTCCCTGGCGCCGCCGCCGCCGCCGCCGCTACTGCTTCTCCGGCCCAGGTAAGACCCCCCCCTTTCCAAACCTCCCTCCGGGGCTGTGCGCGTTTCCCCGAGGCCTCTCCCCCCCCCGCTCCACTTTGCCTCGGGGGGGGGGTGTCCAGAGCGCCCCAGCTCCCGCCGACCGGCTGCAGCACGTGGCGCGAGGGGCAGCGACAGCCCCGCGGGAACCTCCGCTGAGACGGGGCGCCGGGGCGGGATCCCCCCTCTCCACCCCACCCCACGCCCCTCTCCACCCCACCCCACCCCACCCCTGGGGCGCCTTCCATCCGGGCGCAGGGACGGGGCGGGACGGGGGGCTTCTTCCTGCCGAAACTCTTCGGGGCGGCAGCCTTCCCTCCCCCGCTCGCTCGCCCGTCCTATCCCGAGTGAGTCAGCCGGGAGGGGGGGGCGCCGCTTCCGAAGGCATCCTTCCTGGGGAAAAGTCCCGGGGGTCGGACGAGCTGCCGCTGCCTCTAGCGGGCTCCCTCCTCGGCGGGTGGGCGCCTCGGGGCCGGGCCGGGCTGGTGGGCCGGTGCTCCTGCTCCTTTCCGCTCTCCTCTCACCCCCGCGCCACAGGCCGGACCTCCCTCCCTCCCTCCCTCCCGATGCTGACCCTGGACAGCCGCCTGCCGGAGGGCGAGGAGACCCAGGATGGGGCGGAGAGGCCCTGCCTGCCGGAGGATCCGGATGCGTCGGACAGCCTGCAGGAGGGCGAGGCCCCAGGTCAGTCTGGCCGGGTGGGGGCAGTTCCCTGCAGGGAGCAGGGCAGAGGGCAGGGAGCACAGACGGGGGGGTGGGCAAAATAACGATCTTCCTGCCCCCCCCCACTTTCTCTCCTCCCCCCTCCCCACAGGGGAGCGGTGCCCCTTCTTCGAGGTGTATGAGATCAAGCCCCTCCGCTCTCAAGGCCCCCTCTTTCTCAAGGGGGTGCCCATCACGGCTCGGGTGGAGGGCACCGAGAGGTACACCACTGGCTCCAAGGTAAGAATGCAGGGAGGGGCCCGGGAAGGTCCTGAGGGGGCGGCGGTGACATGGCAGGGGTGCAGGAGCCACAAGTCAGGGAGGGCAGCCCCCCCCCAGGCCATAATGATGACTATGGCCTCCAGATGTCGGGCAGTCACCCAATCCATCGAGAGAGGCCCATTTCTGGCCTGGGGGTGCCTCTGAGTCAGCCCCGCAGCAGCAGGAAAGACAGACAGGGCCATGGGGGGTGGAGGTGGGGGGGTGTCTCCCATGGACTGGAAACTGATGCGGCCCTTCTGGGCGACCTGCTTTGAACTGGAGGAAAGGAACTGGATGAACAATGAGAATGTCCGACCAGCCGACCCTGCTGGTCACTCCTGGGACTTCCACCCCCAGCCCCCCCCAAGGCAGACAGGAAGAGATGGCTGGGACAAAAGCACAGGGCAGGAACTTCCTTTAAAACTACTGTATTAGAACTGGCCACTAGGCAAGTCTGCCTCTGCCCAGAGCATGCCAATGGGATTGGGAGGTGTTGTTGTTTGTTGTCCATGGAGTGAAAGCTAGTGCAGTCAGGAATCCAGGTTCCTTTTCTGTGTACAGCCTCCGTGGAAGTGACAAAGCGACCTGTGGGTGACTGCAAGGCACTCTCTTGGTGGAACTGCCACCTGAGGAAACACAGATATCCCAGGCCTCTTCTCCCACCCCCCCCCGTCCGTCCATCCTTGAAGTTCTCCTCTCCCCTCCCCTCCCGTGTGTGTGGTGTCTTTTGGGTTGCTTTTTAGGCTGGGAAATTGGTTTGCGATCGCTAAACTGTCTTCCAGGGGAAGAACTGACTTGGAGGAGTGGTGGAGGATTCCACACGCTTGCTCAAACAGAGGCCGGTCCCGTGTATTTCGTGGCAAGCATGGCTCTGCGGGTCTGGTCAGACGGTTGGCCATTCCAATCCACAGCCTCTGTTTCTCTCTTGCTGCTGATTATCCGAGCCCCCCCCCGCCCAGCCCACCTTCCTGGGGAGAGACAGAGCATCTCCACTGCCAGGAATGGCTTGTCCCCCCTCCCCCTCCCCATTTCCCAGGTGTGTGGCAGTGCAGGTGGGCAAGAGGGAGGGTCACCTTTTCTCTCTTGGCTCCATGACTCCTTCTCCCTGCCTTTTTGTACTTGGGATGGGCAGACTGGCAGGCAAGGAACTACCCTGCAGAGGGGCAGAGAAGGGAGGGGGGTTTCTTGCCCTCTGCGGCCAGTTGTGCAGTTCCCTTTTCTGTTTGGCTCTCTTCACATCGGGAGGGATCGCAGGATCCTCCCAGCACTTTGGAGCCAGTCCTGCGACATCTGTGGACTGGAGGAATCCTCTCTTTTTGAGGTGCATTGCTTCCTCCATCACTCCACCCCCCCCCTCCAATCTCATGTCCTTTCAAGCCTGCCTGCTGCTGGGGAATTGGCAACTTCCAGAATGCACCACCATACACAGCCCTGGTCAGCTCTTCCAAGCCGAAACCCTGGCTTCCTCCCTGGATCAATTGATCTCATGTTGTTTCTTCCTCACTTCGTACTACAGCCTTTCTGTGCCAGTCTTTGCACAATGCGGCACCGTGAGCCCAGTGTAGCGATCTTCACTAGATCTTTGCCTGAATCCCACTCCATCCTTCAGCCATTGGCGTCTGTCAGAATAACCACTGATAGGTATCTCTGAGGAACAGATCCTTTCCCCTTCACTGTCAAACTTCCATGCCTCCCTGCATCATGACGGAGAGCACTGAAGGCAGAGAGGATCGTGGCCACGATCCCCCGTAGTACGCCCTTCTGCTGATTCAATGGCCCTACTCTAGTTGTCCGGCTCCTCCATCACTGCCTCTCTCGGTTCCAGCCTCCAGTCGGGCTCATGACTGAGCCAAATCTTTAATCATCTCAATTTCTCATTGTCATCATTAAACGTACACAATTTTTCTAGAATCATCATATCATATATTTTTTCTTCTTCATCATGATGTAGTAATCCTGATTTTGCACTTACTGCTTCAGTGTTTGATATTTAAAATAATTTCAAGTCATTGCTTTTTCCATGCCAGGTAACATGACGTATCCTGTATCTCTTAAATTACTCTTGTTCTTCTCTCAGTTTCCAACACCTCCTTCATCTGTTTTCATTGTGGTGTTTTCCACCCACCCATTAAGTTGCACTAGAGCAGATTGTTTGAATCAGCTGGGTGAGTCAACTCCAGTGTTGGTTCCATTGATTCAATGGCCCTACTCTAGTTGTGACCTCCTAGGCTAAGCAACAGGATTTCAGGTGTATAGATAGAAGAGGGAAGGAGATACAGCACAACTTTGTCTGGTACTTTTAGCTCTTCTCCTAGGATGTACAGCTAGGCTGTTTCCAAGGCTTGTCAGAAGCTTTTGTGATGGTGAACCTTTTAGAGATCGAGTGCCCAAACTGTGATTCAAAACCCACTAATTTTTCGCAGGGTGCCAATACAGCAATTCTGTGAAGGGGCGATGTTGGGTGCCCACAGAAAGGACTCCAAGTGCCACCTTTGGCACCCATGCCATAGGTTCACCAGCACTGTTTTAGAACAACCCACAGCTTCTCCTGATCCACATAGCAATCACCTATAAAGCGTAGACGGAGCATTTTCTGAAGTTCTTTGGTGTCCTCCCGTGGCCAGGGTACATTTACAATACAGTCTCTTGTGCTGCTTCCTTTTCAGAACCCTGTTTGAAACCAGGCATTTCTTGCTCTGTTTGGGGCAAAAGCCTTGTGTTGCAACACCTTGAGCATTACCTTGCTTGCATGAGAAATTAATGCAATGGTCCTATAGTTACTGCACTCCTTTGGCATCTACTTTATTGGGGACTGAACTGTTAGGGGCCATTGTTTTCCAATTTTTTTACCATATTCTTGTTAGAGTTTTGAGAGATTCTTGTTAGAGTTTTGAGAGATTCAGTCTCTGTTATTTGAACTAACACTATTGCTATCTCTTCTGTCCATGTGGTTTATTTCTTCCAAGTGCTTTGAGAGTACGTTTCACTTCATTTTTAAAAACCAACAGGTTCTTAAATATTTTTCTTTTAAGGAATATGTCATTCTTCTATCTCTTTCTTATAGCTTTTCCCATATAGTTTCCTCTTTGCATTATTTTCTCCTGATAAAGAGAAAGGTTAAAATATTCCTCCATTCATTTTCAGTAGCTGTAATATTAAAGTTAAATTTCTTGGACCTTTTCTGTTTTGTTTGCAGTGATTTTCACACTAGTCCTCTTTGTCTCATGTGTGACTTGTTAACACATTTTTTTAAAAAAATACTGTACTGATTGACACTTTTCCTCTCTTTCTCTTTTGAGTACCAGAATAATATTTTGCAGTCTTCCATGATTATATTTTCTGTTTTAGTCCATGAGCTTTCTGGACTTTGGTCATTTGACTTGAGCAAAGCAAATCTGTTCTCTCCAGAGTCTTTACGTTCCTCGTGAATGTTATTTAAACTGTACTTTAGTACCACTGTGGTTTGACTGTTCTTTCACGGTTCTTCTCCAGCGTCGTTTTGTGGCCTGTGCCAGAGGTTTGTCTTCCAGTTACACAGTTGGGCGGTTTCTGTATCTACTGACTTGGGAATTCTGAGAGTAGAACCAGCTGTTGAGTTGCCCGTGCCCTGTGCTTGCAAGGAGCCCGCCCTGGCAACTGGACTCTGCAGAAGAGCAAAAACTCAACTCCACGTTGTTGCTAAAGCAAGGTTTCCTTTGGAAAGGTTTCCAGGAGGAGGTGGCCAGGGCAGGCGGCTCGCGGGGCTCCCTTGGCATTGTTTCTGGGGAGGACAAGGCGTGTCCTCTGCTTGTGAGCTCCTCCTCACACCCAACAATTGGCAACAGCAAGGCCTCTGCCAGGACTGACCTCCGCTGTGGAGCACCTTCTCCTTTTGTTCAGCCCACATTCTCCTTTTGTTCAGCCCTCATTGAGGGGGGAGGCAAGTCACCTGCAGTTTGGAGGGGCCAGGCTGGGGTGGGTTCTTCTCGGCCCCAAGCCAGCCTGCCTGTGTTTAACCTCAAATCTGTGGCCCCCTGGGAGAAGGGCCAGGCTGGGTGGCCTTGGACCGAAGCAGCACCTTCCCAGCATGCCCCTCCCCCAAGAAAAGGGAAGGGAAATGCACTTCTGTGTATTATCTGCCTAGAAAACCCTGAGCACGGTCACCACACATCAGGATTTGACTTGACAACACATGATTGTTGTTGTTGTTGTTGTTGTTGTTGTTGTCATTGGTTCATAGACTCATTTCCCTTGTGGACAGTGTGTAAATGGGGTCTCGGATAGAGTCCCAGGTTCCTGTGCCGCTGCTCCCCCACATGCGGTTTGTGACCAGTCACATGACTGATGGCACCTGAACCCAGAGCCTCGGGCTGGCTCAGGATGGAGCGGGACGGGTCCAAAAGCAGTTAGAACCTAAAATGCTGTGACTAAAAAAACAACAACAACAACAACACAGTATAACCTCCAACATGCATTGCTGTTACAGAGAAGATGAGGGAGGTTCTGCTTCTCCTGTTTGCCTCTGCAGCAACCCCAAGTTTTCCAAGTGCCGCCTGGGTGTCAGGAGGGAGGGAGGAGAGCCTGGTGCTCAGAGCAGGTGCCAGCCAAAGGCAGCAAGGCCCAGTGGGTGTGGGGGGAGGGAAGGCCATGGCGAAGAAGAGAGCCCTTTACAAGAGCCCTTTGGAAGCAGTGGCAGCTCAGGATTGGGGTGGGGAAATGCCTGAAATTGTGGGGTGAGGCAGCCCCCCCACAGGGCCCAGGGCCCCATCCTGAGGGATGCCTGGGGGGGGCACAACAGAAGCAGGCGGGCACCAGAGGGGGGGGCGCTTTCACTCACTCACAGGCACTCGGAAGCATTTCCTCATTTCCTGCTGGGGAAATTCCTCCTCAAGCCATCCTGGCCCATTTCCTTCCCAAGAGGTCTTCCCTGGGAGTGAGGGTCGGTGAGGCAGTCCTCAGAGAGAGCCCCCCCCCAAAAAAAAATATTGCAGCTGAGGCCAGGACCCACATCAATCGTGGCTCCTGGGTGGGGAAGCCACCCCCACTGCCCTTGGATCGTGGCTGTCCCACTGGCCTGTGGCTACTTCCCCAGATGTATGGCCCCTCCTCCTCAGAAACCCCAAGAGACCTGGAAGGCTGGGGGAGAGAGACATATCCTTTTGTCTTTTATCTTCCTTAATTTGTACCCTTTGTTGGCTGCCTTTCAAGGTGGCTCAGCAGGTCAAAAGAAGTCATCCTAAAAGCATGGACAGTTATAGATGTACAGTAATAATTTAAAATCCATTAATTAGAAATTGGGGTGTGCTGGGGGGGCAGCATCCGAGAGGCCTGCCTGAGCAAGTGCCCCCCCCCCCCATTGCCGCCATTCTCCCCGAGAGGACGGGGTGTGTGTGTCTGAGGTGGCACGGCAGGCCTCGAGGGGAGGGCGCCAGGGCTTCAGAGCCCCTCCTGTTTCTCCTGGGCAGGTGCGGCCAAACACCCTGTACTCCCTGCGGCTCACCCACGGGCAGTTCACCTGGACCATGAAGAAGAAGTTCAAGCATTTCCAGGAGCTCCACCGGGACCTTGTGCGGCATCGGATCCTCATGAACTTCCTCCCTCTCGCCCGGTGAGAACCAGGGACGACACACAACACACACACACACACACACACACACACACACGCGCGAAAAAAGGGGCTGGTGCCAGAAGTATGGGAAAGGCCAGGCGGAAGCTCCATGGGTGTCTGTGCAGCACCGGGCACAGGGTGGGGTGGGCGGACGCACACATGGTGCCCGGGGCGCTCAGTAGCTGGTCAGCGTTTTTGTCCAGCCAACCGGGAAATGCACCCGTGGCCGTGTGGTGCTACGTGCGCTTCTCCAAATGCCTTGTCAGCTGGATGGAATGGACACCGGCTCTTCCTCAGTGTGGAGCTCTGCCCGTCTGTGGCTGCCAAGCTTAAGCTGCCATGCCAGTTCATCTGCTGCTGTTGCCCCCAAAAGAAAAGCTTGTCTCAAGTAGAGCTTGCTAGTTTCAGGGGAGTGCACATTTTTTTTAATTTATTCTTTTGGGGTTTTGTTCCAGGTTGTGGGAAGGACATTTTCAATTGGCAATTCACTCTTCTGCAGTCAAAACCCACTTCTTCAGAGGCAGGCGGGCTCATGTTTGGGGGGGGAACGGTGATCCGGGTCTCTGGATGATAAGAGAGGTTTCTGTCCTTGCTCTCATGCGCCGGGTGGGACGCGGTGCCCCAAACCCTACGCCCAGCGGCTTGCAATCTGGCCTCTGAGGAAGTGCAGTTTGAAACCTCAGGCAACCACAGGGCTCTCTGGCCTTGATGAGGCTGCAGAATTGTGTCTTTTCCTTTTACTTGTGGGCCACTTTTCCGGGAACTATTTGGCTTTTGCCTTTGATGCGCTTGCCAACCAAAATGAAAGGAAGCTGGACCAGCTTTGGGGGGGGGGGGGATTCTGTGTTCCGGCTGAAGGCTGTCTGGGGTCCCTTGGCCTGGGCTCCCACAGCATGGTGCCCTCCAGATGTGTTGAACTACAACACCCATCCTACCCAGGTGGGGTGCACAGCCATCTTTGGGGTGGAGAGGAGGAAGGCTGAGCTCCAGCAAAGGCGGGCAGGGCAAGGGTTCCAGCCACAGTGGCAAAGCCCCCCCCGCGCCTCTTACAACCCAGAAGTGGAAAAACACGGCCATTATTCTTTCCACTCCGTGTGGTTTTGAAAAGTTGCTCTGTCAGATTTCTTTTTGTTTGTTTGTCTTTTCCAACCCTGTGACTCAGAGTTCATTACGAAACCCGATTCTTGGCCAGCAAAAGCTTCATTTTTGGTGGGAGAGCCTCCGCGGGAGGGATACTTCCGTTGCTTTGCCAGCAGCAGCAGAGGTGGACCCCCGCCGCCGCCGCCCTGAAGCCAGTCCTGTGGCCCACAAGCAGCTCGTACCTGGCTCTTGAGGCCTAGTGGGCGGATCCAGACTTTGGCAACGGGAGGGAAAGCTCATTTGAACAGCCAGGACTCAGCATTCCCACCAGCCCCAAAAGTCTGGGCTTTGAGTTGCTCCCCTCGGATGTGGCCACAAGGGTTTGCCAAAGCGGCCTGAGGTCCAGCTGGTCTGGGCCCTTGTCTGGCACCCCTGGTCCCCTAACCCTGCCCTGTTTTCGGAGGAGGCCGCTGCAGGCGGACGGTTTGGGCCTCTCCCTCCTTTGCCCACCTTACCTGAGGTTTGGGCGGAGGGAACCCCTTTCCCCTTTCTGACCCAACCCCCTGACACACACCCCCCGCGCAGGGAGTGGATCCTCAGGCCTCCTGCAGGGAAAAGGGGCAAGGAGCCCCCGCCCCCTGGGTGGCCCCTCCCGTGCCGCTGGCGGCAGTGGCATTTCCCTGGGGAACCTGTCCTCCTTAGCCAGCTGAGCAGCATTCTTGACTTAAAAGCTGCCGCTTGGGAAGAGCGGCCCTTGACACCTGTTTGCCCTTGGGTCCGCTCCCTCCTGCCCCCCTGCCCCCGCTGCTGCTCCTGGACTGGCCAGCCCAGACCTGGGGGGGGGAGATGGGGGCATGGCAAGTCTTTCTGGGCCCCTGACCCCCCGACCCCTACTCTTCCCTGCAGGTTTGCCCTGCAAGGCTCCCGGCTGGGAGGAAGCACCCTGGACCTGCCATCTCTGCCCCACGGGGGGGACGTTGCCCGCCGTGCATCCAGCAAACAGGTGGGCGTGGCGGCGGCGGGAGGCGGGAGGCAGAGATTTGGGACATGGGTCCATGGTGGGCAGAGAGCAGAAGAGCCGTTGGTGCCAGGGTCCTGCGAAGGAAGGCCAAACCTCTCCCCTCCCCTGTGCTTGCCTCCTGCAGAAACAGCTGGAGGGCTACCTCAACACCTTGCTGGAGAGCAGCTTCTATCGGGACTACCATGCCATGGTAAGGCTGCGTTCACCCACCCTGTTCTGGGCAGGAAGGTTTACACCTGGGGGAGGACAAGCGGTGCCTGGCCACAGGCTGGAGGCCACCAGGACAAGAGCAGAGCAGCAGGACTCCTCTGCCGTCCCCCCCCCCACTTTCCTCCGTCAATGCTGGAAACTGACAAACCCCCCTTTCCTCTGCTAGACAGAGTTTCTGGATGTCAGCCGGCTGTCCTTCATTCCGGACCTGGGATCCAAAGGCCTGTGAGTGAATCGGGACACACACACACACACACACACACACACACACACACACACACACACACACACACACTCCATCTCCTCAGAAGCTGCTCTTTGGGTGGGGGAGGGGGAGGGGACACCCCCCCCGTGGTTCCCCTTCAGTCTCCCCTGAGTCTGCTGAGCTGCACGTCTTACCTGTGCTTCATCTCCCTTCCCCCCTCCTCTGCCCCCCCCACCATGCAGTGAGGGCATGATCCTGAAGCGCTCAGGGGGCCACCGCCTCCAGGGCCTAAACTGTTCTGGGCGCCACCAGGTGTGCTACCGCTGGTCCAAGAGGTGAGTCCCTCCTGGGCGCTGGGTGGTGGGGGGTGTGATTGAGGGGGCTGCATGTATTCCCCTTCTCCCCGTGGCTGACTCTCCCCCCCCTACGTGGCCTGTCCAGGTGGCTGGTGGTGAAGGACTCCTTCCTCCTCTACATGAAGCCAGAGTCCGGCATCATCTCTTTCGTCCTCCTTTTCGACGTGGGCTTCAGCGTCCAGGTGGGCAAGAAGCCCACGGAGACGAAGTACGGGGTCCGCGTGGACAACACCTGCCGGTGAGGAAGGCGCATGCACACACCTGGGTTCCTTCCCCCACCGGGGAAGGGTGGGAGGGAGGGAGGCGGTGCTGGAGGCTTGGGGGGGCAAGTTGGGGGGGGGAGAAGGCACCCGGGTGTGTGTTTCCCGGAGGATGGGAAGGATGGGGGCTGAAGCCGGCCCGGAGGGACAGAGGGCAGGGAACGGCATGGGAAGGAAGGCAGAGCCCTAACCTTGAAGAGGGACATCGGGCTCTGGTGGAAACCAGCGCTGATGGGAGAGAGGGGCCAGGGAGCCTTCGGCAAGGGGCCTCTGCAGAAGCCAGGGGAAAACTCCGGAAGACTGCACGGGAACAGGCTGGCCTTCTGGCGGCAGGGGGATGGATTGGGTTGCGCTGGCTTCCCTGCCAGGGAGGACGGTGGCCATGGAAGTTGGAATCTGCTAAGGAGGGTGTAACAACTCATCTGCCGAATCAACTAGCCCTGAAAGTGGACGGCGCTGGAGTGTCAGGCCCATACCCGGCCATCGCCGGCAATGTGGGCCGCGGGGGCTACGCCGCAACGAGTAGGAGGGCCGCTGCGGTGGGCCTTGAAGCCTAGGGCGCGGGCGCGGGTGGAGCCACCGCAGGCGCAGATCTTGGTGGTAGTAGCAAATATTCAAATGAGAACTTTGAAGGCTGAAGTGGAGAAGGGTTCCATGTGAACAGCAGTTGGAGGAGGAGCAGATGGCTTGGAGAGGTCTCCATAAGAGGAGCTGGAGGCACCCAACGACTCTGCTTCCCTTTTCTCTCCCCCCTGGGGAGAGGGGCTTCACTGGCCCTCCAAGGCACACAGAGAAGAGCGCCCCTGCTGCCGTGTGGGTCCCTTGCACCCCAGACCCCCTGTGGGATCCTCTTAAATCTCCCCAGGGCCAGATGCAGGGGAGTGGTACAAAGAGACAGAGATCTAGTCTCATGCGCCCCCAGAGGCATCCAGGAAGCTTGACTAGATGGGCCTCTCTTGGCCTGATCCAGCATGGCTCTTCTTCGGTTCTTATGGATTGGGGCCTTCATGATCCTCCTCCTCCTCCTCCTGCAGGTCCCTGGTCCTCAAGTGCAGCAGCTACCGGCAGGCCCGCTGGTGGGGCCACCAGATCTCCGAGCTGGCCGAGAACAAGGGCCGGGACTTCCTGCACCTCCATCGCTACGAGGCCTTCGCTCCGGTGAGGAGGGAGACCCCGGCCCGCTGGTGAGAGTGGAGCCCAGCCATGGGTGGGGTGGGGTGGCCCTCTTTCTCCCCCTTCCTCACCATGCGCACGCATGCACTCTCTCTCTCTCTCTCTCCACATCCAGGTTCGTCAACGGTGCCGGATATTTTGCTGCCGTAGCTGATGCCCTGATGCAAGCCAAGGAGGAGATCTTCATCACAGACTGGTGGTGAGCCCCTCGGGTGCCCCACTGTGGGGGAGGGGGGAGGTCCTCCTCAGGCTGTAGGGAGGGCCAGGTTATGGGGTCCCAGAGCCCCCCCTCCCTTGGCCTTGTGAGTTGGTGGCAACCACATGCCCCATTCCCGAGGGGCCCCCTCTGCTCCAGGAGGTTCATAACCCAGGAACCCTAAAGTGACTTTCCAAACAGCAGGATCTGGAATGTGCCAGAAACCGTTGCCTCTGGAAAAGCGAGTCCCGTTGACATCATGTTCTGTTCAGAACTGGGGGCTGGGGGCCAATGTGTGTAATTGCTAGAGCTTTGCTGGAGGGGACCTGCTCGTTTTGGAAAGGGGGGGTCAGTGTGTGGTCCACCTGCAAGACACGGTCCTCCTTGGCCCATTCAGAAGCCCCTGTTTTATGGGGAGATGTGCCCACATTTCTCGGGAGCATGGACCTCTCAAGAATCCCTGGTGTGTTTTTGGAGGAGGGGGGGCCATGGGACACAGGAGGTGCCAGGACTGAGCCCTGTGGGGATCTGGCTCTAAAGGACTGGATGGCAGGCAGGAATTCAGCAGGTGATGCTTCCTCCGTCAAAATGGAGGAGCCAGCGGGGAGAAGGGAAGAGGCCCACACTCAGCCCCAAGGTAGCCCTGCAAGTCCACCCCCAAAAAAACCCCAAGGACAGAAAGTGGGGAGGGAATTACCTCTGGGTTCCTGTGTGCAAACATGCCCCCTCCCACTGCCGCGCCCCACACACGGCTGCCTCTGGCCCTTCCAGGCTCAGCCCGGAGGTTTACCTGAAGCGTCCTGCCCAGTCGGACGAATGGCGTCTGGATCTCATCCTGAAGCACAAAGCGGTGGGTGAGCTGGGGGGGTGGGGGGTGGGGGGGGGAGCGTGGAGGGGAGCAGGCAGGGGAAGGGAGGCCGGGGTCCCTTCCAGCTGCTGGTGCTGGGGCCCCCAACCCTCCTCTTCTCTCCCCCCCCCCCCTTGCCATTTGCAGGAGGAGGGGGTGCGCGTCTGTGTCTTGCTTTTCAAGGAGGTGGGGCTGGCCTTGGGCATCAACAGCGATTACAGCAAGAGGGCCCTGATGCTGCTGCACCCCAACATCAAGGTGGGAAAAAGCCCCCCCCCCGCCCTGCCCCAGGGATGGATATTTGGGCACCTTCCCCCCCCCACCCCACCCTCTGGCCTGGCCTGGCCCACCAGGTCCATGCCCCCCACACACACACACACACACACACACACACACACACACACCGGCCTCCCTCTCCCTCTGGGTGTCCCCCCCCCTTTCTCCTGCCGCCTCCACCGGCTGGTCACACCTTGGCTTGCAAATCAAGGCCCAGTTTGCTTGAGCGCAAGAGCCGGCCGGTCCCTGCACAATCTCCCCCCCCCCCTTTGAGGACGAAGGCCGGAGGGAGAAGGCTTGGAGGAGGGCCTGGCTCCATTAAGGCCCCACCAGAGAGACTCCCTAGGGAGGGGCGCCCCCTTCACCCCATGGAGGTGTCTTCTTCTGCGGGAGGGGCCCATCGAAGGCTGCGGTGGAGAAAGGGTCCCTTAAAGGCCAGCCAGTTTGATTTGGCATCTGCCTCTGAGCAAGGGGGCAGCCTCCAGGGGGTCTGGGGAGGGGGGACGGACGGACAGGGCCACAGAAGGGTGAGGAGGCCAACAGGTGTGCTGGAGCCAGCTTCTAGGCAGGGCCAAGTGTCTCCTTGGCCTTCCGTGCCCAAGGCCCCCCTCCCTTTCTCCTCCCTGCAGGTCATGCGCCATCCTGACCACGTCTCCTCCATCATCTTCCTCTGGGCCCACCACGAGAAGCTGGTGGTGGTGGACCAGCGGGTGGCCTTCCTGGGGGGGCTGGACCTGGCCTACGGGCGCTGGGACACTCACGAGTACCGCCTCACGGATCTGGATGGGGAGAGCTCCCCCGGCTCCAAGGTGAGGAGCGGCCGGCGGACTGACTGACCGACCGAGGGGGGCCAAGGGGCCTTCCTCTCCCTTCTCCTTCCCCCTGTGCTGCTGCCCCCTGCCTCCTCTCTCTCTCTCTCTCTCTCTCTCTCTCTCTCTCTCTTGCAGTGGCTTCCCCTTCCCTCCCTCCCTCCCTCCCCCTCCGAGGGCTCTCCCTCAGCACCTTTTGCAGGACCTCCTGGGCTTTTGGATTGGCCTGCCTTCCCCAAACAGCCAGAGGTGGCTCAAGAGGCCATGCATGGCCAGCAACCTGAAGCAGCAGCACCAGCCGGCCCTGCCCTCTGCCGGCCCTTTTCAACGGGGCCCCCATTCCTGTCGCCCTCCCTGTCTCCCCCTTTTGCTCTCCTGCTTCTGATGTCCCCCCATTTCCTTTTTCCTTTCCTTTCTTTTCTTGGCTTTCAGCTGCAAGCGCCCTGCTCTCTGTCCGGGGCCACCGGCCGGCCGCCTCCTGCTGACCCTCTCTCTCTCTCAGGGTGGGGCTGCCCACTCGGAGGGGGACGAGGCCCCCGTTGACCTGGCCACGAACCAGCGCCTCTGGCTAGGCAAGGACTACAGCAACCTGATTGCCAAAGACTGGGTGCAGCTGGACAAGCCCTTTGAAGGTGAGCCTCCGTGGCGGGTGAGCCAGCCTCCTGGGCTGGCCCCTTCCCGGTGGGACACAGAGGCCTTACCAGGTCATTCCTGGGACCAGCTTGGAAGGGACCCACCCACCCCCCACACCCCACACCCCACACGCACCCAGATAATCTCTCCCTGCCTGTCTTTCTGCAACGCCTGTTGTGGCAGAATTTTAAGCCTTGAGCCCTCCCTTTCCAAACTTCCTTTCTTTCTTGACCTAATAAAGGTATTTGTGGAAATAAAGGTCACTGGGGAGCCTGTGTGCTGGTGCGGAGAGAGGGATGTACTAGGGTATGGGAGAGAGACACGGGTTCAAGCCCCCACCTGGCCCCATATAGAGGCACGAGACTGGGCGTCTGTGCCAGAAGCCCGTCTCTGATTTCTCGCTCTGTGAACCCAATTAGGGTTGCCAAAAGCCAGGCACCTTTTCTAAAGTGCCGACCCTGAAGCTCTGAACGCCAAGGTCACTTGTTCTCTGAGTCCCTGGCCCCACACGGAGTGGGGCTGGGCTGGCCCAGGCCTCTCCTCCTGCCCCCCCACCCCCCTCCTCCATGGGGAAGCCCCAGCACCACAAGAAGAGCCGGGGGGTCCCTTGTCCTCTGTGGAGGTGGCCTTGGGCCCCTCGTCCAGCCCTGACCGATGGTCCTTCTCTCCTCCCTCCCTCCCTCCCTTTTGCCTGGGTGTGTTAAGATTTCCTCGACAGGAGCGAGACCCCCCGGATGCCCTGGCGGGACGTGGGGGTGGCCGTTCAGGGTGCCGCAGCAAGAGACGTGGCAAGGCACTTCATCCAGCGATGGAATTTCACCAAGGTGAGCCTGGGGAAGCCCAGGGAATGCAGGGGGGGTCTGCAGACTGATTCCCTCCCCCGACCTCAGGGGCTAAATGCCCCCCACCTCCTGAAATCCTGGGGCTGGAAATGGGTGCATTTGCAGGAGTGCCGGGCCCACCCCTGGAGGCACAAACCCTCCAGTGGCGGGTCTGCCTTTCCCCCCCCCCACCCAAAAGACCAGGGCCCCTCCAGGATCCTGACCCCTCCCCTCCCCCCTCTCTTTCTCAGACGATGAAGCCGAAATACAAGGCCCCCGAGTACCCCCACCTGCTCCCCAAGTCCCCCCAAGTGGTCCCGCCCCTCCCTTTCTCGCTGCCTGGGGCCCAGACTGCCAGCGTCCAGGTAAGAAAGCCAGGAGGGAGAGGGCTTTATAATTGGGGGAGATGAGTGTGTGTGTGTGTGTGTGTCACTTTCATCTCTGCATGGTGAAGCTTTATGGGAGGCCCAGTTGGAAGAGGGGGGCTTTTTAATTTATTTTTAATATTTTTACCCTGCCTTTCTCCTTGGAAAAGGGGGGGTGCCTTCCCACCTCCCCCAGTGAGCCCCGGAGGCTGTGCTCTTTCCCCTCCCATGGTTGACGCTGGGCTGTGGCTTCCCTCTGTGGGTGGGGCCCCTTTTCTCTTCCCCCCCCCAAGAGAAACCCCACCTGAGAGCTGCCACCCCCCTTCCCCCCCCCGGCCAGGTGCTGCGTTCCGTGGACCGCTGGTCCGCCGGCCTCCACGAGTGCTCCATCTACCAGGCTTACCTGCATGTCATTGAGAACAGCCAGCACTACCTGTACATTGAGGTAAGCCAGGGCAGGAAAGAGGGGGCTGGTCTGGGGCCCCGCCCGCCCGCCTGCCCGCCCACTCACCCTCCCTTTTGGCAGAGAAAGGAGCCTGAGGGATGTTCAGCTTGGAAGAGGGAGCAGAGGCAGGGAGGGAAGGCAGCCTTCCTGAGCCCAGGACAGAGAGGCTGTTCCAGAGGGAACAGGAAAAACCACTCTGCGCGTGTCCTCAGAGCCCTGGCCTTGGACGTCCCGTGTGCATCGTGGGGTCTGATAAAAGCCACCATTCCTGCCAAATGGGAGACAAGAGGGGGGAGTAGAGGAGGGAATGGGACCCTCTTTCATAGGAAGGGGGGAAAGGAGGGCCAAAACTGAAGGTGTTCTGGGGTGGGGAGGGGAGATGCAGGGTGGGCCACATTTGCAGCTCCACACCTTGGAAGGGGGGTGGGGTGGAATGGAGACCAGATGACCCTGAGAGCGTGCACACACACACACACACACACACACACACACACACACACACACACACACACACACACACACACACACACACACACACAGGGTCCTTGGCACAGATCCATCTTCCTGTGGCCCTGAGCCAAACAGGAGCCTCTAATGTTGAGCCCAGGGTGCTCCTGGGGGCAGCGTTTGGGGCCGTTCTCTGTGCGCTCCTTGCGCCCTTGGCTTGCGTGACATTTCACCCACACCCACCACAGAACCAGTTCTTCATCAGCTGCGCAGACGGGCGCTCTGTGCTCAACACCGTGGGGGACGCCATCGTGGACCGAGTGCTGCGAGCCCACAGGTGGGGGGCCTCCCTAGGGTGCCCCTTTCCCCAAGGCACTCAAGGCTGACATCCTCTGTTCCTCCTCCTCCTCCTCCTCCCCCCATTCTCCCCCCAACCACCCCATGGGGTAGATCAGCGGGAGGGAGGGAGGTCGGCTGACCCCAGTGTGCTGCTGCTGGGGGAGGGTTGATGGGGTTGGAGGGGTGGACTGCTCCCCCGGACACTTGGGGAGATGGCACTCAGCCGGCAGGGCCGTTCCTGTGCCACAGTGGCTCCCATAAAGCCCTGGGCCTGCAGGTGGGAGAGCTCTGCACATGGTCAGAGGCACTCCCAACCACCACAGGATGCCCTAGGAGGCATGCGTAGGATGGGGCCCCAGGAGGGTGGGGGGAATGTGTCACGCCCGCTCCCGCTAAGTCCCGACTCCCCCTTGGCAGTGAGAAGGTGGTGTTCCGTGTTTACGTCCTGCTCCCTCTCCTGCCTGGCTTTGAGGGGGACATCGCGCAGGGGGGAGGCAACTCCATCCAGGCCATCTTGCACTTTACCTACCGGTGAGTTGTGGGGCTGTGGGGTGGGCGAAGGGGGGGGGCACACATGCGCGTGTGTACATGCGGTGGTCAGCAGGTGGCTGAGAGGAAGGTGTGCCTGCATTTGTGTCTTCCCCTGTGTTGAGATGTTTGGGGTGTTTTAGGCGCTGGGGTGACCAGGAAAGGCAGGAAGGGCCCCCACTGAGGATGAGGAGGGTGAGGTGGGAGTAGGTGGGCTCGGGGGACCCATGACCACCATTTGTCTCTTCTCTCTCTTTTCTCTCTTCCCCCCACCCCTTCCCCGGTCCCTTTTGCAGGACTCTGTGTCGTGGGGAAGCCTCCATTGTCAGCCGCCTCAGAGCTGTTAGTAAGTGCCCGAGGGGCAGAAGAAAGCCAACTCAGACCCCCACCCGGTGCCTCACCAACCCCCAACCCCCAGTTGCCTCTGGGGACAGAGCCCTGGAGAAGCTATATTTTTGGGTGGCCACCTGAGTGGTGGCTGTTTCCAGTCTGTGCCTGAGATTTCGTGGGGACCCCTCTGAACTCGACCAGAGGCATCTGCCTGTTGCTCACATCCTGCCCTTTCTCTCTCCTCTCCTCCCTGTCCCCACCCACTGCCCCCCACCTGCAGTGGGGGAGGACTGGAAGAACTACATCTCTTTCTGCAGCCTGCGGACCCACGGCGAGCTGCACGGGAAGCTCCTGACGGAGCTGGTGTACGTCCACAGCAAGCTGCTGATTGCAGATGACCGCCGTGTCCTCATTGGTGAGGCGCCTCCTCTCCAGCGCTGGTCCAGGAATGACGTTCCCAGTTTCGCTCATGGGACCAGACGGGATGGGTTGGGGGTTGGGGGGGAGTACTTTAGGTCTTGGGCTCCAATCCAGCTGCTCCAGCTTGCTCAGCGCCCCCCCCCCCAGAATCCTTTTCTTGTGACTCCCCTGCTAGAGGTTTTGCAAAGGGCTCCCCTCCATCCTCAACAGCAGAAACGTGGCTTTAAATGCTTGATGGCAAGTGGTGAAGACGTAGCTTAGAAGCTCGCTGGTGGGCCAACCCCTTCCCTTGGGCCTCCACCCCCACCCCCACACGCCACATGAGCCTCCCCCCCCCCCGTTAAAAATGGTCACCCTGCCCTCTCCCTCTTGCTCTCAGGTTCCGCCAACATTAATGACCGGAGCCTCCTGGGGAAGCGGGATAGCGAGGTGGCTGTGCTGGTGGAGGACACGGAGTGGGTGGCTTCCCTCATGGGCGGGCAGGAATACCCGGCGGGCGCCTTTGCCCTGAGCCTGCGCCTGGACTGCTTCAGGTGAGCCGGGGCACCTCCTCGGGGGGGGGGCAGGAAGGGCCTCCGGGGCCAGGTTCCAGGCCATCATTTCCAGATAGGCCAGGCAAACTCTGTGTGTGTGTGTGGGGGGGTAGGGTTAGGCTCATGGAGGGCAGTGCCCCTCCACCAGTTCGAATCATGGCTCCTGCCCTGAATGGCCATCGAGAACCTCCTCCTCCTCCCCCCCCCCCTTCTGCTCTCCTTCGGGCCCACAAAGCCACAGGCGTGCAGTGAATTCAGACGGATCCAAGGGGCTTTCTTTTCTCCTTTATTCTTTAACTTTTGCATCCCAAATGTACTTCCTGCCATGACCTTCAAGGCTAGGAGTAGAGATATTGGGCCCCTCCCCCACCAAATCTTAGAAAGACCACACAACCACACCACACCCCAAAAAAGTGAAATCAGAAGGGAGCTGTTTTAGATGCTTTTAGCAAATTTTGGGCTATAAATTGGGTGCCATGGGAGAAGGGGAAACACAGAACCCAAAGCTTCCCCCCCACCCCCTCACAGTACAGTCCCTGCCACCTAGACCAGTGACGGCAAACCTTTTAGAGACCGAGTGCCCAAAATGTGATTCAAAACCCACTCATTTTTTGCAAAGTGCCAATAAAGCAATTTAACCTGAATGCAGGTGGCTTTTGTAAAGGGGCGATGTCGGGTGCCCACAGAAAGGGCTCTTTCGAGTGCCACCTTTGGCACCCGTGCCATAGGTTTCCTAGCACTGACCTAGACCAATCCCCCCCCCATGAACAAACACCTTTTTAGGAACCCTGGGGTGCCAGCCACAAAAGCAGCTGGGAAGGGGCCTGTGGCTCCCATCCTGTTGTCCCTCCTCGGATGTGGTCCTGAGCCCTTCCCCACTTCCTGGTCAAAGCTTTGGCATCCGAAGCACCTTCTCTATCCATCCCACAGGGGTGGGGGTGGGGGTGGGGGTGGAGTGGGGGGTGGAGTGGTGCCCAGGAGGAGAGCCAGGATTCACACCCCCACACACTGAGCAGAGCCAGGCCCGTCGATCCATCCAGCCCAGGAGTCCAGCTCCAACAGGCCAAGGGCCCCGTCACCCCAGGGGGAGTCTCCTACCTGAGAGACAAGGCAGAGAGGCCTGCAGGAGGGACCCGGCAGGTCCAGAGCCTGGATGGGGGAAACAGAGTTGTTCTGGGAGGACTGGCCTTCCCTCCCGGCGGGGGGCAGGCACAGAAGGGCCCTCTTGGGAGGTGGGCAGAGAGGGCGCTGGACCCATCAAGGACCTTGGCTCTCCAGGATCTGTGCCTGGAAGAGAGCCTCCCATCCAAGGTACCCAGGACCAGGCAGGATGAAGCACAGCATTTCAAGGGAACCCCCCTTCTCCTCCCTGGCAGGTGCGTTTTGGGGGTGACCTCTGACCCTGATGCCGAGATTCAAGACCCCATCAGCGACCGCTTCTTCCATGAGGTCTGGCAAGCCCGAGCTTCTTCCAACGCCGACATCTACGAGCAGGTGGGAGGCTGCCCCACAGGGCCAGGGCTTACCTGGCAAGGGGTGGGGGATTCAGGGAGGGAGGCCAGGTGCTCCTTCAGAAACCCAAGAGCTGAAGGGGGGGATAGAGCCCTGGGGTGGGTTTTGGAAAGCAAACCAGGGTAGCCTCCTCCCCGCCCCCCTCCCAGCATGCAGTGCTGCAGCATCCCTGGGACCACAAGCCTTGTGTGAACAGCCTCAAGGCAGAGGATTCCCCCCCCTGCAAAAAAAAACCCTCCTTGAAAGCACCAGAATCACCTAAAAGTGGGCTCTCCTCTGTCCTCCCCCTCCCTCTCTCCTTCCCTCTCTCTTGGGGGCAGGTCTTCCGCTGCCTCCCCACCAACGCTGTGCAGTCCCACCGGGCCCTGCGCGAGTACGTGGCCGTGGAGAACCTGGCCTCGGCCAGCCCCAGCCTCGCTCGGGACCACCTGCGCCTGGTGCAGGGCCACCTGGTCCAGTTCCCCTTGGACTTCTTGGCCGAGGAGTCTCTCCTGCCTCCCCTCAACAGCAAGGAGGGCATGATCCCCGTGGAGGTGTGGACCTGAGGCAGCGCACACACTGGAGCCCCAAGGAGCAGGAGAGCAGGCCAGGCCCAGGCTTTCCAAGTGACCCGTGTGGTTGCCAGTACCTCTCCGCAGCCTCTCAGGCCCAGCTGCGTGCACATGCACACACTCCCCATTGGCGAAGCCCCCCCCCCAATCTTTGCTGCCTGCCTTGGCACTGATGTGATTTGCTGCTATGAAGCCACTCCGTATTCAGCTTCCCTCAACTCCCAGAGAGAGAGACTAAGGATCACTCTCCAAGGACCAAACCACTTGCCCCTTTTGCCCCCCCCCTGCATCTCCTCCTCCTCCTCCTCCCCTGGGGCAAAGCAAGCCTTCCCCCATTTGTACCACCAGCAACTACACTGGCCCCACCCAGCAGGTGACGAGGGCGGGCACCCGGGGCTCCTGCTGCGGGCCTTCTTGGCCCATCACGTCTTCCAAACATTCCTAGAGGCTGGGGTCGGCAGGGAAGGAATGAGCCTCCCCCCCCCCCGTCCACATTCTGTTCACACCTGCCAGCTCCACCTGGGCCTGTCCCAGCCCTGGCCATGCCACCCGCCTTGTCCCAGGGCTCCCTTTGCACCAAAGCATTCGGTTGGATGCCAACTGGTCTCACGTCAGTGCTTCCAGCCAGGACAGGAGCTTTCCTTTTCGGGAGGGGCTCCAGGAGAACCTTCGGCAGCCCCCCTCCCCCAAGGCTAGGCATCCAACAGAGTGCTGCTGAGCAAATTGTGCTGCCTGAGACCGGTGTTAGCAACTGTCTCCCAGATGGTCTCTCGGTGTCTTCGTGGGGAAGCGAAGGAGGGTGGCCTCCCCCCTAAGGAGAGGGTGCTGAGCCGGTGCCCAGGGGACCCCCTCCCCATCCTCCTCCTCCACAGGAGCTCCCTGGCTGGGACAGCTCCTCTCTCTTGCCTGGCCTGGCTGTCACCCCCTAGGGCATCACTGCAGGCAACGGATGAGGGAGGGCTGCTCAAGGACAGCATTCGGGAGCGGCTGGTCTCTTGTGAAACAATAAACAGCCTTGCTTTCCCCCTGAGCGCCGGGGCCTGTCTTTGCTCACCAATGAGTCAGCACTTGCCTTCCCACCACTGCCACTGGCCGTGACCACAACGTGGCTTCTCTCTGGGCAGCTGCTCAGATGGAGGACCATAAATCCTGCCCCACTGAGGTTGGCGCAAAGGAACCCCCCCCTTTGCTTTGTGCCACCACCGCAGAAAGGGTGGAAATGCTACTGCTGGCAGCCTTTGCCCACAGCAAGATGGGAAGGCAGGATGCGGGGGCACATGGGTTCCTTGTTTGCAGAGGTGCAGCTGCCTGGCCACGCAAGGGAGCCAGAGGGAAGGGGTACTGCTATTTGCAATGTAGTGGGGGTGGTGGGGGGGGGTGGGGTGGGGGGGGAGGGAGCCCACCCCAGAGAAGGATGGAGATGGTTTCTCCAACTACAGTACTACGTCGCCTGGTTTATTTATTTATTTTAGAGTATTTTTACGCCACCTTTCTCCTTGGAAAAGGATCCAAGGGGGCAGTTAAAAGGAGAGTACTGTAAAATTTCATGTAAAGTTATGAGTGATGGAAACTAACATTGAAACATAGTTAACTGCTGGATGAGGGCCTGCACCTGCAACCAAGGGCACAGCTGGCACCTAGAAGCCAAGGGGGGTGGCAGAGGGGAAGAGTGTGGGTGCTTCCTCCCCTCGGAAAGTGAGTCCGGCTCAACTAAGTGGCCCAGCCTTTCCACCGGAGGCATCCCAACCCTACAGTGTGGTGTCTTTTTCCACACCGAGGGCAGCTCCACATTTCCAGGGGGCTTCGTGGACGCCGCCCTGGGCAATGGCCCTCCAGCGTGGCTTTGCACAGGCACCTGATAAGAAGCCAGCTGAGCGGACGAGCAGCCCTGGTGTGTGTGTGTGTGTGTGTGTGTGTGTGTGTGTGTGTGTGTGTGTGTGTGTGTGTCTGGGTGGGGGTGGGGGTGGGGAGTCCTGGGCGTGGGGGCCTGGACAGGCAAGGCTTCCGAGCCCTTAGGCCAGAGAAGCCCCCTGCCCGCCTACCCCCCCCCCGGAAATGAATCCCTTGTAGGGCTGAAGCATCTTGATCCAGACCAGGCCAAACGGTCAAACTCCTTCTGCCGCTGGAGGACACCCCCCCCGATAATTCCTTCCTCCTCGGGCCGGTGGGGAGAGAGAGACCCCCACACACCGCTTCCCCGGGCAAAGCGGAACTCATCGGGGGTCAGGCCGCTTTTGGGTGGGTGGGTGGGTGGGGGGGGAGAAGCCTTTCTGCGAAGGGGGGGGGCAGGGTTGCCGAGGGGGCAAGAGGCCCCGGGGAAAGGTCCTCCTTCCCTCCAGGTATGCTGTGTGTGTGTGTGTGTGTGTGTGTGTGTGTGTGTGTGTGTGTGTGTGTGTGTGTGTGTGTGTGTGTGTGTGTGTGTGTCACCGGTTCCTTCCTCCGTCCGTCCGTCCCCGGTGTGAGTAGAGGGCGGGCGGGCTCCCTTCTCTTTCTCCCCCCCCCCACAACCGCCGAAGCCATTTCCATCTACCGACACCTTCCCGCCCCCCCCCGCCGCCCCGTCTCCTTCCTCCAAGAGGCTCCTCCGGGAATCAGGGGGTGGGGGGGACTTCCCCCCCAACACACACACACACACACACCGCTGCGCCGAAGAGGGGAGAAAGAGCCCCCCCCTCCACCGAACGACGCCGCCCGCCCCCGCCCAGACCATCCTCCACAACAGCGCACGGCCTCTCGAGTCCCCTCGCTCACTTCCGCCACACTCACGTCACCCGCGGGCCCATTTTCGACCGACGACGGAGGCCTTTCGCGGGGCCTGCCCTGCCAGGAGGGGCGTCCCATTCCTTTTCCTAAAACGCCGTCAGTTCCGCCACTCTTTTACGACTGCGCATGCTCACGGAAAGGGTGGGCCCCCGCGGCAGTTTCTACGCATGCGTCCCAGTTCGTTCACCCTCCCCTCTTTCATTCAACGCTCCGCCTCTTTCCCCCCCCCCCCTCCCCTCTCTCGCCCCGCTCCCAGGCGCATGCGGGGAGAGGTTCCGCCGCTCCGCGCGCGCCCTCGGCCTCGCCGACGGCCCCGGATCGTGCGCTTGCGCGCGGGCGTCCCCGCCCCCACAGCCTCGGCGCCTGCGCAGTGGGGCGGCGCTGCCATCCCGGGCGCCTGTCAGTCAGCCCTTCAGTCGGGGCGAGCCAAGGAAGGAAGGAAGGAAGGAAGGAAGGAAGGAAGCCGCCGCCACGCGATGGGGCCGCAGCCCTGAAGAAGAGCCCCCGCCTGGCAATCAGCCCCCCCCAAGGAGAGAAGGAGGGAGGGGAGGGGAGCCCCCCCCACGCCGCCGCCGCCCCCACCCCCCACCGCCATGGCCGACCCGGCCCCCGCCCGCAGCCTCGACGACATCGACCTCTCCGCCCTCCGGGTGAGCGGGGCTGGGAGGGGGGCAGGAGGGGGGTGGGGGGGGGGGGTCGGGCGTCCTTGCCCGGGAGGGGGGGAGGGGAAATGGATCCGTTGCCCGTGGCCCGCCTTCCCCCCCCTCCCCCGCCAAGGCCTGCGCCCTCCCCCTCCCCCTCCCCGTCCTCTGCAAGGCGAGCGCCGCTTCCTCCCCCCCAACCCCCCACCCCGCACACGCACACACACTTTGCATCCTGCGGCAGAGCCTCGGCTCCGGGGGCGGGGGGGGGGAAGAGGAGGAGGAGGAGGATCGGAGTCCGGCCGGCCCTCCCGTGGGGGGGGGTGGGGGTGGGGCGCTGCTCCCGCCGCCACCGGACCCCTCCCCCATCATCGGGCCCAGTTTTGCTTTCCGGAGGGCCGAGCGAGGGAGGGGGGGGGAGATCTTTACGAAGGAGCCTCCCAGGGCCCCCAAGAGGCGGCGGGCGGGGGTGGGGGGGGGGGGGGGGGGGGCGAGCGAGCGAGAGCCAGGAGGGGAGAAGGGCCCGGGCTCCGTCTGCGGTTCCCCCCCCCCTGCGTTGCCCCCTCTCCTTCCGAGCGGGACAGGAGGAGCCCGGTTGCATAAGCGGCGCGGGGGGGGTTTCTTTCCTCCGCCCCCCCCCCAAGAGGGACTGGGAGCACACTTGGGGTTCCCCGGGGAGGTCTGCCGGCATCCCCCTCCCGCGGAGGAAAGGCACTGGATGGAGCTGGGGGGGGGCTCTGCGGGGTGAGGGCGCCGAGGGAGAGCCCAGCTGGCGCAGGGAGGGGTTGCCCTGCCAGGCCTCCTCTTCCTCCTCCTCCCCCCCCCGCCCCCGCAAAGGTGGCCACCTGCCTGCCTTCCTTGCTGCACCTGCAGGGCTCCTCCTCCTCCTCCTCCTCCTCCTGAGGTTCTGGGGCCACAGCCCTGGTTCACAGGACGCCCCCCCTCCCACCGCCGCCTCCCCTGCTCAAGGCTGGACTAAGCTCTTTCGGACCCTCATTCGCTGGTGTCCAAAACCCCTGGGTGGACGGGCGGGCGGGGGTCAGGAGAGAGAGCGGCCCCCTTTAGGCCCTCACATTTTCCTTCTGCAGGTTCCTTATCCAGCCATGCCTGGGAGGAGCCCGTCCTTGCTGGCCTTCCACCACCTTATAATTCACAGGGGAGACTCCAGGCGGGAAGGGCCATGCAGCCGGTCTGGCTTGGGAACCTCATTTTCACGGCTGTGTGTTATTGCACACCAATGACAAGGAATAGGGGTTGTACCAAATGGCGGAGGACGTCCTTGCCTGCAGGGTAGCAGCAGCAGCAGCAGATCCAGGTTCAGCCCCCAGCAACTGCTCTTCTTGGTCAGACTGTGAAGGCCTTGTGCCCACAGCCATGCAGAGCTGTGTTGCTGCCAGTCAGAGTAAGTGGCATTAGATGCACCGAGGTCCAGGCGTGGGTAGAAGACCCAGCGTCACTGTTCCTAAGCCGAGGTGCCAGGCTCAGGAGGGTTTTTGCTTGTAGCACTAACTTCCCAGGTGGATTCAGGCAGTAGCAGATTTGTTCTCTTTTAAGGGCTGCCTTTGTTTAGTTTTTTTTCTTTTGTTTAGTTGGGCCTGGATTTAGGAGGCTAAATAAAATCTGCTTCTGGTGACTTGCATCTCTTTCTTTCTCTCTCTCTCTCTCTGTTTGGCTATGTTACTGTAAAAGGCATGCTTGTTGCAGGTGGGGATGGGAGGCAGGTTTAATTCTTTCTCCAGAAGGGCCTGCTCTCTACTGCTTGGGGCTGGGTGGGGTGGGTGGTTCAGCAAGGGAATCCTTGTGTGTCTCTGGTGAGATCAGAAGGGCCGTGTTCCAGGGAGGGGCCGGTGAGTTGTAGGGACAGATGCACCATTGCTGGTATGCAGGGCACAGTTCTCGCCTGGGGATTTGCCTCCTTGGGTGGTTAGGAGAGGAGCACTCACCTGTTGCTTCCTCTGAGTTGTTTTCTTCTCAGGCTTACGTCCGCAATGGCGTCTCTTCTCCCCCTTTCCTTCTCTCCATGGTTAAATAAAAGAAGGGGTGGGGAGGGCTGCTGCCGGTTGGGGTGCTTCACCTCGGCCTTCTCAGCCCCAGAGGGAAGGGAGCCCTTTGGAATGCAGCCTGCCTCTCTTGCAGGGAAGGCCGAGATCTCACCCCTGGCAGGTTGCACCATGTTGTGTTCCAGGTGGATTCAGGAGCCACTGGCTGACTCCCACACCTCTGCTGATCTGTTTTCCCACCACCGAAGCCTCCTGCCCTTGAGGAGGTGTTGTGAGAATCCGCCTCAGGGCAAAGGTGCCAGAGGTGGAGCTGAGGGAGAAGCTCAGAAGGTTTTCTTGAAGGCAAGTTAAAACGAAGCCGCTTGCTAGAAAGATCCTGGAGTCGACCTGTGTCACTTTCTCAGAAAAGCCAAGGAGGGAGGTTTTCTTCCCAAAGAGGAAACCTCATATGCCTGCTTCTCCTTAACACCTGTGTAAGGGGGCACCCTACCAGCCAACAGAGTCCCCCCCCCTCTTTCTCTCCTGTGCTTCCTGCCCTTCTGGAGTGGGTGCACGGGTACAGCTGCCTTTCTGGGTCATCTCCTCACAAGCCGGTTTTCCTGCCTGGAAACAGAGAAGACAAATGTATCATAAAACACTCTACCCACAGCAGAGGTGGGACTCTGTAGCAGCAAGATAAACAGTGGCGAGGAATAGATTTCATTCAGCTTGGCACAAACGAGTGAAATGTTTTGCCACCACTGCATGCAGTTGCAGGATGATGCAGATTTAGAAGGGGAAAAAAGCCACTCAGACTGCGGGTGACCATCTCCTGCCCATTCGAAGGCTTAGAGTGGTGAGACCAGTGAGCTCCACCTGTGTGGGCACGCCTTCACCTGGGACCACCTCCCCCCCCACGCTCACCAGAGGAGGCCCCCTCTTCCAAGGGATGTCTCTGCCTTGACAGGGTGCCCACTAGTGCCCTTTGGCAACCTCAGGTGGGCAGGGAGGAGGGATGGCATCACAGCCTGGGCAAAGAGTTCATGACAGGTGCAGAGAGAGAGAGAGAGAGAGAGAGAGAGAGAGAGAGAGAGAGAGAGAGAGAGTCCTTCAGGCAAGCTACTTGCCGGCCACTGATCAGGCAGGACCTGGAGTGGAGCTGCGTGGCTCTGTGGGAAGCAGCTGCCTTCTGCCCACGTTGGATGTGTCCAAGCCTACCACGTAGGGAGTCACCGTAGTCTCGCCTGGACATCAGCAGCGCAGAGGCTGCAAGGGCGGCCTTTGAAAGATTCCAAGTGGACGATTCTGTGTCATCATCTCTCCTTTCATCCCTTCAGTGCTCAATATATAAATTGAAACCTGTTTATTCGGACTTTTATGCCTCTGCTGTCCTGAAAGGGTCAGAACAGCTGACAGGTGGGTTGTCTCTTTAATTCTGGCCCATGCCCCGTATGGTGGATAAAAAGGAGGTTCTGGTCAGTTGCCTTCTGAACATGGCTGGGTTTTAAGACCGGCCAGTGTGATTGAGCTGGACATGGCAGATTTTCAGAGTGGCTTAAAACAAGGCCTGTTGACTCTTTCTGTGCTACCCTTTTGCCATGGATCCCTTTTGTATTTATTAGGTGGCGTTGCTTTATTTTTAAGCGTCCATGTAAGGGTTCGTATTTAGTATTTCAGATGAGATGTATTCCTTTGTTATTTTGTTTTTGTTTAATTTAAGCCACCCTGAGTCGTGTTGGCCACTGGTTTGTGCAGTGTTGCCAGTGTAATCCCTAATTGCAGTTTCTGCACAGAGTGTGTGTGTGTGTGTGTGTGTGCTGGGGGCCATCATTGTAATCAGGGCACCCCCTGAAACTGCCAGCCAAAGCTCCAGGTTGTTGTTCTAGGGCAGGCATGTCCAAACTTTGGCCCTCCAGATGTTTTGGACTGCAACTCCCACAGTCCTTTGCCATTGGCAATCTAAGCTTAGAATTCTGGGAGTTGTGGTCCAAAACATCAGGAGGGTCGAAGTTTGGACATGCCTGTTCTAGGGGGTCCCTTAAGCCAGAAGCCATTCTGGAGGAGGCCGAGGCAGCAGGACTTGACCCGTCCACCATTGCCCCGCATCCTGGGAACAGAGGGGATGGGGCAGGTTCATCCCAGTCGCCCTTCCTGCCCCGGACTCTGCTGACCACATTGGGAAGCCTTGTGATGGGGACACTCTTTCTCCCCTCTGCCCACCTCTACCCATACCCAGGTGGTATGCTTGCCGCCAGCCCCGGGGTGGGCCTTGGAGCCGGGCAGGTGCCCGAGGAGGCAGGATAGGAAGGTAGAAGGCAGCCTTTCCCCAGGGAGGAGGGAGAGGTCTCCTCACTGGGGAGGAAGAGCGGCCTCCACCTGGCCTTGGCCTGCTGAGGCTGGAAGTGGGGCCACGGCGTGGTACTTTCCTCCGTGTCCTGGGCCGGGGGAGCCCAGGCTGCCTTCATGGACATGGAAAGACAGGGCTGTGCTGAAAACCTCGTGGCCCTCACAGGCTCCCTCGGCATCAGAGGCAGGGAGGACCCTCTCCACCGCCCGGCCCTTGGGAAGACCGTTCTCCAGGTGGGCTAAAGGCGGCTGGTCTGGGCGTGATGCTGGCCACCGGCAGGTGACCTTCCCTAAGAACGACCAGCGCCCCCCCGCCCTTTGGCTTCCCTTGGCCTGAGCTCCAGCCCCGGACGCCCCTTTGGGGGAGGGGCGGTGTTTGAGGCCCGTCCTGGGTCCACAAAGCACTCTCCGGTCTCCAGGGTGGCTCCTTTCCCTTTAATGCCCCTGGTCACACTCTTCTCAAGATGGTCCTCAGGGGCCCCTTTCCTGTAAATGCCGGCCGGGTGGGGGTCCCCATCACGGCACAGCCATCTCCTGGCACAGACATCCCCTCTGAGGCTCCACTGCTGAGGGTGCCGGGGGTGCCGGCAGCACCGGCTGGCCTTTCCCAGGCGCTCCGAGTGCCCCACGTATCCCTTCAGATGCTCCCAGGTGGGCTGAGGGCAATCCCGGTGGGACCCCGGTGAGGACCACCACCATTCCCCTGTCCTGCCCCCCCCCAGGACCCTGGGTGCCAATGAGGGCTAAGAAGGGGCCACTGTTCCCCGGCGGATGGATCAGCAAAGGCCCTTCTCTTGCCCAGGCGGAAGCGGAGGCTGGCTTTCTTTCTGCCTGGACTCCTATAATGGTGTGGGGGGGGGAGGGCAGGGGTTGTGTCCCCCCACCCCACCCACCCCTTCTCGCTTCCCTGGAGAGAGGTTCCAACTGATGGAGCTTTAGCCTTTTCTGCTGCCCACGCCCTGCCCACCTGGTTCTCCCTTTTCCTGTGGGCCAACAGGCAGCGTGGCCTGCAAGCAGAAGGGGAGGGGGTGCCGCAGTGGTGGTGGCGGTGGTCTCCTTGCCCTGCTGCCGGACCTCCTGCCTGGTTCCCTTGGGGCGGGAGGGCTTCTCACGGGGCGCTCACTTGGCTTGTGGCTGTGGCCAAGGGCGGATTCTGCAGTGCAGGCAGCCATCGTGAGCTTGAGCTCAGGCGGAAGGAAGGTATGGGGGTGGGGGGTGGGGGTGATCTGGATCTGGAGGCATCACAATCCCTGGCTTTGCTCCAGCCCCAGAGATGCCAGTGCATCTGAAACCCAAGGGCCTTGCCCCTTGGTGCTGGAGGCCGGGGTGGCTACATTTTTCCCTCGCCCCCCCCCAGCCTCAGCCTCCCTTCCCCTGCCAGGCACACCACATTTCCCGTGGTTTTCTGGGGTGGGGGTGGGGGTGGGGTGAAGGAGAGCCAGGCTCCCTCATTCCCCTGGCTTGGCCTCCGTCTTTGAAAAACGATCTCCACCCTGGGCTGCCCACAGCTCCACCATGCTCCCTTGTTACTAGGGGGAACTTGTTGACTGCCGGAGGTTGGCCTTAATTGAATTACAGCTCCCTTTGATGCTGGCTGGCGCCAGCCAGCTCCACTAACCCCCACCCCCACCCCCCACCCCCAGCATCCAGTGGTCTGGATGGCCGGCCCCAGCAGGTGAAGCAAGGCTGCGTGGGGTCAGGGCCCCCTGGCCTTTCTGTCCCATCTGGAACCTGGGAGGAGGGGGACTCCTGTCCAGCCCTGCCGGTGCCCCTAGAAGTGTGTTTTGCGCCACAGGGGACCTCTGTGCATGAGAGGTGGGGGACCATTCCCAGCAGGCAGCCTCCCCCCCCCAACTTTGCCCAGTTCAATTCTCTGGTCTGGAGGTGCAGCCCTGCCTCCTCCCTCCCCCGTAGAAGGTGGAGGTGGCTGCTTCAAGGAGGGTGGGCCTTTGGCTTCTCTCCTCCCATTAAACATGTGCGTGCACACACACAGCATTTGCACTTGAAGGAGGCGGGGGTGGGGTGGGGGAGCGCAACATGGAAGCTGATGAGGAGGGGCATGGGGCCAGGATGCCCCAGGTGGCTGTGGGTGCTGATACCCACCTCCTCCAAGGTGACGGGAGCGTCGGGGGGGGGGATTTCTCCTCCTGGTTGCCCCTGGAGGTTGCCCTCTCTTAGTGGGTCCTGGCTTTCAGGAATGCCAGCGTGGTGGGTGCCAGGCCGCAGGCGGGGCGGCTGGGTTGCCTCCTCTCTCCCACAGATGTGGGGCTGAGCAGCCACGGGCAGGGCTTTTCCTCGTCTTGCCCCAGAGCCTCCCCTGCCTTGCTGCCCGGCCGGCCAGGTTGGCACGAGGCGGGGCTGTTCTCTTTGCACAGGGCGGGCCTGGCCCAACCTGCTTTTTCTGTCCATGTGAATCAGGGTTTGGCAGGCTGGCTGGCAGGGAGGGAGGGAGGCAAGGCACAGCAAAAAGGGGTGCCTCTGGGCCACAGGGGTGGGGGGTGGGGGTGGGGGGTGGGGAGGGCCGGCTCCCCAGAGACTCATTTCCCCACATTCATGACCTTGAAAGACAACAACAGGAGGAGGAGAGTTTCCTCCCCTCCTTCTGGAATCCCCCCCGAGAGAGTGTGGGGGGGAGAGGGCTGCTGGAGCCCCCATCCAGGCATCCAGGAAGACTCTCATTTCCCCATAGATCTGAGGTGTTCTCTCCCCCCCCCCCCCAGTGGCTGGAGGGCTTCCCCTTCCCATTCTGAGGATCCCATTTGGCTGGGGAAGGGGGGAGGAGGAGGACACCCCCACCCCCAATTCCTGTGGGCCTGCCCCTCCTTCCAGGGGACTTCTTTGCCCCTGCCCTCCTGCCCCGGCTCTTCTGTTTGCAGAGGGTAATGGGGCTGCAGGGGGACGGGCAGTATCCTGCCTGGCAGTGGGCATTTGGCACCAGGGCGTCTGTGCCCTGAACGAGGGCTTGGTTGGTAGATAGTCTCTTGGGAAGCGAGGGAGGGGGGAGCCCGGCCCTCCCACCTCGACTGGGAACAGCAGTGGGGGGGTTTGGAGTTCTGGGGTGTCCTTGACCATTTCCCAGCGATGCCTCTGTGGGGAATGACTGGGAACCCAAGAAGGGCCTGGCCAGGAAGGGGGGGGGAGATGAATGCCCGACAGCCTCCCTGCAAAAGAAGAAGGAGGCCTGATTGGGGGGGAGAGATGAGGGGAAGGAGGCACAGAGGCCTAAAACCACTCTCTCTGGCTTGAGCTCAGTGTGGCCTTGTAGGGGTGAGGTGTGCTAACTATGGACAAATGAGGGGGGAGAATCAGCAAAGTGGGGGAGGGACTCTCCGGGAGTCTGCTTTGGCTGCAGAACATATTGTGGACCTGGGGTGCCTGGCGTGGAAAGGGAGGCCACGTGGGCATACGGCTGCCTCTGCCTGGCTAGTTCAGGCTTGGAAGGGGACACCCCCACACACCAGCCCACCCCCACCACCACCACCAGGGATGCTCCTGGCGACTTGCTGTCCTTAGCTGCTTTTGGATCATCTGCACCCCATCAGTAGGGGGGGCGCATTTTCCTCCAAGGAGAGAATGGAAGAGGCACCGTGCTGGAGGGTAGAGGAGGGCACGTAGCACATGATCGGGGGGTGTGCTGACTGGCCTCAGTTCTAGGGCCATGTTGGTAGTGGCCGGTCCTCCTTTGGGGTTCTTGTGTGATATGATGTGGCAGCAGTTAAACATTCCAGTAAAGCTTGTGGGGTAGAAATCTGGGGTCTGTCTGGTTTGGGGCCTGAGGAGAAAGGGTGGGAGACCCTAGACTTTTTGTTAGGCCCTTGAACACCTCTGGGCTGGGATTTTATCTTTAAAAACAAACAAACACACACACACACACACACACACACACACACACACACACACACACACACACACACACACACACACACACACACACACACACACACACACCCCTACCTCCTGCCTGTCTGCCATTCTTGTCTCTGCAAAAAGAAGAAAGTGCTGACTCCAGCGAGGACTGAAAATACGGCCATCTGGAGGGAAGGGAAGGGCAGCTCCTCCCAGCAAGGACTGCCCACTTGGCAGGGGGCTGCCGGGTGTGTGTGTGGGGGGGGGGGTTGGGGCGCCTTGGGACGGCTGCAAAAAACAGCTGGCTTGGTCATCTCCCCCCTCCCCCCCCCTTGCCAGAGACCTGAGCCCCAGCATCCTCTCCATGGCCCCTTGATCAGAACACACCCTGAGGAGGCTGAGCTCCTGGGCAGGGGGGTGGGGTGGGGGTGGGTGGGGAGGGATGTCCTTTGGGCAGGAGGACCAACCCCAGCTGTTGGAGGGGGGGGATCTGGGTAGCAGGACCTGGGCAAGACCTTTCTAGAAGCAGAGGCTGGGAGGGGAGGGGATGTCCTGGCCGACATCCTCTCTTTGAGGGAGTTTTGGGTCAGCCCCCCCCCAGACGCCTATTCAAGCTGGGCCCTTCAGCCCCAAAACAGAGATGGAAGAGGCAGCCCCCCAATAGAGGCTGCCTTGCCTTCAGGGAGGCTGCCTTGGAGACGGAGGCAGACTGGGTGGGACGCTGCTGCTTCTGCTGGGGGGGGGGACTCTTCCTCTCCAGAGAGGGGTGGGTCCTGCAGCTTGCTCATCCCCTTTGGAGAGAAGGCCTAGGTGCCCCCCCCAAAAAAAAATCATCCTCCCTGCTCTAAGTGACCTGCCTGTAGCACCCTCTGTCCAGGGAGATTTAGGTGCCTCTGCTGTGGGTGGGGTTTGGGGTTGGGAAATTATTTGCACTGGACAGATATTGGAGGAGGGAAGGGGACCTCAAGGCAGCTGGGGGGGGGTTAGGCTTCTGACGCAGAAGTTTCGTGTCTTGTGCCCCCAGAATCTCCCCAGACCCTCTGCCACATGGTTCTGCTTCGCCCTCCCCCGCCATCCAGTACTGCCTCTCCTGTGGCGCTCCGTGGGGAGAGTCCTGGGAATTGGGGGGGGGGTTGGAAAGCCTTTACTGGTGGCTGTCCCTTGTTACTGCTTCCCCTCCCCCACACACACCCACACCCAGAACCAGGCTCCATAGTTGAGAAAGGAGGCGGGGGGGACCTCCACCTTCCTCCCTGGAACCTGGAACCAGCAGCAGGGCCCCACTCCTGCGGTGGTGCACAAATCTGCTTAGGAGGTTTTCTATAACCCGATTACGAGCTGCCAACTGGCCAGTGACCTGTAATTAAAAGGCAGACCAGGCGTGTCCCAGCAGGGCCTCCACCCCCCACCCACCCCCCAAGTCAGCCTTCCCCTCTCACGGGAAACTGTGCCCCCCCCGGGAAAGGAGCAGGAGGGGGTGGCCATGGGGCAGAGTCCAGCCAGGGGCTTGACTGCCCTCCCCAGAAGGGCTCCGACCCTTGCCTTGCCCAGATCAGGAGCTGGCCCTGCTTTCCCCCACATCGGATGGGCATCCTGGGGGCTGGAGGGCGGGGACCCTGGGCTCTGTGTGTGTGTGTGTGTGTGTGTGTGTGTGTGTGTGTGTGTGTGTGTGTGTGTGTGTGTGTGTGTGTGTGTGTGTGTGTGTGTGTGAGTCTGAAGCATTGAGGTGTGTGTGTGGGGGCGGGGTGCCCTTCCTGGGTCTCTCCTCTGTGCCCCATGCTGAGGGGTGGGGGTTGGGAGGGCTGGGCCTCTCCTCCTCTGGGAACGGGGGGGGGGGTGCCTTGAGCACTCCTCCTGACAGAAAGCCTGTTTGCCATCTGTGGGGGGTTGGGGGGGTCGTGCAGGAGGGGCTTCTAAGCAGAGGGATGGTTGGTGTCCAGTGAGCCCAGTGCCAGGCTGCAGGTGAGGAGGCTCCTGAGATTGCACAGGGAGGGGGGGTGCTACCGGCTCTCCCCCGCCCCCTCCCGTGGGGTGAAGAGTGCTTGTGGGTCGATTTTGCCAGGCACCCCTCCCTCCCCCCCTCCCTCCCTCCCGCCTGCCCGCCCTTCCCTGCAGTCTGACTCACAGCCACTCTCCTGGAGGGCAGCAGCAAGGAGGGTCGCCTTGGCCTCCCACTCGGGGGGGGGCCTTCCTCCTCCTGCTCTGGTGCTGCCTCTCTTCCTTTCTTTTTGTTTTTAATGGGGAGGGGGTAGTACCCCGACCTGGGTCCCTGTGCTCCCTTAGGCTGAGGCTCCGTCTCCCCCCGCCCTGCCCGCTGAGCTTCAGTGTGTGCGTTTGTGTTTGGGGGGGCTGGGAGGGTGTCTCCTCTGGTGGTGGCCTTTCCCCCTTGTGAGGAGCAGAGGTGGGGTTCTGCCTCCTCCTCCTCTTCCTCCCCCCCCCTTGGCAGGGGGCAGGCATCAGCATCCTTTGAGCTGCTGCAGAGGGGGGGGGCTGCTGGGTTCAGAGGCCAGGCTCTGGCCCCATATTCTTTTCGCTGCTGGTGGGGGGTGTGTGTGTGTGAGTTACGTTGAGAGGGTTGGGAACGGTGCAGGTGGGGCCCTTGCATGTGGGGCAGCCGCCGCTGGCCTCGTCCTCCACCTGGGGGGGGGGCCTTCCTTGGGTGCTATTTTGGGACTTGCCGCTCTAGTTTTGCGGGTGAGGCGGGGCTCCTTCCTTCCTTCCTTCCCCTCCCTGGCCCAGATCGCGCAGGGGGAGGCCTCCCTCCACCTGAGAACATTCCAGAACGGCTCCCTTGGCCTCCTTTGGTGGAAGGCTTCTTGCACAGTGGGGGTGGGGCACTCCCCTGGGCAAAGGATTGTGGGGCCTGTGCCCAGGCCTCCCTCATCCCCGAAACACCCCCACCTCTGCCCCCCACCGCCGCTTCTGCCAGCCTCTTCCTCTTCTCCCCCCCCCGTGGCCTGTCCCTGGCTCTGGGGCTCAAGAGGGCCCCCTCCGTGGTCCTGCCACTTCTCTCCCCATTGCCGTGGACCCTTTTGACACTGCGGCTGGGGTGCCATGGAGCTGTGGGGAGCCACGGTGGGGCTGGGGAGGATGGGTGGTCCTGTGGGCCCAGCCCCCCCCTTGGATCCCACTCTGGGCCCACAAGGATCCTTGTCACTACCCAAATGAAACAGCTATTAGTACTGCTCTCAGGGGAGGGGTTGGCTGCCCTGCTAGCGGATATATGGGGGGGGGGGCAGAGCACTGTAGGATCCCAGACCTGCCAGGGGGAGGCATCATCCAGAGAGCCAGGTTCCTAGGATGGAGGGTAGCCTGGAGTAGAAATGCCCCCCACACACACCCACACACACACTGAGCATGTGCGAAGCACTCCTCCTCCCACGCCATTGTCCTGGAAGGCATGCTCTGGGGGGTGGGGGGTGGGGAGGTCGACGGCAGCCCCATGGCCTGGAGGTCAGCATCATCCCTGCTCCAGGTTCGCCAGGCTTGGCCCGTCAAGTCTGGGAAAGGCCTGAGCGCCAGCCACCAGTCACACCCCTCGTTCTTTCACGCGCCCTCCCCTTTGCCAAGCACTGGGGGGGGGCATCTTCAGGCTCAGAATTGCCCTGCCATGGCTTGGCTGTTGCAGCGGCTGTCCCTCTTCTGGCAGCTGGTGTAGGGCTGCGTCCAGTGTGGCCTCCCAGCGCCGCCTCCTGCTCCCAAGAAGCAACAGGGCAACTGCTGTGAGACGATGCCTTCTCTCCATGCCCCCCCCCAAAAAAAACTCCTCAGACTCCTGCTGGCGCCTCTCTTGTTGGTCTTTTGCTGAGGTCCTCCTTTCTTTCCTCCGCAGGACCCAGCGGGCATATTTGAGCTGGTGGAAGTGGTGGGCAATGGAACATACGGGCAAGTTTACAAGGTGAGCAGGGCTTCTGGGACGGTGGGCCATCCCCCAATTCCCCACCACCACCGCAATAACTGCTTTTCGGGGGGGGGTATTCTTGGTTGAAGCCTGGCATCCAGTGCTCACGTTGGTCTCCTTTGGGGTCTCCCTTCCCTCCGAAGATCTCAGGGCAGGGCAGGTTCTCCTTCCCCACTGGCAACCTCCCTGCGAGGTAGGCCAGGTGGAGAGAGTGTGCCTGGCCTGAAGTCATGCAGGGACTTCCACTGCCCCATGGCATGGGTTGCTGGCTCCCCGCGGCAGCCACCACGGCTGTTCCACGTGTCCTGCAGGCGGGGGAGCTGCTGATGGTTAAAGCTGCAAGAGAAAGTAGTCGGCACAGTATGAGAAGCCCAGTCAGAGAGCGAGAGAGAGAGAGGATTTTAAAAGTCCAATCAGGGAAAGGAACGGGAGCCGGGGGGGGGCTGGGCTGGTGGGGGGGACAGTGCTCTCTTTGTCTGGGGCTGAAATGAGATCACAGTGATGGCTGCCCCACTCTCTGGGCAGGACAGCCCCCCTGGCCAGCCTGGGTGCTTCTCTTCTCTCCCCTCCCGGCCCCCTATTTGTCCAGTTGGCCACGAAGCGGGTGGTGATGGTGGCCACTGGGGTTGTGGCATTGAAGCAGCGGAGAGAGCAGTGCAGCCACAGCTTTTGGCGCTCCCAGGCTGTGGGGCTGTCAGCTGAGGGCAGCTCTCTGCCCCACCCCAAAGCAAGCCTCTGCTCTTCTGCTGCCAGAGAGGGGCCTTTTTATTCAGGTGGGCTCTTAGCCATGGCCTGGCAGCCACTGAAGGGTTTTTTTGGAGGCAGGTGGGTTTGCCACACTTTTCTGTTTTTCTACCTCCAAGGGTGCTTTCAAATTGTGCTAAAGTCAGTTGTCATTTCAGCACACCAAACTGTCTGGCTGTGTTTTAATGTTGCAGCCCACGGGGCTGCTGTGGTGGCTGTTTCTCATAACATAAGAACATAAGAAGAGCCATGCTCCCCCACCCCACCCCCGGCTGGACTTGGGAGAGCAGCAGAAATGGGAACATGGCCGGTCGGTCCTGCCTGGAGGCTTTTGGGAGGCACTTCTAGTTGCCCCATTGGGAAAGGAGCTCAGGAGAGAGAGAGAGAGAGAGAGAGAGAGACTCCTTGGCTGTGCCCCCACCCCCTGGAAGGGCTCCTCCACGTTTTTCTTGAGTGTCTCCGTGACTGGCTGGCCCACGGAAGCATTGTTGTGACTTTGTCTCCAGTGCTTGTCACTGCAAATACTCCAGATGTGTGTGCGCGTGTGTCCCACCTTTCTCTTAGAAAGAGGTACCTGTTGGCTGAGGACCACTAGCAGGTGCCTTTAAGGGGAGGGGAAGGCAGGGTAGAAACAGAAAATAAAAACCCACCCACCCCACAAAGGAAAAGACACAGGCAACTAAAATCACAAAAGATGTTTGAAATGGAATTGCCTTTGCCAATATTAAGAGCCAGCCGTTAACAGTGGCAAGAGGGGGGGGTCCTTTCTCACAAGGACATTCAGGTGCCAGTACAGGCCCTGGAGGAGGAGGAGGAGGGGTGGCGGCAGCAGCCTGCCTGGGCTTCTCCTTGATGTCTGGGGTGCTCCAGTCACTTGGGGGAGGGGGCAGGAAGGGGCTGTGGCCCACTGGGGCTCCCTCTTATCTAGGGAAGGTCCAATGCCGGTGGGGGGTTTCCCCCTCTCTTCCCCCCCCCACGTATATGTCCCCCTCCCCTCCTTCCCATTTCATGGACTTCATTCCCTCTTTCATAGGAACACTCCACCAGCCCTCCTTCTGGGTAACTTGCCCTTTCCTCCCAGCCAGCCCAAAGGGAAGGAATGGCCTCCCCCCCCCCAAAAAGCAAGAAAGGCCCAGTCGGGGCAGAGGGAAAGGGCTGGCGTGTAATCTCTCCCCCCTCATCCCCTCCCAGGTGCACCTGAGAGTGACAGCCGGGGAAGTGTACCAGGCTCTGATCATGGCTTTCATCTCCCTTTGATGGCAAACCTGTTCCTTTTTTATTTCCTCTGGGGGGGGGTTAACCACCCGTTTGTCTGGAGTCCAAGAGACCAGGCAACCGAGGCAAGTAGGTGGCCAAGTGTTGGGGGTGCTGCCGAAAGGACCCCGAAGGTGGCCCTGGGGCCTGCCGGTTCCTCTCTTTCCCGTGCTCCAGGTTCTCTGTGGTGCGGCTGTTGTCCCAGACAGTGCAGGGAGGACCCCCAGCCTCCCTCCGCCCCATGGCTCTGGTTTCTGGCTACTCCCCACTCCCCCCACACACACTGCAGCAGTCCCAGGGGCCCAATCCCTGCTCCCCCCCCCCGTTCTCTTTCAAAAGAGGGTCAGGAGGGCACCAGGCTAAAGTAACCCGGCCAACCCACCCACTGTGGGGTCTTTGGCCACCAGGGGCCATTCGTGGCTGAGTTGTTTCCCCCACTTCCTGCTGGCTCCCATATGCAGGAGGTGCAGAGCGAGGTGTACCCGATCGTTCTGTTCACACAGCAACCGTGGTGGAGGGCCGGGGGGGGGGCTTTTCAGCACGGGTAACACTCGAAAGGAAGAGGGAGGCGGTTGCCTGGAGACGGCTGCCCACGCCAGGCTGCTGCGTGGCATCGCAGACAATGCCAGCACATGGCGGAGGGCAAGGGTGGGGGTGGGGGTAGCGATGATGCAGAATTGCCTCCGGGCTCTCTCGCTCTCGCCACCCCACCCCCCCCCCACGGAAAGGACGATGAGAGGGCAGACGTGCACCCCAGCGGCCTGCAGGAAGGGCCCACAAGGGTGGGAAGGGGAAGGGGGGCCCTTCTCTCTCTCTCCCCCCCCAGACCAGCCCACCCCACCCCACCTGTTAGCACTGAAGGTCCAGGCCCAAAGGGGGCAAGGGCATTTCCTTCCTGAGAAGGAGAGGATGATGGCCTTCCTCCCCTCGGAAGGCCACCAGGGGCGGCGAGGGGGGGGGCGAGAGGTTGTTACAGGTGGGGAGGGAGAGAAGCAGTCACACAGGGGCCAGTGGGGATTGGACTGCTCTGAGCAGGCACGGAAAAGCAGCCCCCACCCCACCCACCCCCGATCTCACTGGCCCACACACCTAGTCGTCTGCCCCCCACCCACCCCCCAGGAGCAGCCACCCTCTGCCAATGGAGGGGGCCACCCTGGCCTTCCCGGTACCCCCACTGTGGTGATGGGGAGGTGGGGCACCTCAGCAGGGAGGGAAGGGCAGGGAGCCCCCCCCCTTTGCAGGATTCCTCCTCCAGAGAATGAACTCTTGCCCAGGAGTGGGGGGGGGTTGAGAGAGCTGTGAACCTTGCCATTTGGGAAAGCAGATCCAGGTTGCATTGCAGGTGTAGCACTTTATGTTGGTCTAAATACTTTAAATCCTCACCCCCCCCACACACACACGTGTCAAGGTGGCAAAGAGAAGATTGGACTTGCAGGCCTGGGTGCATGGTGAGCTCTCCAGGGAGTTGCAGGAAGTCTCCTTGTTCTGTGTGGATGCAGGAGAGAAGGGGGTTGAGGTGTGGGGTAGGTTGGAGCAGCAGCCCCAACCCCCACCCCCAGAGGCCACTGGGCTCTCTGGGCATCAGCCCTAGCGGCCATAGAAAAGACCCAGCAGAGCAAGGGAAGCAGCTGCTGGGTGGGGGTGAGGTGGGGGGGGCGGCTCTGGCTCCCTCTGCTGGCCTGTCGGCAGCAGTGCAGGGGGCTCAAAGTGGGGCAGCTTCCCCTACCACCACCACCACCACCAAGCAAAGTGTGTGTGTGGGGGCTTCCTATTTATCCCTCTCCTTGGTGCAAAAAGAGACTTGTGTAGCCAGCAGCAGGGAATCTCTGCCTCCCAAGCTTACACTCTGAAACAGAAAGAAAATGTGGGGCGGGGGGTGAGCGGGCAGGGGGTGGGGTGGGGGGAGAAACCAAGACTCTTGGGAGGGGGGCATGGGAATGGGGGCAGGTGCCCTTCGGGACAGACACAGAGCTGGAGCCCAAAGGCAGCCCCAGAGAAAGGAGGGCCAGGCCTTGAGGTGGTGCTGGTGGGGTGGGGTGGGCAGGCAGGAGGCCCAAGGAGGCATGGCACCCCACGGGGGAACTGCCCGGGGTCCTCTCTTCCTCCTTTAGGGTCGGCATGTCAAGACTGGCCAGTTGGCCGCCATCAAAGTCATGGACGTCACTGAGGTAGGGGGCACAGGGTGCGGGGGTGGCCCTGGGGTCACCTGGGGGGCTGGGGGAGGGAAAGATCCTGCCAAGGGCCTGAGGCATCGTGTCTCTGTGGGCGTGTGAGGTGCCTGGGGGGTGGGGGTGGGGCTCGTCTGGCACAAGCACCTCCGTCCCAGCAAAAGCTGGGGCTGCCCCTCCCTCCCTCCCTCGCCAGCTTTGGGGCCCATGGGGCAGCCGGGCCCAAAGGGCTTTGGGGGTGGGGTGGGGGTGGGGTGGGGGTGTCCATCTCTTCTGACGTTTTCTCCTCCAAAAGGATGAGGAGGAAGAGATCAAGCAGGAGATCAACATGCTGAAGAAATACTCCCACCACCGCAACATCGCCACCTATTACGGGGCCTTCGTCAAGAAGAGCCCCCCCGGGAACGACGACCAGCTCTGGGTGAGGCGGGGGGCGGGGGGGCACGCTCTCTTGGGGGGGGGTAGGAGGCCGGTGGGCCAGGCCAGGGAGGGAGGGAGGGAGGAAGAGGATGGCCGCCCATGAGTGGGGCTTGTGCCCCCACCCCACCCCTAAGGGCAGCCATCTCCTCATGCCCCCCCTCCTCTCTCTCTCTCTCTCTCTCTCTCTCTCTCTCTGGCCTGCTCCCAGCTGGTGATGGAGTTCTGTGGCGCCGGCTCTGTGACGGATCTGGTCAAGAACACCAAGGGCAACGCCCTGAAGGAGGATTGCATTGCCTACATTTGCCGGGAGATCCTTAGGGTAGGGGCAGGACAACGGACGCAGTGGGGTTGGGGGTCGCTGGCGTCAGCTGGGGGGGGTGAGAAGACTCTGGGCTGCTTCTCTGGGCTGCACTGAGTGTCGGGTGCTGCTCGTGGGTGTCTTAGAGGAAGCCCTGCTCCTCGGGGGGGGGGGGCTTACTGCCCCCAAGAACTGGTTCCTCCCATGACCCTTCCTGCCTTTCTCTTCCTCACCTTCTCCCCTGTTCCTCCTGCCCCCCCTCACCCACCCCCCCATTTCAGGGCCTGGCCCACCTCCACGCCCACAAGGTCATCCATCGGGACATCAAGGGCCAGAATGTGCTCCTCACTGAGAATGCAGAGGTCAAGCTAGGTAGGCACGTGGGGGGGTGGGGGTGGGGGGGCAGCTCTCCTTGGGTCCTCCCTGCCCCACTGCTGGTGATCCGATCTCCCCCGCTTGGAGGGCCTCCCTTCCCCTTATCCCCAAGGGAGTCTCAAACCAAGGCACCTTTGCCAGGCGGAGCCCCTCAGTGGCCTTTGGAGGGGGAGGGGTCCTCTTTTCTCCTGCTCCGCCCCCCCCCCAAATATCTGCCACCGTTGGTGGGGTCTGCAAAGCATGGATTCCGCTGGCACTCCAGGAAGCCCCCCAGGGTTTGTGGCCAGGGAGAGATGCTGACCATCCTCCTTCCCACAGTGGATTTTGGGGTCAGTGCCCAGCTGGACCGCACCGTAGGACGCCGGAACACCTTCATTGGCACCCCGTACTGGATGGCCCCGGAGGTGATCGCCTGCGACGAGAACCCAGACGCCACCTATGACTACAGGGTAGGTCCCTCCCCTCCCCCCACCCCCACATACATACACGCCCTCTCTCTCTCTCTCTCTCTCTGTCCAACTGCCCTTCCTTCGTGGGATGACAAAGGCCTGCCGAGAGCAGGGAGGGATCGGTCTGGCCGTCGTGTCCTTCCTTCCCCGGGACGCTTACTGTGGCCGGCCCTGCGGATGCCACAGCCGGGAGGCGTGGATGGTAGAGGACCAGAGAGAGGTTTAGGGCAGACATGGAGAGGAGGGGAGGAGCCGCAGGCAGGCAAACTGGGCAGCCCCGGAGACTGGCAGAGAGGAGGGGGGAAGGGCCTCAGGAAGGATGCGTGGTGGGGGGGGGACAGGTGCTGCTGCCGTGGGGCTCAGCCTCGGCCCCTAACGGTGGTCTTGGGTCCCTCCCTGTGCAGAGCGACATCTGGTCCCTGGGCATCACTGCCATCGAGATGGCCGAGGGAGCCCCACGTGAGTCTCTGCGAGGCCAAAGGGAAGGAGGGAGGGGCTGCACAGCCAAAGGAAGAGGCGTGTTGGGGGGGGAGGCTGGCTGGGAGCAGGGTCGGATCCTCGTCAACCCACCCTGCCTCTCTGCATCCAGGACTGCCCAGGGTCCCAGAACAGGACGGAGCTCCCCTGCACTGACCTTTCAGGGTGGGGACCTGGAAGTCCAGCCCCCCTCCCCTGAGCCTCACCAGAGGGGTGCCCACTAGGAGGGGAGGGGAAAGGGGTGGGGAGAGCGCAAGCCATGGGATTCCAGGATTGGGACAGTAGTAGCGGTGGTGCTCTCTGCATCTTCCCACACCCGGCTTCTCTCCCGCCCTCCGGCAGCCCTGTGCGACATGCACCCCATGCGGGCCCTCTTCCTCATCCCTCGGAATCCACCCCCCAAGCTGAAGTCCAAGAAATGGTAGGTGCGCCCCGGGGGACCGTGGGGGGGGGAGAGGCATAGCTAGTGTTGGCCGGCCAGGGAAGACAAGCCCCCCTCGGTGGCCACAACATGTGCTTTGGGGCTCCGGCTTGGCTGAGAGCTCTAGGCACCGGGGGGCATTTCTGAGCCCACCAAGCCCAGTGTGGGAGGCGATGGTGTGGGGGGGGGGGCAGCCAGCCTGGAGCCTCCCAGGAGCTTGGGCTGCTGTCCCATGGCAGCCGTAACCTCTCCCGGCCCTGTGCTCTGAGAGCCACCTTCTCCTCCTCCTCCTCCTCCTCCTCCTCCTCCTCCTCCTCCTGCCGGCCTTGCTCCGTCCGGTCCCTTCTGTTGGCCATCCATTCCTTTGTGGAATCCAGCCCCCCCCCCCACCCCATGGCCAGAATTGATAGCAGATAGAGACGGAGGTGGCCTTGGGAGGAGGGGGGCCCACCTCTGCCTGGGCCCTTCTGGGCTGGGGAGTCAGTAGGAGCCGGCCTGCCCCCCCCCTCCCCTCCCTTCCCCCTCCCCTTTCCCAACAGCTCTGACGGGAGGCGGGCCTTTCCCTTGCCACCCAGGGTCCACCTGTGGGCCTGTGCTGACTCCCCTGTTGTCATTTCCCCCCACCCACCCACCTCCACCGCCCCCTCCCTCAATGGCAGGTCCAAGAAGTTCATTGACTTCATTGACAACTGCCTGATCAAAGCCTACACCAGCCGGCCCCCCACGGAGCAGCTCCTCAAGTTCCCCTTCATCCGGGACCAGCCCACCGAGCGGCAGGTCCGCATTCAGCTCAAGGATCACATTGACCGCACCCGCAAGAAGAGGGGAGAGAAAGGTGGGGCCAGCGGCGGCGGCGGCGGTGGTGGGCCTGGGAGGTGGGCGCTCAGGGCTCGGTCCCGGGGCTGATGCCTCCTGCCTGTCGCCTCCCTGCAGATGAGACCGAGTACGAGTACAGTGGGAGCGAGGAAGAGGATGATGGGCGTGGCGAAGAAGGGGAGCCCAGGTACTGGGAAGCTGAAGCGGTGCCCGGGGGGGGGGAGGAAAGGGGGAGGTGTGCGCTCAGGACGCCCTCCTCCCACGGGAGCCGTTTCTCCCCTTCCACATGGGTAGCCCCTGCGGCAACAGCTGGCGGCCTCTGGTGCCGCCCCTCTCCTCACGCCCTGGGTGACCCGTGGCTTTGCCCAAGGGAGTGGGGGGTCTTCCGGGGAATCGGGTGGCCTCCTCCGTGGGTCGCGATGGGGAAGGGGGAGCCCAGAGGGAAGTCAAGGGATTGGGACACATACCCCCCCACCCCGCATGGTGTGCTGAACGCCCCCCCCCCGCCGCTGCCGCTTGCCGGCCTGCCCACAGTTCCATCATGAACGTCCCTGGGGAGTCCACCCTGCGGCGGGAGTTCCTTCGGCTGCAGCAAGAGAACAAGAGCAACTCCGAGGCCCTGAAGCAGCAGCAGCAGCAGCAGCAGCAACTGGCTGCCCAGCACCGCGACTCCGAGGCCCACATCAAGCACCTCCTGCACCAGCGCCAGCGGCGCATCGAGGAGCAGAAGGAAGAGAGGAGGCGCGTCGAAGAGGTGGCTCCAGCGGGTGGGGGGGCAGCACGGGGGGGGGACCCCAGGCTTTTCACCTCCCACTCACCCTGCCCATGGGCTTGGGGGATGGGGGCACAGATGTCCATAGGCCTTGGAAGGGGCCAGCCTGAGGGCATGGAAGGTCCCCAGGTTGACCAACACACACACACACACACACACACACACACACACACACGTGCGCGCACACACACCACTTCAATCCACAGCCCCCCCCCCTAAACCCTCTGTGTCCCACCCCACCCCACCCTAGCAACAGCGGAGGGAGCGAGAGCAGCGGAAGCTGCAGGAAAAGGAGCAACAGCGCCGCCTGGAGGACATTCAGGTGATGCGCCGGGAGGAGGACCGCCGGCAGGCCGAGAGGGAGCAGGTAGCCATGGTGCCAGAGGGCCTGGGGTGGGGGCGCAGCTGAGGTGGGGGGGGCTGGGCAGGGGCCTCCAGGCCTCCAGTCACTCCTTGGGGGGTCCTGCCTCTTGTTTTCCCTGACCCATCTTGGGACACCATCACCCCCCCCCCCGGGGAAGATCCCTGGAAGCAAATGCGGAGGTGGGGGACTGAATTCTCCGGCTGTCCTCGGTGCGGCTCCTGTGCTCTCCGGGTGGCGGTTCTTCCTGGGTGCTGGTCTTCTCCTTCACCTGCCACTCCCCTTCTGTCCCCCCACCCCCTCGGCCTGCCCCCCCTCTCTCTTGTGTTTCCTCTTGCCCCCCCTCTCCCCCCCAGGAATACATCAGGCACAAGTTGGAGGAGGAGCAGCGACAGCTGGAAATCTTGCAGCAGCAGCTGCTGCAGGAACAAGCCCTCCTGCTGGTAAAGAGCACAGAGCATTGGGTGCTGCTGGGATGGGGGGCCCGAAGGTTGCTCTCCCCCCTCCCCCGGGAAAGAAGGGCACGGAGGCCACAGCCGGCCAGCAGGTGGGGAGGGGGGCATCTGGTGAGGGGCCCCAGGGTGCCTCTCTCTTCTTCTTCCTCCTCCTCCTCCTCCTCTTCCTCCTCCCATCCCCAGGAATACAAGCGGAAGCAGCTGGAGGAGCAGCGCCAGTCCGAACGGCTCCAGAGGCAGCTGCAGCAGGAGCACGCCTACCTGAAGTCTCTCCAGCAGCAGCAGCAGCAGCACCTGCAGCAGCAGCAGCAGCAGCAGCAGCAGCCGGTGGCAGCCTCAGCCGGGGAGAAGAAGCCCCTCTACCACTACAACCGTAGCGCCAACCCTGCTGAGAAGCCCACCTGGGCCCGCGAGGTGGGTGCCGGCCTGCAAGGGTGGGCAGGGCAGGCCTAGGGGTTGGAGGGGGTGGAGAACAGGGCCGGGGGGGAGGGGTGTCTGGGCAGAGGGTGCAGCTGCCGGCACCCGTCCAGTCACAGGGGGGGTCTTTCCTCGGCAGGTGGAAGAGCGGACCCGCATGAACAAGCAGAATTCGGCCTCGCCCGTGGGCAAGACCAAGCTAGGGGCCAGCGGGCCCGATGCTGCCCCACAGCCCCGCACCGAGTCTGTGTCGATCAACTCCTTCCCTGCCTCCCAGACCCCACCCATGCAGCGCCCAGTGGAGCCCCAGGAGGGGCCGCACAAGGTGGGTGCCTCCCCCCGCCGCTGCCACCTTCCACACACACACCCCCACCCTCGCCGGGGCTGCTGCCTTCTGCCTGTGGTGGGCAGGCCTCGCGCCCATCTGCCAGCCATTCCAGTCGCTCATGTCCATCCGCTGCTGCCCACTTCTCCCCTTGGCCGCCCTTTGACCTTGTTGCCCCCAGGAGGGTGGGCATGGCTGGCGTTCAGGTCCAGAGCCTGGGGGTGGCCCCTGGGAAAGCGGAGGAGGGAGGGGGCGTCCAGAGCCATGTAGAAGGGGCCGGGCAGCAGGCCTCCAGCAGCAGGCAGGGCTTTGCCGCCCCACATACACCCCCGGGTCTCTGGCCCACTTCTGTCCTGTGCAGGCCAGAGGAGGGAGGGGTCCCTTTCCAGCAGAGGGTCCGCCTTCTTCCCTGGCTCCCAAGGGGGAGGGGGCATTTGCCAGCGCTTGAGACCCCCGCCCCCCAAAAAAGTGGTTGGTGTGTTTCCCAGCCACTCTGGCCCTTCCCATCAGTTGTGAGGTGCAGACTTGAGGCTGGGAGAGGCCCCTGGCACCTCACTGGGTGACCAACTGCCCTTCCCCCCCGCCCCCCTCTCCCTCCGCAGAGCCACCTGGCCCACCGCGTCCCGCTCAAACCTTACGCTGCCCCCGTCCCACGGTCCCAGTCGCTGCAGGACCAGCCTGGCAAGAACGTGGCCGCTTTCCCTGTCCATGACGCCTCCTCCGCTTCCTCCATCGCCGCCACCACCACCACCGCCGCCGCCACCACTGCCGCCCCCTCCCCGCCACGGGCAGGCATGATCCGTCAGAACTCGGACCCCACCTCAGAGGGGCCTGCCCCACAGCCCTCCCGACCCATTGCGGAGCAGCGGGGGCCCTGGGTCAAAATGGATGCTGAGCCCCCACCCAAGGTAACCACAGGAGAAAGTGGGAGGGGGCAGGCGGGTGGGTGGGCCGGCCTCTTGGCATCAGACCTCAAGACAGGGCTCCTCCTGGGATCCCTCTGCAAGGGAGGGGGCAGCCTCCCTCCCTCCTCCCTCCCTCCCCAAGCCAGAATCCAGATTGTGAGGCAGGAGCAGACACCCCCCCACACACACACAGTTGTTCCCGTGGGGCTGGTGCGGTGCTCTTGCTTTGGCAAAGCTCTTCACCCCTTGGCACGCCGTGTCCAGCACTGCCTGAAGACCCCCCCAGGGCCCCCCCTCCAGGGCCCCTGGGGGCCTCGCCCGGCCTCGCCAGGGTTTGGGCCATCAGACGGTGCCTCTGCGGCCGTGTGAACCGGATGGCTCCCTTGCTCGGAGCTTCCAGGACCACCCTAAAGCCCTCCTCCATGGGGAAGGGGGGGGGGAGAAACGCTAAGGATGCGCCGTCTCTCCTCCTGGCTTTGGGCTGGGCGGTCTGGTCAGATGGCGCCAAGCACAATGGGCACCGTGTGCGTGCAGGAGCCCGTTCCAGCCCCACCTGCTGAGATGCCTCCATGGGGCCAGGGGGAAGACGCACACACCCTCCGCCTGCTCCTGTGAGGGATGGACTCAGAAGAGCCTCCCTCTCCTTCCCTCCTCCAGGTTCCCCAGCGAACATCCTCCATTGCAACGGCGCTCAATACCAGTGGGGCAGCCGGGGGCGGGCGGGGCGGCATCAGACCCGCCCATGCAGTCCGGGCCAGGTAAGCCGTGCCCCCTCCCCTGCGCGGGGGTGGGGGGGTGGGCAGGGAGGAAGGACCCTCCCTTGCGTTGGATGCCCTCCTCCTCCTCCTCCTCCTCCTCCTCCTCCTCTGGAATGGGTCCTGGTGAGCGTCCGCCCATGTGAGAGCGGCTCCGCCTTTTTAGGCCGGTCGAGATCTTGCAGGGTATGTGCAGGGAACCTTCTCTGCCCGGCACACAAGTCTCCAGCGGCTGCTCGGTTGGTGGCCTTGTAGGAAGGGCTCTTGGGGAGGGGGGGTCTACGAAGGCTTCCTGCCCCACACAAAGCGGGCACCGGCCATAGAGAGAAGGGTCACCCTTCCCGGTTGCGTCGGGTGGTGCACTCCCAGTGTAGGTCTTTAGGCTCACGGGGCTGCCCCCTCCCTCCTCCTCTCACTTGGGCCCCCCGTGCCCTCCCCTGAGCTAAGAAGAGCAAAACCCGGTGCCTTCCGAGGCAGCTCTCCTTCTTTCTGCCCAGGAAATTGGCTCAAGCCAGGGAAACAGACCGGCTCCGGGCTGCCCCTGAGAGAGAGCTCTGTGGTCCCAGGAGCCGGGAGGAGCTGCCCCAGGGACCCCCAGCCTTAGCTGGCCTCAGGCCTGGGCATTCCTCCAACCCGGGGTCGGCACCTTGGGCAAGCGGAGAGGCCTTGCTGGCCGGGGGTCTTCCCGGAAGCCTCCCCTCAGGCCCCGTCAGAGGTTGCAATGCTCCTGAGCCGCCGGAGCCAAGTTGGAAGGGATCTCCGAGGGAGGTTGGTTCAGGAACGTGCGCAGGAGCTCAACTGGACGGAGGACGGTGCGGCTTACGAGTCACGGGGCAAAGTCCAAGAACCTGTGGAGGAGTCCTTGGGCATCCTTGCTGTTGACATGAATTGGGAGCTGCAAGACCCTCCTCCTTGTGGCTTCCTTCGGCCTTGGAGAGTGGGAAGTGCCCCCCCTGCCCCCCGCACCGCCCCCCCCCACCGGCAACCTTCCTTCCGCCCTGATCAGCTCGCAGACCTCTCCCGGTGCAGTTGCGTGGTGGCCTGATCCTCCCCAGCCACTGGCGGCCCCTTGACGCGCTTCTGCTCCCCTCCACAGACCTCGTAGCAAGTCTGCGTGGCACATCCACATGCAGAGCCGCCTGGAGCAGGGGCCCAAGTGGGGGGCTCCCTTGCCAGCCCCCCCCTCCTCCTCCTCCCCCACAGCCCGCAGGCCGGAACCCTCCGCCAGTGGCGGCCGTGCCAAACGCCAGTAGGTAATGGAGCCTCAGTGCCCCTGGGGGCCTGGTGATGGTGGTGGCGGCGGCGGCGGCGGCAGAGGTGCGCTGGCCAGCGGGCTTTCTCCCTGCAGGGGGTTCCTCACGCTCTCTTCGGTGACGGGTCCTGTGCTCTCGCTGCGGGTGCTGCCATGAAGGGCCTGCGGGGTGTGTGTGTGTGTGTGTGTGTGTGTGTGTGTGTGTGTGTGTGTGTGTGTGTGTGTGGACTGAGCCCTGGGAGGGGGGGGCTGCCTGGGCCGGTGCCGCCCCCCAGTAAGACGAGCGGCTGCCCTTGTCTCTCTCCCCAGCAACCCCGACCTGCGCAGGAGTGACCCTGGCTGGGAGAGGGCCGACAGCTTGCTGCCCTCTGGCGGGGGCAACTTGCCCCAGGCGGGATCGCTGGAGCGCAACCGTGTAGGAGGTGAGGGTCTCGGGCGGGCAGGGGGGGGCGGGCAGGGGGCAGCTTTGTGTTGGGACCCAGGGGATCTGGCTTGGGGAGCGGGGCTGCCCAGCTCACTTGGGACACCCACCGTCCTCCTGCCTTCCCTGTGGGCTGACAGGGGACCTGGGGGGGGCAGTGCATCTCCCTCACCCCTGGGCTGAGCACCCCAAGATTTTGCGGTCATCTCCCTCCTCCTCCTTGTTTCTCTGTCTGAGCAGGGGGTCCACTTGGCTGAACCCCTTACCTTCCCCTGGGCTAGTAGCCCCCGTGGCCTTGCCTTCCTCTCTCTTGGGAAGGGAAGCCCCCCTCCCTCCCACCAGAGGGAACCTTGGGGGTTGCGCCCAGGTTATGGCAGGGGAGTGGGTGTCCCCAGTGGTGCTTCCTCCCACCCACCCCCAGGCACACACCCTTGCGCAGAGAGAGGGACCTGTGGCGAGCCAGGGGCGTTGTTGGGTCAGAGGAGAGAGAGCCTCTTTCTCTCCTGGCACTCAGCCCTTCCTTCTCTCTCCCCCCCCCCCGCAGCTCCCCTAAAACTGGACCGTTCGCCAATCCTGCCGCAGGGGAACAAGCCCAAAGCCGACGACCATCGCTCCCGGCCTGGCCGGCCCGCTGTGAGTACCCCAGAGGGACTGGGCCACTGGGCCACTGGAAGGGCACCGTGGGGGTGGCTGGCCCTGGCCCCTGAGCCCGGGCATCAAGACACCCAGAAGAACTGGCTTGGGACGGACCAGTTGGGCTCCCTGGGGAGGGGGGGGGGTCCGCTTGGCATTTTTCGTGAAAGTGCAGCTTGGTGGGACCTTCTCAGGGGGAGGGGGGTGGGGGGGAGGCCTCCCATGGTTTGGGCTGTGGGGGAAAGTCAAGGTGAAGAGACTGGGTGCCCGTGTCCTAACTTTTCCCCCTTCCTTCCTTCCTTCCTTCCTTCCTTCCTTCCTTATTTCCTTCCTTCCTTCCGCACGGCTCAGAGCTATAAGCGGGCCATTGGAGAGGTTAGTGCTTCTCTTCCCTGTGGGGGCCCTTCATGCCCCCCCCCACTTTCTCTTTCTGCTCTGGGCAGGGTCGCTGGGCTTCTCCTCTGTCTTTTCCCCAGAAGAGCCGATACTTGCGGGAGGGGGGGTAGCTTTCTTCCCACTGCACTGGGCGCCCCCCCTTCCTCCCCTGAACCCCTTTGGGTCCTGTGCTCCTTGGTGGGGAAGGGAGGGGCAGGTGGCTTTGGGGGCTGGGGGAGGCCTGCCAAGATGGCCTCTCTAGGAGGGCAAAGGGCCGCTGCTCCTTCATCCCCTCGAGGGACCGCCAGAACTCCTGGTTCCGTGTGCTTCCAACCACGCACGCACGTGTGCGCACACACACACACACACACACACACACACACACACACACACACACACACACACACACACACACACACACACACACACACACACACACACACACAAACTCTGGTACAGAATGAACAGGTTGAGTTGGGAGGGGGCGAAAGGTCCAGAGGCCTGCCCAGTTCTGGGGTGGGGTGGGGGGGTGGGGGTGTTTGTTAATGCTCATGTGTGTCTGTGAGGGTGTGGGGTGGGTGGCTGAGCCAAGTCCTCCCCCCCCCGTTCTTTCTGCCTTCTGCAGGGTGGGTTTGCTTGTTGGTCTCCCCGCCCCCCATCTGCCCCCACCCCGCCCCAGCAGCAGCAGCAGCAGATTCTGGCCCTGGGCTGGTGGTGGTGGTGGTGGTGGTGGTCCAGAGCCCGGTCTTCCTCCCTCCTCCTCGTGTGTGAATGTGCAGGGACCAAACCCCCACCACACCACCCCACCCCCTTTTCTTTACACTCTCCCTTCCTAGAACTTTGTGCTGCTGAAGGAGCGACCGGAGGAGGCGGCTCCCAAACCCCTCAAGAAGGCCCTGGACTACTCTTCCTCCAGCGAGGACCTGGACTCCAGCGAGGAGGAGGAAGAGGAGGAGGAGGAGGAGGAGGAGGAGGAAGAAGAAGAAGGGCGCTCAGAGCCTGGCACAGACCCTCCGGGAGCCAGGTGAGGCCGACGGGGGTCGGGGAGGAAAGGGGGAGGGGGTGGTGGGGAAACCCGGGTGTCCTTTTTCTCTTCACTTCTGGGCTCGGGGGGCCTTTGCCCACCACTGCCAGTTGGCAGCCTTGACAAGTGGGTGTGGTCCCCCCCCTCTCCTGGCATCTCCTCCCTGGCATCAACCCCCCCCCCGGTGGGTGGTCACCTGCTGGGTGGTCGCTGACCACTGAGGGAGGGACGGAGGGAGGGAAGGGGGCTGGGTCTGCCGGCCGGGGCTCTTGCCAAGTGCCACTCGGCTCCTGCCTCCCCCGCCCCCCCCCCAGAACGGGCTCTGCCTGGACTCACCCCTCCCCCTTGTTGGTGCCTGCGTGGGCAGCTGGGCAAATGTGCCCTGGAAAAGCCACGCTGACAGGCAGGTCTCCTGCCACCTCCTGCCCCTGCCCCTCCCCCCATTCCTCTCACCCCCACCCCCACCCCCGACAGGGATGGCGATACTGACTCGGTGAGCACCATGGTGGTCCATGATGTGGAGGAGCTGGCGGGCGGCAGCGGGGGCTCCGAGAGTTCGTACGGCGAGGGCACCATGCGGGTGCAGCGGGTGAGCCAGCCTCTGTCCCTGCCGTCCCTGGTGGGGAGACCCTTCCCCCCCCCCCCCCCCCGCACTTGGCCCGGCTCCCTCCTCCTCCTCCTCCTCCTCCTCCTCCTCCTCCTCCTCGGGCTGGGAGGGTCCCCACAGGGCCTCCTCTGCGTCTTCCATTCAGCCTTGGAGGACAGCCACTTGCTTGCGAAAGCAGCGGGGCTTCCCCAGTGGGGCTCCTGGCAGCGCCTCTTCCCTCCTCTTCCTGTGGATTGAGGGACTGTTCCCCACCCCCACCCTCCTTCCCCCCCACCCCCACCCCACCCCCAGACCCCCGAGGAGGAGGAGCGGGGCCTCCTGCACGGCGACAGCAATGGCTACACCAACCTGCCCGACGTGGTCCAGCCCAGCCACTCCCCCACGGAGGCCAAAAGCAGCAACGGGTCTTCCTCGCCTGCCAAGGACACGGCCACAGACGTACGCACGCACACCCCCCCCCGACGAAGGCACTGGGCTGGGGGAGGAGATGGTTCCCAGGGAGCCCTGGGGTGGGGGGGGGGTCAGGAAAGTGGCGCTGGGTGGGCTTTGGACCCCCCCCCTTCTCCTTCTGCCCCTGCGTCCTTCAGGGGAGGATGAGCCCTTCAGGTGAACCCTTGAAAACCTCCCCCCCCCCCAGATAGAGGGTCCGAAGGGTGTGTTGCTGGGGAGCAGGAGGGCCTATATCTGACCCTTGGGGGAGCCCCCCCCAACCCCTCAGAGCAGAGAGAACCCCTCCTGGGTGGGGAGGAAGGCCGGGAAGGAGGAGCCGTGCCAACCTCCGGAGGCGGACCTGCCTTGCCCTGCCCTGCCCAGGGACCACCCGTGAGCAACCCCTCCCCGGACGCTGCCCTGCGCTATCTATTTTTTCAATATTTTCCTCTTCACCCCCCCCCACCACCCCCTTTTTGCAGTACCAGTCGCGAGGGCTGGTCAAGGCCCCCGGAAAGAGCTCCTTCACCATGTTTGTGGACCTGGGCATCTACCAGAGCTCCCCTGGGGGTGGCGGAGACACCATCCCCATCACTGGTGAGGGGGGGGGCTCGGCGGGTGGCGGGGACGAGGGAGGGGGCTGTGGAGCAGGGGAGGGGGGGTCCCTGGCAAAGGCTGCCAGAGAGGGCTTGGGGGCCTTTCTGGATCCAGGCCCGGAGCCAGCCTGTCCAAAAAGTCTGCTCTCTGCACCACCACCACCACCGCCTCCTCCTAGGCCTCCGCCTCCTTTTGGTGTCCTGGCCTGCGAGGGTGGGGCTGGGGGGGTGCTTTTCCTCGCAGATTCTGACTGGGCCATGGAGTCCTTAAGAGGCCAGAGGTTCCCTCCCCCCCCACACACACACACCACCAACACCCAACACCTGCTGGTGATCTTGGCTCAGCCCCCACCGCCTGGATCCCACCTGCCCTTGCATCTGCAAAGCTCTTGGGGCGCCGGGGCTCCCCTCCCCTGTGCCTGCAGCTGCTCCCCACCCCACCCCCTGCCCTCAGCCACGGCTACCCCTGCCTTTGTCACTGGCCAGGGCCCGCCCACCCCGAAGGACCTGCCGCTGTCCCATCCTTGCTTTAAGAGGGGCAACTCACAGCCTCTAGGCTCATCCGTGACCCCCCCTCCCCCTCCCCCGCCCCGTTCCTCTCCCACCCCACCCCCACCCCCAGCCTTTGACGCAGGGCGGCTGGAGCAGCTGCAGCTGGAAGCCCGGAAGGGGTCGGTGGTCAACGTGAACCCCACAAACACGCGGCCCCACAGCGACACCCCTGAGATCCGCAAGTACAAGAAGCGCTTCAACTCGGAGATCCTGTGTGCCGCCCTCTGGGGTGAGAGAGGCCCTGGAGGAGCGGCGGGCGGGGTGGGGGGTGGGGCTGGCCCTTGTGTGTGTGTGTGGGGGGGAGATGGCCGTTCCCTGAGTGGAGGGGGGGTGGCACTGGCTCCCCCTCCATGTCTCCGCCTCGGTGCCCGCAGGAGTCAACCTGCTGGTGGGGACGGAGAACGGGCTGATGCTGCTGGACCGCAGTGGGCAAGGCAAGGTCTACAGCCTCATCAACCGGCGCCGCTTCCAGCAGATGGACGTCCTGGAGGGACTCAACCTGCTGACCACCATCTCAGGTGAGCGGGGGCAGGGCAGCTGCTGGGCCTCCTTCGGGGGCAGGGGTGGCGGGAGCATGTGGTGGGGGTCCCACTCGCACGTTTCCAGTTGCCAGCATGCTTGGGGAGGGGGCCGGGAGGGTGCAAAGGCCACCTGAGCTAGAGGTTCACTCAGCCCCACCAGGGCCGCAGGGGCCTGAAGCCGTGCCTCTGTTCCCTCCCCCCCCGACACCCCCTTCCTTCCCCTTGCCCCCGCAGGGAAGCGGAACAAGCTGCGGGTCTACTACCTCTCATGGCTGAGGAACAAGATTCTGCACAACGACCCAGAGGTGGAGAAGAAGCAGGGCTGGACCACCGTGGGGGACATGGAGGGCTGTGTCCACTACCGCGTGGGTGAGCAGAGGGAGACCTGGCCTGGGTCCCGGGGGGAGCGCCCCCCTGCAGGAGGTCTTTCCCCGGGAGAGAACCCCCGGCCTCACCGCCAACCCTTCCGCCTCTTCCCTGCAGTCAAGTACGAGCGGATCAAGTTCCTGGTGATTGCTCTCAAGAACTCGGTGGAGGTTTACGCCTGGGCTCCCAAGCCCTATCACAAGTTCATGGCCTTCAAGGTACCAAGGGGGGGTGGGGGCAAAGGGGCCGACGCACGTCTCTCTCCCTGATGGTCCCGGGAGGCATCTTGACTCTCAGGCGGCAGCCCAGACAGGAGCAAGCCTCGCCTGCAGTCTTCCAGCCCCGGGCAGCCTCAGGCGGGCGGGCGGGGGGTCGTCTCTCTCTTAGCTAATTCCTGCTACCTTTCTCTCTCCCCACCCCCCACCCCTGGACCCCTCTCCCCCACCCCCACCCCACCCCCCCCCCCCCCACTGCCAGTCTTTCGCTGACCTGCCTCACCGGCCGCTGCTGGTGGAGCTGACGGTGGAGGAGGGCCAGCGCCTCAAAGTGATCTACGGATCCAGCGCCGGCTTCCACGCCATTGATGTGGACTCAGGCAACAACTACGACATCTACATCCCTGTACATGTAAGCTGGGCGGGGGGGGAGGGGGTGCATGAGGGAGGAGGGGAGGGCAATTGGCCAAGGAGGCTGCCCTTGCTTGCTGGTCCCACAGAGGAGGGGGGGAGGAGGAGAAGAAAAGGTGCTCCTTCCACAGACCTCGAATCTGACGGGAGCGAAGGTTGTGGGGGGGGGGGTCGTCCGGTTACCCTTGTTGGGATTTGTTGCTACCCCTTCATTTTAACCCTTTAAGATGGGGCTGGGCTATGCTTGCAACAGGAGCAAAGGGACCCCACCCCCCACCCCCAGATGGGGCAAGGGGGGGGCGCCTTTCCCAGTGGTGGGAGCCGTGGGGTGGGGCCTTGGAACAGGAGGATGATGCGCCCCTGACCTGGGGCCCCTTGCCCCTCCTCCTCCTCCTCCTCCTCCTCCTCCTCCTCCTCTCGTGGGCGCCCTTGGCCCCGGCTGCAGATCCAGTCCCAGGTGACCCCCCACGCCATCATCTTCCTGCCCAACACGGAGGGGATGGAGATGCTGCTCTGCTACGAGGACGAGGGCGTCTACGTCAACACCTACGGGCGCATCATCAAGGACGTGGTGCTCCAGTGGGGGGAGATGCCCACCTCCGTGGGTGAGCCTCGGCCGGCCGGGCAGAGGGGGGAGGGCAAGGGGCGGAGGGGGGGCCATGGGGGGGGGGGCAGCGGAGGCATCTGTGCCCAGGGACCCTCCCTCCCTCCCTCACGGCGGGCCCTTTCTTTCCCCCCCAGCGTACATTTGCTCCAACCAGATCATGGGCTGGGGGGAGAAAGCCATTGAGATCCGCTCGGTGGAGACGGGCCACCTGGACGGGGTCTTCATGCACAAGCGCGCCCAGCGCCTCAAGTTCCTCTGCGAGCGCAACGACAAGGTGGGTGGGGGACCTGGGTGGGTGGGTGGGGGGCAGATCGGCTCCTCCTAGCATGGAGACTCTGGTCGGGGGGGTTGGGGGGGAGGAGAGGAGGGGGCAAGACTGAGTGAGCAAGAGGGAGAGCCTTGGCAAGTGGGGACGGGGAGCCAGGATGAGCCCCCAGGAACCGGGATGGGCTGCTGGCCTGCCTCCCCCCACCCCCTCCCAGCCACTGACCCTCCTGGGGGAGGGAGACCTTCCAGCTGGCAGTGCAGGCCAAGCTTGTTCCTGGGCGTGTCCAGTGGAGGAGCCCAAAGGGACCAGGGACCCCCCCCACCCCGCCTCCCTCCCAGACCCGTCCCAGCAGGGCTCCGGCTGCCTGGTCCAGACGTGCCCCATGCCTAAGGGGTCCATTGGGGAGGTGGGTGGGCCCCCCTCTCTGTTCCCACAAGGAAGGGCGAGGAGGACTCTCAGGGGGAGAGGGCCATCCCTGGACCCCTCCGGGCAGGAGATGCCCCCCCCAGGCCAGGTTAGCTTCTGCCGGCGGTGTGTGGGTGTGTGGTGGAGGCGGTGGGGCTTGGGGGTGGATGGACGGACCTGGGCCACAAGCCCCACCGGGTGCCCCTTTCTCCCTCCCCCCCCTCCCCTACAGGTGTTCTTTGCCTCCGTGCGTTCGGGAGGCAGCAGCCAGGTCTACTTCATGACCCTGAACAGAAACTGCATCATGAACTGGTGATTGGGCGGGGGGGGGCTCGTCTGCTCCCCTCCCCACCCGCCCAACCCTCCCGGCAAGAAGAGGAGGAGGAGGAGGAGCAGCAGCAGCAGCAGCAGCAGCCGCTATGGGGAGAAGGGGGTGGGGGCCCTTCCTTTGGGGGACCAGCTGGCAAAGGCACTCCCATGACTGTCCATTCAAAGACCCTCTCCCTACCCCCCCCCGGCTGCTTTTTCTTAGGCAGAGGAGTCTCTTTCTTCCTGTTGACACTTTTGGCCCTGGGGGCGGGGCAGAAGGAGGAGGTGGGGGGGGGAGTCCCAGGAAGGGCTATGTCGGCGGCATGTGGCCCCTTCCACACCCCAGAGAATAAAAGTTTCCCAGCAGCCCCTCCTGTGGCTGCAAGGGTTTCAGTTTGGGGGGGCAAGGAGAAGAGGAATCCTACAAGTGTGGCCTCCCTTCCCACCCAAAATCCCATCCGGGAAGCCCATCTCAGGGGCCCCTGGGCAGGGGGAGGATCGCCAAATCCATGGAAACAGAGGGGCCAAGCCCCTTGTGTCCCCCCGCCCCGGCCATGGGGGGAGGGGGGGCTGTCCCTGGGGTGGCATGGGCCAAAAAGCCTGAGGGGGGCTGCCTTCTGCACTGTGCTGGAGGGGGGGTGGCCTCACTCCCAATACGCTGCCCCCCTTCACACAGTCCTTTTTCAGGCCCCTGCCCCCCCAGCCCTCACACACCCTGCAGCTCCTGCTGGGGGCCCTCCTGGTGCCCTTGAGCCTGGGCAGAGTCCCAGCCCTGTGCCCCCCGAGCCCCCCACTGCCCAGCAGCCAGCTCCATGGACTCCCCACCACCACCACCCACGCTTCCCATCCTCCTGTCAGGAGGGGGCTCTGTGCCCTCCCCCCCAAATTCCTGCCCATGCCCATCTCCTCAGTGGGGCCGATCCGGTGGCTGCGAAAGGGAGTGCCCCTCCCCTCCCCCAGTGCCTCCCCTTCCTGCCCCCCCCCCACCAACGCCGCTTCCCTCAAACTGTGGGACATTTGTGGATGTATATGAGGTTTCTCTCCCACCCCAACCCCCCCCAAAGGGGGGAGCTATGTATATTTTGCTTTAATGATCATTCTTTTTGTAATGGCAATTTAAGTAACTGACTAACGAAGCACTTTAATGGCCCAGCTCATCAAGGTGGTCTTGGTGGGTCTGGGGGCAGCCCGAGCTTACCAATGTCTCCCTCCGCCGCCGCCCCCCCTTCCACCCCTCCCCTCACCCAAACCACCTGCTGGGGCTCTGCTTGGCACAACAGGGCGGGGGAGGCCCCTCGCGGGTGGGGTTGTGTTGAGCTCCACCCAAAGACTCCCCGGGCCCTCCCTCTTATGCAGGGGGGGGCGCTTTTCCAGTGGAGATGCTGCTCTCCTCCCTCGCCTCCCCCCCCTCCCCGGGCGACTTGGTTTCTTGTGCATTTTTCGCTTACAGTTGTCCATAACCATCTCCCCCACCCCCACCCCCACCCCACCCAAGCGGAAGAAGGGAGTCGCCCTCCCCTCCAGGAATCAGCGGTGGCCTTGGCATCTCATCTGTTAATAAAAGAACCAAACGCAGTTGTGACCTGTTTTCTCGTGACTGTGTCTCCAGGAACAAGGAAGCTGAGCAGCCCGTCCCCCAGCCCCGCTCAGGGGGCCACTTGATCGCCCCAGCAGAAAGCCCCTGGCAGGACGGGAGCCCCCCCTCTCTCTCTTGCCTCTGGGGCTCAGTGCCCCCCTGGCACCTGGGCTGCTTGAGGTGAGCTCCTGGCCAGCGGCCATGGAAGGTGCCAGCCCTGTGGTGCGGGCCATTAGGGGATGCCCCTGCTCCCGGGAGCTTAGAGGGTCCTGAGCACCACTTGGCCACCGGGGTGGGGGTGGGGTGGGGGGAAGGAAGGCTTGGGAGAGGAGAGCTGGCCCTTTGGGTGGGTTGGGGGGGGTGGGGGTGGGGGTGGGGGGTGGTCTGGGTGGAACTGCAGGCAGGACCCCAGGGGTGTATGGGGGGGGGGAATCCCATGGGCTGCCTCTTGGCCAAGGCCTGCTCTCTTGGGCAAGTGAACTTCATGGCTGCTGCAAGAGGAAAACAAGAGCTCAAATCTCCCTCCCCCAAAAGAAAAGGCAGGCCCCCTTTGGAGAAAGTTCGGCTGGGTTTATTGATCCGGGAGGGGTGTTGACGAGCCCATGCAAGGACTAAGAACACCCACGGGCCAGAGAGGCATGAAGAAGAAAAAAGAAGGCTCCCACTGGGCCACGCAGCCCTTCCCCCTCCTTGGCTAAAGCCTTGCTCTTGCTTTCGGAGCAGCCCAAAAGGTGTGGGGGGGCAGTCGCCAGTCTCCCTCTTACTCAGAGCCCTGCTGTGCTGAGGCAGACCTTTTGCTGCCTGGGTCAGGAAAGCCCCCTGGGAGGAGCACCCTGGCTCCCCCTGTCCGCCCGCCCCCCCCACGCACATACCCTGGGAGGCTCCCATCCACCGAGCAGGGCTGCTGCAGCCCACCGAAGACGTGGCCCAGCAAAAAGGGGTCAGCTTGGTGGCGTCCCAGGCCTGTTGCTGCGGCAGGGCCAGTGGGAGGCGGAGGATGGCAGGGCCCTCCCTACAAGTCTTGGTGGGTTCCTTCCCACTGGTCTCCTTTCCTCTCCCTGGCTTTTAATCTTCACAGCTCCCTCTCCCCATGCAAACTCCCTGCCAGCAGATGGATGGGAGGAGGGGGGAGCAAAGCACCCTGAAAGGCTGGAGGGTGGAGATGTCCAGCAGGGAGGGAGGGGGAGGTCACTGCCCCATGTGTTCAGAAGGGAAGAAGCGAGGCACAGACCTGCCCAAGGCCCAACAGGTGAGGAGGCGAGGGGTGTCCCTGGGCAGTGCTGCAGGTGGGTGGGTGGGGTCTCGGACCAGCTCTGGGGCTTCTGTGCCTTCTCCCGTGTCCTGATGCCACCTGGCTGCATCCCATTTCAAGGATGGAAAGGGAAGCTCTCCACCCCACCCCACCCCACCCAAAAGGCACTACAAGGAGGAAGTGGCATAGGTCAGCCGGACGGCCCCGATGGCCTCCGTCCCGCGGTCCAGGCTGTACCAGGTGGGCCGCCGCAGGCTGCCTGGGCAAGGCCTTGGCCTCCCCGGCAAGCTGACAAAAAGCCAGCTGGCCTGGCGGAAAGGAGCCACGTGGAAGGTCTTGCAGACACGGTAACGCTGAGCTGGCCCTGGGGCTCCTGGTGCCGCCACCGCCACCACCTCCTCCTCCTCCAGCCACTGGTCACACCCTAGCCGGCCTCGGGGAGCCCCTCCCAGGGCTGGGCCGTGCCTACTGCTGCGGCTGCCACAGAGAAGGCACACTAGCCCACCCAGGAGGGCCAGCGTCGGCAGGAGCACCAGGGCCAGGCAGGCAGCGTACAGCACCAGGTGCAAGAGGCAGCAGTGGCCGGCCAGCCAGGCGGCCCAGGCCCCCAGCCTGCGGCCCCGGCGATGCGCTCTCCCCTGGGACTGGGCAGGCCAGGCAGGGCAGGGGTAGTGGGCCGCCGGCTCCGCGGCGGGCAGCAGGGAGGATGCTCCAGCACCCGCAGTGGGCAGAGTGATCGCCGTCGGGCTTGCAGCTGGCTGGTGGGATGTGGCGGTGGCTGCCTGTGGAGGCAGTGTGGTCTCAGATGTGGTGGAAGGCACTGGGGGCCGGGTGGAGGACACCAGGGCCGAGGTGGTGGCCTGTGTGGATAGAAGGGGAAGAGGGATGGTGGTGGTGGTGGAGGCAGCCACGGTGGGGACACGTGTGGTTGTGCTGTCAGGGCCAGGGCCGACAGTGGGCGAGGGGGTTGTGGTCCGGAGGGCCTCCGTCGACTGGGCAGTGCTGGGGCCAAGGGTGGGCGAGGGGGTCGGGGTCCGGAGGGCCACCGTCAATGGGGCAGTGCTGGGGCCAAGGGTGGGCGAGGGGGTCGGGGTCCGGAGGGCCACAGTAGAGGGCAGGCGGGCTGTTTCCGAAACCATTGTGGCAGGAGGCGTGGCCCCAGGTGTACTCGGAACATGTGGGGGCCGGATGGCCGTGGTCGCCAGGGGCCAGGCAATGGCGGGCTCCTCCTCCTCTTCTGTGTCCCCTGGGCGCCTGCAAGCCGCCTGGAAGTTCATGACGGGCTTCCCCTGGTCCGCAGCCGGCGAGTGACACTTGACGCTCTCGGGGTTGTTCTCCGTGATCTCCTCCGCAGGGCCCGGCGTGCGCGTGTAGACGCTGATCTTGTTCTCCTTGATCCAGTTGTGCAGGTAGACCAGGTGGCAGTCACAGTGCCAGGGGTTCTCCGCCAGGTAGACGTAGGCGAAGGAGGTGTCCTCAGGGAAGAAGCCGTCGGGGACGGTCCAGAGGCGGTTGCGCTCCAGCCGCAGGATCTCCAGCTCTGGCAGCCCCTCCAGCAGCACCCCGGGCAGCAACTCCAGGTCGTTGTCGGACAGGTCGAGGTCGCGGAGCTGGGCCAAGCCCTGGAAGGCTCCCGGGGGCAGCCGGCGGAGGCGGTTCCCTTGCAGCTCCAGGTCCCGCAGGCTCCCCAAGGCCCGGAAGGCACCCTCGGGCAGCTCCGAGAGGCCGTTGTGGTCCAAGGCCAGGCGCCAGAGGCTGGGCAGCCCCTGGAAGGCGGGCAGGCGCTCCAAGGCGTTGTGGGACAGAACCAGCTGCTGCAGCTTGGGCAGGGGGCTGTCGGCCTCCAGGGCTGTCAGGCTGTTGTTGGACAGGTCCAGCTCGCTCAGGATGCTCAGGTGGCTGAAGGAGGCCAGCGAGACCCTGGCCAGGCGGTTGTCACCCAGCTGCAGAATGCCGGTGTCCTTTGGCAGCCCTGTGGGCACGCTGCCCAGCCCTTGCGCCACGCAGTTCACCTGGAGCAAGTCCTTCACTTTGTTCATCTCCGACTCGCAGGGCCACGGGGGATCCCCGGCTGCCGTGGCCGCTGCCACTGCAAGGAGGGCCAGGAGGGCCAGCGGGCAGGCGGACATGATCTCCTGCAGCCCCTGGGGGAGGAGGAGAGAGAAACGTCCAGTCAAGCGGTCCCCCTGCACTGGGACCCACGCTAGCCACATCCCGTTGGCCCACTAAGCATTTGGCCACCACATTCAGTGCAGACTGAGAATGTGCAGAGTTTTCCTCTTGGGAAGGCAGCCAAAGTCACTCGGCCACCGGGAGGTGCTGGTGGCCACTGGCCTGAGCTGGTCTGCCAAGTCCCTAAAGTCACCTCCCTCCCCATGGCAAGTGAAGGCCATGCAGGACCCACCCAGCGACCCCCCCCCCGCCCCCACCAGGGTCTGGGTGGGCAGCTGATATCAGAAGCGGTGGAAGACCAAGGGGCTCAAGTCACAGGAAGCCAGAGTCTGCTTGAATATCAGGAAAAGGAACTGTTGGGGGAGTGGTTCCCAACCTGGGGGGGGGGGGTCAAAGGACCATTTCACAGGGATCGCCATGAGCCAGTGAAGAAAAAGGCACAAACGGCCTGGGTCTGGAGGAGGGGGAGGAAGGGGGGAAAGAGTGATTTACAGCTTGGTAGGTTGGAGGGGATGTCAGTCAATGGCACCAGAGGCTGCCATTGGGTGAGGGTGCCTGTAGGCTTGAGGGAAGTTCTCTCTGGCCCCTGCTGCATAAAGTGGCCTGCCAAAGGGGGCTGGTGGCCTCTTCCAAGCAGGGCCAGGGGGCACCACCACATGAGGGACTGGATTAAAGAGTAATGGCATATTAGGAAGGTGGAGAACCAGTGCATTAGGGCAATACAACAATGAGCCAGTCCATGCAGTCCGTATCCTGAGGCTGGAAGACCCCCTGAGAGGCATGCTCAGATCTGGGGGTTGGACTCAAAAGGCCTTGGGGTTCCCCTCCTCCCCCCGTCTTTCTATGACTCTACGAAGGTCGGAGGAGGCCGAGGCAGAGGATCAGCATGCAAAGGACGGGCCGATAACGGGCAGAGAGAACCACAACCCAAAGGGATGGGTGTTTACCGGAAGTGGAGAGGTGAGAGCCTCCCACATTGGCGGGGGTGGGGGGAGCAGAAGGAGAGGGAGGGGGCCGGGTTCCCCTGCTTGGGCTTTGGTCAAGATTGCACCCCCAGCATCACCCCAAGTGAACCCCTCTGCCCTTCCTAACGGGACATTTCCCCTCGCTTAGGCCCTCTGCCTCGGGAGGGACCTTGCCAGCTTCTCTCGGAGGCCAGCTGGGGGACCTCTGCAGCCCAAAGGGTCCCCTGGGGCCGAGCACCCTCTCTGTTTTGGCTTCTAATTCCTGCCTACCAAACATGGTCCCCGTGTGGTGGGTGCACACCTACACACACCAATCTCCCCCACCCCCCTCAACGTTCACACAGTTCTCTCCCGTCCACCCCTTTTCCTTCCTCTCTCCCAAAGACCAGGGTTCTCTCTGCACACATTCCCATCCCATTGCACTGAGTTCTCTCTCTCTCTCTCTCTCTCTCTCTCTCTCTCTCTCTCTCTCTCTCTCTGTCTGTCTTCTCCCGCACTCCTTCCTTCTGGGGGTTGGGGATGCTGATGCACCCCTGCCCTCCTTTGGGCTGCATTTAGTGGACCTGAACAGTTGTAGTCCTCTTTCTGAAGGGCTCCTAGGTTTTTGTTTGTTTGTTTGGGGGGTGATCTCCAGGCAGGTGAAAAGGCCATTTCCCTGTAGCAGGAGGAGGAGGAGGAGGAGGAGGAGATGGGCCTCCTCTTCTTCCCTGCCCCCCACCTCCCAGCCTTACCTTGTTCCTTGGCCCCTCTTGCCTGCGCTCCCAGCTCCTGCACTGGACGGCACTTCAAACTGAGCCTGGGATAAGAGCCCTCCCTCTCCCCCACCCACCCACCGCCCTGCCTCTGCTGCCCCGGCCTTCCTGAGCAGCGGAAGCACCCATGGTTTCCTGGGGATCGGCCTCCTTCCTTGCCACCTCCCCTCCTCCGCCCCCCCCGCCCCCCAGCTGCTTTCTTTCCCTCCTGCCTGCCTTCCCTTGAGTTCTTTGGAAGAAGGAACAGCAGCTTGACCGCTTTCAGGGGAGGGCAAATGCAGAGCCCACAGCCCACCCGCTGCCCTCACAATAACGTAATCAACTGGAGGAGGAAAATGGGACCTATAGTACAATCAGTCAGTAACCTCTTCCCCCCCCCCCCACAACACCACCACCACCCTTTGGCCTTTTGCTTGCCAGTGCCCCGTCCCTGGCCCAACACTGATGTCCGCCCAGGTTGACCCTGGGTGGTAGGGTCGTCTCCTGTGGGCAAAGGCCAGCCCTTCCCATCATCCTAGCCAAGCGAAGGGCTGGTTGCCTCCTCTTCCTTCGCCTCCACCCTCCTTGGGAGAGCCAGGCAACCTCCATGCGGAACAGGCATCCTTGGATGTCTAATATTAGAACCAGGAAAAAGGGACCCAGTTTTATCTGGGCAGCCCAGATGGAGCAGGGAGGGGGCAGAGGCTGAACGAAAGAGCCAGCATCCCCTTATCAATCCTACCCACCCACCCCTTGGGTGATGGACTTGAGTGGCCACCGATCTTGTAAGTTCTGCTTTTCAACACATCCGGCCCTGAAACGTCCAGGCCAGGCTCCTGATGGCAGAGCCAAGGACCTGAAGAAAGGGAGTGGTCAGGGACCAGCCACCCACAGGCAGGGTCAGCAGCAGGCACATGGATTCTCCACGGGGGTGCAATGAAGTACCGTTTGACTACATTATACCAATCCATTTTGCTTTTGCAGCTGTAGGTGGAAATCTACACATCAGGTCCCATTCGGCATCCCTTGACTCCTCCGGATTGTCCCCTGCCTGGTGCTCCTGTGACTGCCAGAGTTCTGCATTTAGGCCCAGGGGTGGGGTAGGGGGGATCACAGGCACAGATACAAATAGCTTTGCTGAGGTAGACGTGAAACCCATATCCATTTCTCCACTTCCACCCCCTCTATCCTAGGATCTCGGGGTGGTTTACAAAGATGTATATTTTTAAAAAACATAAAGACATTTGATCCATAACAATTTAAAATCAAGCAACACAACATTAAATCATTTACTACATGGGTGCAAGTCTGCACAAGCCACTATGAGGATTCACGTGCAGGAAAATAGGGGGCGGGGGTGGGGGTGGAGAGGCTAGAGGTGGTCCTGACCCCTGCAGGGCCATTCTCCCCCCCTCCAAGTAGGTTCAGTGCCAGTTCATGCCCCAGAACCCCAAGAGGACTCCTCACCCCCCATCACCACAGCAACACCTCTGGAAATGTGGGCACATTTATGATGTGGCACAAACCCTGAGGGCCTTGCCATTGACACAGCAGTGGGTCCAGGTGGCATCTCTGCCCTGACCTCCACGGAATGACCCTGCGGGGCCAAGGGCTCCCTTTCCACTGGGCCAGCCTCACCTGGTTTCTGTGAGTGGAAGCGGGAGAGCAGCCACCTGGCCTCCCTGGAGCTCCTCGGAGGAAAAGGGGGACAGAGCGCTTCCCTTACTTCCAGTTCCTTGATCGTCTATATCAGTATTGCGAACTTATGGCACGGGTGCCAAAGGTGGCCCTTGGAGCCCTTTCTGTGGGCACCCAACATTGCCCCTTCACAGCCACCTGTATTCTGTATTGGCACTTTGCGAAAAACTAGTGGGTTTTGAATCGCAGTTTGGGCACTCGGTCTCTAAAAAGTTTGCCATCCCTGGTCTATCTGCTTTGGGGCAACCTGCAGCTTATTTGGGGGAGGGGTGCTGTGGTCAGGTCCTGTACTGCTGGCTGTCCTCTGTGGGGATCAAAGATTTATGTACATGCACTGCCACCGCCCGCCCACCCACCCCCTCCTCAGGTATGGATTGGAAAGAACTGAGTTGTTTGTGGGTGTGTTGCTTCTCTTCCAGAGGAGCATTTTTAATAACCCCATTAGTAAATCCTTAATTGATGTCCTGAATTGAAGCTTGATTGGGATCAGCTCTTCAGACTTGTTTAAAAATCAGTTCAAGTCACCTGGTGTTTAGACGGAAGGCTGCCTTCCCATCATGATACACTGAATGGAAATCAGTTCATCTCTGGCCTTTTACCCCCGTTTGGGCATCATGGCCTTGTTGAAAGTGAGTCAGTTTCCCTTCTGGTTTTGGAGCGTGCCTTTCTTAAGGGTTTTAAATTTATTTTTTAAAGCGAGTGACCTGGAGGTGCCGCCTGGAACCGTGTGGGAAGCAGGGGAGAGGTGGCGGCAGCCAAGTGACGATGAAGGGGACGGGAAGGGAAGGGGACGGGGCGCCTTGGCCGGGCGAGGCTTCTGGTAGGTGGGCGGCTCGCAGGCCCCCGTGCCGGCTCCATGCCCACCGGTCAGGTCCGCCGCGGCTGCTCGAGTGGCCTCGTTCCTCATCCGAATGGAGAGAGCCCGGCAGGTGGCCCTCATGTGGCCTATAGTGGTGAAGTGATGCAGCCACGGAGAGCATTTTAAGGAGAGAGAGAGAAAAATGAAACATTGAAGGGGGGGGCAATTAAAAGAAAAACCCACACTGGCCCAAATTAAAATGACAGCCGTCCTGGCCTCTAGGAAACCACCTGGGACTGAATAATCGATGCCAGAAGCCAGGTATTCTAAAGAGCCCGTTACAACCAGCCGGCTGCCCCCCTCCTCCAGCCTCGTGAAGGCATTGCTGGTGGAAAGGGTGCCCCCCGCGCGCCCCCAGCAGGCTCTCTTAGCAGGGAGGAGCCGCGGCAGCAGCTGTTTCCCGGCAGGGCTCCTTCTTTCTGGGCCAGGAGGAGACACCTTCCGGCCCCTTCCAGGACCCAACCTCCTCCTCCCCCCCCCGGCTGCCTGCTCTGGCGGGGGGGGGGGCGTTGGGCTCCTCGCCCAAGGCTGGGGGGAGTCGGGATCATCCTTGGGACAGGTGCAGGATGTGAGCCGGGCCGAAAGAGGCGCCTTCCGAAAGCGGATCCCTCTGGCATCCGACTTCCATTCCGGGGGAGGTATCCTGTTCTTTGCCCCCCCCCCAACCCCCCGCTTCCAATCCCCTAAACCCTCCTCACCATCGGCGCCTCCTGCCTTGAAGCCTGCCTCCGTCCCAAGCCGCCCGCGCCTCTCCTCCGGAGGCCAGGCCCGCCATGGGGAGGCCCGTCGGGGTCGGGCTGGGGCTCCTTCTTTGCTGGGGGGCCCTGGGTAAGAGGCGGGCCGGGGAGCCCTTCTGGAGCTGCCGGGCAAGGGGAGCCGGCAGGTGGTGCGCCGGGTTTTTTTTTTTTAAATATATTTATTTAGGGGGAGGGGGAGAGACTGCAGAGGAGTCCTTCGACTTTGGGGGCTGACTGGAGGGTGTCTCTCCCCCCGCCCCATAAAAGCAGGGCTACTGGAGGCCAACGAGGAGCTCCGCCTGTTCAACACCCTTTTCGCCAACTACGACCGGACGGCGCGGCCGGTGCGCGACGCCGAGGCGGCCTTGGAAGTGGCCATCAAGCTGACCCTTACCAACCTCATCTCCCTGGTAAGCGGGGGCTTCAGGCAGGCAACCCCCCAACACACACACACCCTCCCAGGCCACCCGCGGGCGGCTCTCTCTCTCTCTCTCTCTCGCCTGCCGCTGCTCCAAATCTGACTTGAGCGACTGACCTCCTCCCCCCTTGCGACACACGCACACACGCGCACACACACGCACACACACGCACACACACACATACACACACACTTCTGCTGCACCTGGTCTGCTGCCACCACACAGCCTAACCCTAACCCTACCCCCCCCACCTTCGGATGCCCCTGAGGTGCCTGTGACGGCCTTTGATCCGAGACAGTTACAGGATGGGAAGGGGGCTTTTCCACGCCCTCAGGCAGGACCCGCTCTTGGCGGAGCGCCCCCGCGCCCCCCAGTAGCGGGGAAAGGCGGCTCAGCCCACGATCCCCGAGGCCGGGCGGCCGGTGGAGGGGCTCCCCGGGTGACCCCCTGGGCGTGGGCGGGCGGCTCCTGTACGAGGCGGGGGGTAAATGGCGACGCCTTCTTTTGGGGGGCTTAGGGGGGGGGGCGCCTTAGTTAGAGGGACACCTGGAAACTTCTGGGAGAGGATCGCCTTGGTCCGAGTCAGCCTGAAGAAGGGCTTGCTGCGACTGGTCCGGAACGGAACAGTCTGCCGCCAGGGATCAGGGATGGAGGGGCGCCGCCTTGAGGCGAATAATGCCCCCCCCCAACGGACCAAGGGAGGAGGAGGAGGAGTGGATGTGGGTGTGTTGGGGGGGGGTAATTGCGGGCCAAAAATCCAGGCCAAGGCAGGGAGCCTCTGTTTCCCGGAGTTCAAAGGAGGGCAGGCAATTTCGGAGGAGGGAAAAGGGGGAACCCCAAAGCCACCCTGGGGACTGGGCGGCGGCTGGGCCAAGGGGTGGGTGGGGGTGGGTGGGAAACGGCCGCCACAAACAAGCCCACCGGGTCAAACCCCGAGAATCTCCGCAGCAGCAGAGGAAGCTTGGAGGGGAGGGCTCCACCCCCACCGCCTCCCCCAGCGGCCGTGCGCCCCCTTCAAGTGCAGCCCTGGGGCAAACCGGAGGGCTGGCGTGGCTGTTCTGGAGACCCTTCCGGAGGGTGTTCTCCCACCGCCACCTTCTTTTCTCTTGTTCAGCTTATCTGATTAAGTTTTCCTGGAATATCACAGCCACAAACCCACACATTGACAGGAATGTCCTTTGTTTTGTTTTGGGATGTTTGATGGAGACCTGAAGCAGGCTGATGAGGATCAGAATGTCTTCCAAATGGCTGGGGGGGGGGGTCTAGGTCTGGCTGGAGAGGGGGGGCGTTGACTGGGAGACAGCTTCTGCTCACCCCAAATAGCTACAATGCTTCAAGAACTCCTCAAAGTAAATAAAACAGAAAAGGCACTGATTTTTTAAAAACGGTTATTTGTTTTGCATTTACCTCCATATAAGTGGAGTCTAGTAAGGCCACAAGATTCCCTGTGTGATGGAGAAGAGGGCCGTAGACACTGAATGGGGGAGCACAACTGGTAAAACCACACCTTAAATATCTCACTTACCTTGAAATCCCTTTTGGGTTCATTTTAAATTTCTTCAGACTTGACAACACAGGACACACTGTTGTGTTTTCATAGGAGGGAAGTTAAGGAGGCAAGCAGGGAACAGCTAGCTGTAGGCACTTCTTTTAGGCTAGTATGGGAAAGCTGACTTTGAACTATTTTAAGGGCATCACTTCAACAATGGCTATTTATTCTAAACCAAGGGTTTTATCCCCCCCCTTTTCACTGGAGAATTACCACCACCACCCCAAAAAAAAACCCTGAGTCTAAGTTGTCACTCCCTCCACCTGGCCATAAGAGCTGCGCTGTGAGTGGACCAGGGTGCGTGGTATGCTGGATTCCTCCCTGTGCTCGTCTTGAGTCCCTGAAGCCAAAGTGAGCCTCAAGTAACCCCCCCACCCCCACCCCGCCTTCCCTTTGCAGAACGAGAAAGAAGAGACCCTGACCACCAACGTCTGGATTGCACAGGTCAGCGTGGGCCCTGGGGCTGCCGTCCTCCTGGTTGCTTGGCCCCCTCCCCAGCCCTGTGGCTTCTCCTCCTGCTGCCGTCTCTACCAAGCAGACGCGGCCCTCCGCCCCATCCCGCAGGCCCAGGAACTCCCTTCCGGGGACGGGCAGGTGGGCTGCCTGTCCCCTCCCGTCATCGCCTCCCAGGCCTCACCAGCCCTCTCCGCTTCCACCCCAACGGTTTCAGCAATGGGTGGATTTCCGCCTGAACTACAGCAGTGAAGATTTCGGAGGGATCGGTGCAATTCGCGTCCCTGCAGATTTGGTGTGGCTGCCGGACATCGTTCTGGAGAACAAGTGAGCGCACCCTGGCGGGTGGGGTGGAAGCCCCTGGGGGGGGCAGCCAGGCTATGGGCCCAGGGCTCCCTGTGTCCCAGCAGGGGCCGGTTTCTGCCTCCCCAAGGCCCAAATTACCGACTGCCGCCTCCTGTGTTTCCCCCACAGCATTGATGGGAATTTCGAAGTGGCCTATGCCGCCAACGTCCTGATCTTCGCCGGGGGTGACATGTACTGGCTGCCCCCCGCCATCTACCGCAGCACCTGCTCCATCGAGGTCACCTATTTCCCCTTCGACTGGCAGAACTGCTCCCTCGTCTTCCGGTGAGAGGAGACGGTCCCGAGCGCAGCGCCAGCAGGGCTGGACCTAAGGCATAAACGGAGCCCCCCCCCCGGCCAGCCTCTCTCTCTCTCTCTCTCTCTCGGGGCCAGAGGCACTGCAGGCGAGGGGAAGGAGTACCGGGGAGGGGAGGGCAGCGACAGCGATGCTCCCCACGGAGAAAGAAGCCCCAGGAGGCCACGCCAGGCTTTGGAGCGATTGTCCAGGGAGTCGAGAGGAGAGCTGGGCCGGGGGGGGGCAAAGGGGTAGCGGCCAAGAAGGCCCCGAGCCCCACCTGGACCTGTCCTCAGAAAGGACACACACACACACACACACACACACACACACACACACACACAATGTGTTCCCCTGTTGGACACACACACACAATGTTGAGGCATTTCTAATTCTAGCAGATCTACTTATTGAAATAAAGGGTAGCTTTGTAGGCCAGACAACATACAATATAAGCCCAAAAGGAGGCAAATACCATGAAAGCTGGTGTATTGTGTTAGGATTTGTTACCAGTCTATAAAGGTATTCTCTCGTTTGTTTCCACTGGCATTTATTGTGTTTTCAGGTCTACACCCTGCTTCATCAGGAAGCCTTTCTCTTGAAAAATCCCACCCCTACCCCACCACCTCCCAAAATGGAACCAGGGTGATCATTGAGCCTAGGCATTGGGGGGGGTGTCATCTCTTTGTTTCTTCCTCCTTAGACCCCACCCTTAGGAAAACCCTTGCAACATGCTCCCCCCTGCCCCCCCATGTGTCTTGCCCAGGTCCCAGACGTACAACGCCAGGGAGGTGCAGCTGACCTTTGGCCCAGATGACCTGACAGGCGAGCCTGTGAAGGAGGTCATGATTGATCCGGCGGCTTTCACAGGTAGGGAAGGTTCTGGACTTCCTCCCCAAGACTGGAGGGGCAACAGCTCCCATTATGTTGCAACCCCCCGCCGCCGCCAATCCCCAGAGGAGCAGAGACTCAGAACAGCTCCCTCCACCTTGGGCGTTCCGTGGCTGCTGCTCGTCTGAGAAGCTCCACCACTCCCTGCCCCCTGCCCCCCCCATGGAGCGCACTGGTACCCAGGGCGGCTGATGCCTCCGTCCTTCCTGCGCAGAGAACGGGGAGTGGGCCCTCCGCCACCGGCCGGCCCGCCTGAGCCTGGCTCCCGTGGCTGGGCTGGAGGCGCCGGGCTTCTCCGAGATGCACTACTTCCTCATCATCCAACGCAAGCCCCTCTTCTACATCATCAACATCATCGTGCCCTGCGTCCTCATCTCCTCCCTGGTGGTGCTCGTCTACTTCCTCCCGGCCGAGTGTGAGCCCTCCCTCCCTCCTTCCCTCCCTGGGGTGGGACAGAAGACCCCCCCTCCCCTGTGGGGGCTACCCATGCATGCAGCTGGTGGTTCTCAGGTGGTGGGTGGGGGCCCTTCCTCCCATGTGCTACCGGGCTCTGCTCCCGGGGAAAGAATCGTGGCCCCCACGCCTGTGGCCAGCCTGCCCATGAGCACCCGAGGGGAAAGGGAGCCCTGGGCAAAGGGGGTGGGTGGGTGGCCAGGGCAGTGCACCTTCCACGGAGCTCCCCCTCAGCATCGCAGGAGCACACAGAAGGGCCCTGCCTCACTACAAGCAGAGGACCTGAGGGACGGGGCCTCACACTTGTGTGTGTGTCTGCATGCCAAGGGCTTTGGGTCCAGGGGGTGGGGGGTGGGGCACAGTGCCTGACACTCTTCCCTGCTCTGCCGCCCTTCTCTTCTCTCTGCAGCGGGAGGGCAGAAATGCACCGTCAGCATCTCAGTGCTGCTGGCCCAGACAGTCTTCCTCTTCCTGATTGCCCAGCAGGTGCCCGAGACGTCCCTCAGTGTCCCCCTCATTGGCAAGTGAGTGGCCCGGCCTGGCTACGTGGTTGGAGCAGAGCCACGGTGCCCACGGGCATGGGTGGGAGAGATGGCCAGGATGCATGAGGGCTCCCAGAGGCTCACGCTGCCGCTGCAGACCCCCTGTGCCACGGCCCCAGCAGGCGGGCCTGCCAGGTTGGGGCAACAACTCTGGGAATGCCCCTTCCCCCGGGAGGCGTGGAATGGGCGGGCAGGGGCAGGCCACGGTTGTGGGGCCACTTGCCCGCCTTGCTCTTCCTGGGGGCAGGTACCTGCTCTTTGTGATGGTGGTGGCCACGCTGATCGTCACCAACTGCGTCATCGTGCTGAACGTGTCTCTGCGCAGCCCAAACACCCACGTCATGTCGCAGCGCCTCAAACACGTGAGAGGGGGCCAGGGGATGTTTGGCGGGGGGTGTGTCTGGGACCCTTGGGCAGAAAGGGGTCTCCCTGGGATCAGGGCTGCCGAGATGTACCACTGGCCCTCCCTGTCCTCCCCACCCCCCGCAGGTGTTCCTGGAGGTCATTCCTCGGTACCTGGGCTCCAGTCTGGAGCCGTCCGGCGAGGACCCCTGGGACGGGCCCCAGCCTCGCCGGCGCAGCTCCTTCCAGGTGATGCTGAAGGCAGAAGAATACATCCTGAAGAAGCCACGCAGCGAACTCCTCTTTGAGCACCAGGGGCCACGGCACGGGCTCCGGAGGCTTCCCGGCTACTTGGCTGCTTGTAAGAATGGCCCTGGTGGCCCCAAGGGAGTGGGCCGGTGAGGAGGGAGGGAGGGAGCCTGGCTGTTCCCAAGAGGGGGCACGCTCAGCAGAAGGCATACCAGGCACCGTGGTTGAGCCACAGGATGGATTGCCCATGGCTTCTGCCATAGCCACAGGCCCCTTGCAAAGGTTTCCAGGGGCTGTGGTCAGTCTTTGCCAGAGAACGGGCAGCTGGCCACTCTTTGCTTGCTGAAGGGTGGGGTGGCAGCCAGGGGGACCTAAACCATCCCCAAGAGGTGGTCATATTTCACCTCCAGCCCCTGCTCCTCCGTGGGGCAGCCCCAGGGCATTATTAAACAACGCCTTGGCTGCCAGGAAGGCCTTCCTGATGCCGAGGCAGAACCTCTTTTCTCCTTCCAACCCCTTCCTCTGGTTTCACCCCCCCTCCACCCCCACCCCGACCACTGAGCGACTGAGAGCAAGACGGGCCTCGCCTCAGCATCTTCTCTTCTGCAGGTGACTGACCCAGCAGCCTCTCAGCCCTTCCTGGCACGGCTTGGTTTCCAGACCCTTGACCACCCTGTCCCTCCTCTTGTGGACTTTCCCATTTCAGAGGGGGAATCCTGAGTCGCGATACCTTCTCAGTGTCTTTCTGAAACTGATGCCCAGGACTAGACCCGTCCTGCATTTAAGACCCCATCCAACGGCCGGCAAATACCCAAGTGCCGTGATTTCTCTTGATTTGGCTACTCACCTTCTGTTGACATAGGCGAGCATTCGCTTTTTCTGCTGCTGAATCACACTTTTCCTGTGGGCTCGTAAAATCCCAAACTCCTTCTCATGGGTGGTTGGGGGGGGGGCTGTGCTGTTTGTGCTTCTGATTGTTTGTCTTGCCCCATTTCCCCCTACCTGCCGAGAGAGTTCCTCCTGACCCCTGGCTCTGTCTGCTGAAGCACTGAGACCCTCTGCCCTCAACAGCTTTTGGGCACAACCACCCCAGGAGGGAGGGGGGGGTCCCCGTGGCTCTAGGCCTGCATCCGGACCTGGGTGCTCTTGGTTTTCTGCTGCCCATCCCTTGTCCCCCCCCTCCCTCGCCTGCTGCCTTTTCCCTCTAGATGAGCTGGACGTGGGCATGACCAACACCTTGTATAAGAACTTGGCCAGCCTGGCACCAGAGATCAAGGAGTGCGTGGACGCCTGCAACTTCATTGCCGAGACCACCAAGGGCCAAAACGCCGACTGCGCGGTAAAGCACTTGGTCAGGGCCCAGGGTGGGCACCTCCTGACATGGTGGGAGGCCCCTTCCTCTGCCTTTTTTTCCAGCACAGAGTGCTTACCTGTCACCCCCCCACACACACATTGCTGCCCCTACAGGAGGTGGAGAACTGGATGCTGATTGGGAAGGTGATGGACCAGCTGTGCTTCTGGGCAGCCATCTTGCTGTTCACCATTGGGACCCTGGCCATCTTCTTCATGGGCCACTTCAACAATGTGCCTGAAAACCCCTTCCCTGGAGAGGAAGGACCGTAAAACGGGGTTTGGGGTGGGGTGTCCACCTGTGCTTATCAGCCAGACCCACTGCAGCAACCTCAGAGCACCTGCTCTCCCTCCGGCCCCTGGGAGCAGCATCCGTGCCCAGCCTGCTTTGATCTTGAGGCTCAGAAGGGCCACCAGCAGTCGACCCATTGTGTAGGGCCTGGGGTACAAGGCCCAGAAGGGCTTCCTGTCCTCCTCCCCCCCCCCAGCAAAAGTGACTGCAGTCGACCCATTGTGTAATGCCCTCTGGTTTGTGTACGTCTAGGGTGACTTCAAATAAAGGATGTGTCCTGAAGTGTGGATCATGTCCCAGGTGACTCTTCCCTGCACCTTCGAGTCCAGGGCCGCCTGTGCCCCCACTTCAGGAGCCCATCCTGTGGCCGGGGAAGGCGAGTGGGCCGGCTCCTGAGGGAACATGGCCTGGCAACGCAGACCACCCTCTGGCGGCCCAATGAGTCCAGGAAGGGCTTGGCTTTGGCACAGGGTGGCCACTGGGCAAACGGGAGGTGGCAGCCAGCCCCGTGCAGCCCTGAGGCCCCGTCTCCTTGCAGAAAGGCCAGCCCTGGACCTCCGACCCTTCCCTCGCCTGCAGACTCGGTTGGCCACTTTTGCTTCCACCCATCAAGGGAGGCCTCTTGGTCCTTCTTGGCAGCAAAGGGGGCCAAATCTCTTCTGGGCACCAGACGAGACTTCTGCTCAAGCAGCTACCTGTTCCTGAAAAGGCCTTCCCAGCTGACTGGGCCTGTGGCCTCTGAGGAAGACTTGTTCCTCCATGTAGGGCCCTCAGTGCACAGCTGGCAAAAGACCCGAGTCTTCCACCATGATGTTTCAGAATGAGAGTTGCCACCTCTTGGTTCTGCCAGGCGAGAGGCAGCGGTTGAGAACAGCTGCACCAGCTCCGGGGTGGGGGTGGGGGGAGTGCTTCAGCATCAGGCCACTTCCAAAGATCTTACCAAAACCACAAACAGCAATATTTGGGATGACCGAGGGAGTCTTGGGGCATCGTCCAAAAGCAGCAGGTTCCATCCAGCACAAACGTCTGTAGCCTTGCAAGGAGGCCGGCCACTGAGTCCCCAGAAAGGCTTGTGCCCACCCCTCCCACAACAAATACAAGCAGCCCCAAGAACACGGGGGGTGTGAAAAAGGGGAGGCCCTGACCTTCCTGCCTGCCTCAATAAGAAAACGTCTTACGAGGAGCGGCTTAGGGAGCTGGGAATGTTTAGCCTTTCAAAAAGAAGGCTGAGAGGGGATATGACAGCCATGTTTAAATATCTGAAAGGATGTCACATTGAAGAGGGAACAGGTTTGTTCTCCATGGCATCAGAGACGAGGACTCGGGGCAATGGTTTCAAACTACAGGAAAAGATATTCCATTTGGACATTAGGAAGAATTTCCTGACGGTTTGAGCTGTCCGGCAGTGGCATAATATGCGGCCCCAAAGGAAGGTGGTGGAGTCTCCTTCCTTGAAAATTTTTAAGCAGAGGCTGGATGGCCATCTGTCGGAAATATTGTGATGGGGGATTCCTACATGGCAGGGGGGTTGGACTGGATGGCCCTTGAGGTCTCTTCCAACTCTAGGATTCTATGACCCCCCCCAGGGGGAGGAGGAGCCTGGGGAGAGGGGGCAGGAGGGCGGCCATGGCTCCCTCCCACCCCTCTGGAAGACAAGGCCTCGGGCAGCCCCTCGGCGGAAGCCCCCCCCCCGCCCTCTCCCAGGCCCCAGCCAGGGGGAAGTGAAGGCCGGCTCCTCCTCCATCCCCACCTCTCTCTGGCCCAGGCGACAACAGAAGGGATCCCGAGAACAGGCCTCTGGATTAAGACCATGATTCCTTTTACTACGTTGAGAGGGGAGGCAGCCCAGTTCCAAAAACATGACGTCCCAGGGCAGAACTCGCCTTGCCCCTGCAATAAATAACAACCCCTGCCCGCCCAGCGCCCACCACAACACCCTGGAGCCAGGCAGGGCCTTCCGCTGGATGGGGAGGAAAAGAGGGGCAATCCCCACCCCCACCCCCCGATCCCCTGCCCCAGAAAGGGTTTCCGGGAAGGAGCGGCGCTTCCCTTGTGCTTTGCACGTGGCAGGCCTCGGGAAGGGGATGCCGATGGCACTTGAGAAATGAGGCGAGGGGTGTGTGTGTGCCAGGGAGCCGGGGGGGGGGGAGCCCCTCTTCCCGCTCAGGCACTGAGGAAGAATTTCCGGTAGAACTTGTTCATCTGCTCCAGGAAGATGAAGGTCAGGACTGTGTGGGGGCCGAGGCGGGCGTAGTAGGGCGTGAAGCCTTTCCACAGGCTGAAGAAACCCTCGTAGCGGATCACCTTCACCAGCACGTCCTGCAAATAGGAGGGGCGGCCGGGGGGGGGCAAGAGAGAAATGCTCCCTTGAAGCAACAGCTGGCAGGAGAGCAAGGCAGAAGGCAAGGCGACTGGGGCCGCTTCCTCCAGGTGTGTGGCCACTAGCCGGCCGGCCTGGAAATGGATGCTGGGGAGCAGCTGCCCGGCCGCGGCAGAGGCCTCCTCGGAAAGCAGCGCATTCTCCTTTGCTGGAGGTTGGGAGGCCGCCCGGCCAGGGCCCTTCCATCCCTGGGACTTCTGGCCCTGGTGGGGTCAGACTAGATGGCCTTTGAGGCGAACCCATTCAGCCTTCCTCCTCTGCACACACCATCGAGCCAAAAGCCCATGCCAGGTGAACCAAGCCGGTGCTGGAGGGCCCCCAAGGCTCTTTGTGGGCTTGATAGGAACAAAACAATACAACTGCACGCACACACGCAAACACGGAGAGTGGCAAGCCTGGGACATGCACATGAGTCCAGCTGGCAACTGCCTAGACTTTGGCATCCCTCGTGGTCGTGACGGCCAAGCCCCGATGGGGGGGGGAGGGCAGGGGAGGGACACAGCGGCATGCCCCCCCCCGTTTCCTCTGCTCCAAAAGGACGGGTCCAGGCAGGAGCCACAGAGCCCACGGACACCCACCCACGGCCCCCTGGCAAGCAAATGGAGAGGGTTAAACCGCCGGCCTCTCTGCCCCTGGACAGGGGGCTAGCTGTGCTGCTCCTGGCTCCTGGCAGAGGCCTCGAAGAGCTGCCCCCCCACCCCCACCCCGCCTGCCCAGAGTCCTCCCTCGTTTCACTGGCCTTTGCATGCAGAGAATGCGCAGGCATCCCGACTGGCATTTGCCCCTTGGAGCAGATGGCCACTTTCCCAAGATGGGAAGCTGAAAGCCTCGAGGAACTCCTCCCCTCAGTCTGCAGAGCGACCGAGAGCCTGACCTCTCCTCTCCTCAGGGGTAGCCACACGCATGCATGCATGCACGCACGCACGCACACACACACACACACACGTAGGTGCGGACAATGGACACTCACCAGCCCATTCCGGTACTCAGGCTTCCCATCAATCATCCGCATGTTCTGGATCCTGTGGAAACACCAAGTGGCAGGAAACCCTTTGCCCAGAGAGTGGCCGGTGTGGCTCAGATGGGAGTTCCCAAAACCCCATGGGATGGCTGCCCCCCCACCCTCACTCCAAAATAGCACACAGCCTCTGGAGGACCCTCACCCTCAGCCCTCCCTCCTGGGTTAGACTCTGGCGGAATAGAGAGGAGGGTCTGCCCCTGTTCCCAGGCAAAGGCCACGGCTCCTGCTGCCCAACCCAGGAGTCCTTAACCCCACATCTGTGGCCTGGTAGGAACCGGTGCTCCAAGGCCACGTTGGTAAGGGCAGAAAGCCACCCCCTCCCCGGTTCTCCCTATAGCCCCCTCAGAGGCCAGTGAGGTTCCCTCTAAGGCGCTTCTCCCCCTCCCGCCCACCCAATCCTCAGAGAACCCATCACAATGGTTTTTGTCTTGGTAGGGATGGATGCAGCATGGGGGAGGGGCGTTTGGGGGGGAGTAAAGCCTGCGGAAAAATCATCTTGCACAAAATTGGTCCCTGGTGCCAAAAAGAAAAAGGCCATTGACCACTGGACTGAAGCAGAAGGCATCTGGTGGCCGCTGGAAGATGTCACAATGCCGCCCCTGGTGCCCCCCCCCCAAAAAAAACATGGAGGGTGACAGGTGACGGGCGGCCCAACTCCTGGCCTAAACGAAATGGCGAGCAAGACATTTCAAATGAGGGCCTCAACCCCCAAGACCTGGGAGGCTGCTTCGAGAGAGGGGCACAAAGAGGCTGTGGGTGGTGGTGGTGGTGGAAGTGCTCTAGCCCATGTGCCCCCTCCCTCTCCCCCTCCCAAACCACAAGGGCATCCTGGTTCCAGGAAGCGGCAGAGCCATACCTGGTCTTGGCAATGTCCACCGGCATCGAGGCAGCGGTTGTCACCAACCCACTGATCATGCTGGCACAGAAGTGGCACAGAATGTTGTCCCGGAAGTACCCTGCGGAGGAGGAGGCCAAGGAAGGGCCGCTCAGGGGCTGCCGCCACCCCTGCCGCCACTTGGGAGATTCGAGCTGTCAGGCTGGAGGCAGGCGGCCGGAGGCACCTTCTCCCAGGCTGACCCTGGCCCCTTCCTGCTCATGCCCGGAGCCAAAGGAGAATGGAAGGCACCTCTCCCCTCACTCACGGACCGAAGCCCTTGCAATAAGGCAGGCGAGGACCGCGTGCAGTGCAAGCCACATGAAATGGGCTAGGAAAGCCCTGAGAGGACCGGCCAGCCACAAACGCACACCGATGTCTCAGCAACGAGGGGGCCTGCAGGACCTCTGGGCCCCCTCTGACCCCCCACCCCCCAAAAGTAGGACTAGCCTCCAAAGGCAGCTTACCTGAGTCCAGAAGGAACTGCTTGGACTGGGAGTAGGAAGCCAGCTGGGCCGCGTTGACAACTACTGCGCGTGCCATGGTGGGGACACAGCCCTGGGGTGGAGAAGAGCAGAAGGTCAGCTGTCAGGGCAGCAGAAGGTTGGCAGAAGGTTGGCTACAAGGCGGCAGGAAAGGCTCAGTGGCCTTGCAGCCCAGAGAACGAGTCCAGCTCTGTGAAAAAGGCGCATGTGGAGACGTGGGCCACAAGCCACTCTGCCTGGCCATGCGGGAGAGGAAGGCAGAGGCTGGAGTCAGGCCAGGAACCCCTAGGCCGGGCCGGCCTTTTGAGAGCAGGCAGAGGGACAGTGGAGGAACCAGGAAGAAATCCGGCCAAAGCCCACCTCCTCAGTGGCTGCTGGGTCCTGCAAAGTGATGGCTGCAGCTGAGAGCAGCTTTCCCAGAGGGATGAGGGCGGCCGCTCTCCCTCCCTTCCGAAAGAGCACAGCTAAGGTTACCTGGGCACCCCCTCCCCTCAGCTCTAGCAGGCAAAGGTCCTCAAAATTCCTGGGAAAAGGAGGGTGGTTTGTTGCCCACCGAGGGTTCCGGTGCAGGGGGTCTCTGGACATCCTGAACCTCCCCCCCCCAATCATCCACAAGGAACATACCCTCCAGAGAGTGGGCACCCCCTCCTCACGGGTTATCCGGACAAGGGCATTGAACACGTTTGCATAGCCTCTCCGTTGGTCAGGAGGCAGCCTGGAGCCAAGATACAGAGGAGGAGGAGGGGGGAGGAGGAGGAGGGTAGCTAGTCAAGGAGGGAGGGAGGGATGGGGGGGCAAGCAAGAGGGCAACCTTGGCTTTGGGAACCACCGCCGGGCAGCAGCATCGAGCTCCCGGCCAATCCTCGGTTGCCTCCCCCAGGACGGAGGCAGCGTTTGGCTGGGATGCAAGGTGTGTCCCCCCCCTCACTGCCGCCAGCCAGAGGCCCCACTACCCACCTGCCATCTGCCGTCATCCGGATGAGCGCCACCTCTGCAGGGGTGCCCACGAAGGCCCCGATGGCGCCTGCCGTCATCCCGATCCCGGCTTTGATGAAGAAGTTGGGGGGCCGTCCGTCCGCCCCGGTGAGCTTCTCAAAGAGAATGGTGTAGATGCCCAGGCGGGTGGTGGTGTAGGTGGCCTGGCGCAGGAGGCCAGCGGACAGCCTGCCAAGGAAGAGCCCGGCGGGTCAGCCGCGGCCCCCGCCCCACCCAGCCCCCAGCCCCGGCCTGGCCCTCAACCACCCTGGCGGCCAGGGACCGAAACGTGTTCATGTTAAAAGTTAAAACGGTACTGTTTGGAACCACCAGCTGGTCTTTAAACAACACTAGCATCTTGCCTGCCTGGCCAGCTAGAAAGCAGGGAGGATTCTTGAAACAGTAACAGCCCAACAAGTGCTCTTAAATCAGCTGCTGGAAAATATCAGGATTGGTGAGCCTGCTTAATATTAGTCGGTTATTTCTCCGGCCAGCCTTGGTCACCCTCATCCTCAGGTTCCCTTTTTCTGTCACAAGAAAGACTGTCAAACTAAAAATGGGGGGGGGACCCTCCCTCCTCAGGAAGCTGTGCTGCAGGTGGTTGTGGGGTGGGGGAAGGAGAATGTTTTGACCCAGGCAACATTCAGCTATTCATGCTCGCCCCCCCTCCACCCCCACAGGGACAAAGTTTCCCCGCAGGACTGTTTGGCCCAGAATACTTTGTCCTTTCTGGCTGGACGATCCTGCAACTCAGGGGCGTGGCAGGTGGCTGGGCTGGGGAGACGGCTTCCTTCCTAAGCCCCCTTAAGGACTGTGTCTCCCTGCCCAGCCCCCTCCAGGCCGCTGCTGCTGCCTGCACCCCCAAACCCCTCCCGCCCCTACTGACCCAGTGTAGATGCCTTGGACCCCCTCCTTCTTGAGGATGCTGGCCACGGCGTGGAAGCTGGTCTTGTACTCTTTCGTCTTGGCCCCCTCCCCGCTCAGCTGCATCCGGTTCTTCACCAGGTCCAGGGGCTGCACGAACACCGTGGCTCCCATCCTGGTGGCGGGAGGGGGAGGGGGAGAGAGAGAGAGAAGCACAAAAGTCTTAGGCATATTGCACACACACACGTCCCAAAGAGAGACACGTCCCAAAGGGCAGCTGGGCCCAGCCTTCACCTCCTTCATCCCCCGGGCACTGCCAGGCGGGGAGCTTGTGGGCTCTCTGCACCCCCTCCTCTGCCCCGAAGCAAGAGGGGCCTGCAGCGATCCTGGTGGACTTCCCTGCCCCCCCTCCCAGGACTGGCCAGGGTGCCAAAGAGAGCCCAAGACAAGCCCCTCCGATGCCTGGCTGGCCCCCAAAGCTGCAGTGCTCTGTGTGTGCTAATGTCCCCCCCCCCTTCCCCACAGGGTCAAGAAGGGGCTGAACGGGGGGGGGGTCGGGGAGAGAGGTGAAACACACACACACACACACACACACACACACACACACACACTGCCCTCAGCCATGCCCAAGGAATCCAGATAAGCCCCCCCCCAATCGCCTGCATCCCCTTTGCCCTCCCCCTCTTTGGGATGCCCAGGCATTCGGGGAGGGGGGAGGGGGCCACGGGGCACTCCCCTCCCCCTCCCCCCCCCCCTGGTGTGTGCGTGCGCGAGCGAGCGTGTGTGTAACGGATCCTGCCCTTTCGCTGCGGCTCAAAGGGACCCCCTCTCTCCCCGGGGGGGGGAAGAGGCGGCAAGGTGCTCGCTTTGATGTGTGTGTGTGGGGGGGAGGGGGGCGTGACTTCGGGCGGAGGCAAAGCCTGGACGGCCGCCGGGGCCACCGAGGGAGACCATCCGCCGCCAGGGGTCGCTCGAGGGAGACGGGCCGGTGGTGGGGGTGGTGGTACTGGGGGGGGGTCCCAAGCGCGCGCGCCCTGTGTGTGTGTGTGTGTGTGGGATGGGGGGGAGGGGTTGGTTGTTCCCTCCCCCTCCCCCTCCCGGGCCCGCGCTTGCTTACCCGGCCAGGCCCCCGAAGAGGAACTTGACGGACTTGGGGGAGGTCTTGGGCTTCTCGCCGCCCCCCGCCGCCCCCGACGACGACGCCTCCCCGCCTGCCATGGCGGCCCCGCAGACCCCCTCGCTCGCTCGCTCGCCGGCTCGCTCCCGCCGGGACCCAAGGTGACTCCCGGCCGGCCGCGCGCACGCGCACGCATGAGGGAGGGGGGGAGAGAGAGAAGACGGGGCGGGGCGGGGCGAGGAGGAGCCAATGGCCGCCCGCGGAGGAGGCCGGGGAGGCGGGATCTCCGAGGAGGGGCGGGGGGGGCGAGGAAAGGAGGAGCGGGGCGCGCGAGGGAAAGGGCACGCGCGACGACGGGGCGGGGCCTGGAGGGGCGCATGCGCCAGAGCCGCTTTCCCAAGACGGCGCTGGTCTGGTGGGCGCGGTCTGGGCAGGACTACGTTTCCCAGAAGGCCCCTTTCCCGCGCGGGACTCTGGCCTCTGCTGGGTCCCCCAAGGAGAAGGAGCTTCCGGGAAGTCACTTTTTCGGAGTCCCGAGGACGCCCCACGCCGTCTACCTGCTACTTATCAGGCTGTGCTTCCAACAGTGACCAGACAGATCAAAAAGCCTCCGCCACCAAGGCCGTGGCTATTTGACCCACACTTTAGGCCGGTTTCAGCACTCTCAAAAGGCCACGGTCCACCTCATGAGCCTATTCAGGCCATTGTCCACCTTGTGAGCCTAATTCAGACCAGGGTGACAAGAGAGCAAAGCGAGCTATAAGATGGAGGGCTCGCCCCTAGCTTCCTTCAGACTGACGAAGCTGCGTGGATGAGCAGCGAAACGTTTCAATCTCTCAAGAAAACAGGTCCCGTTGCCGTGACTCAGCTTCCAGATGAACCCATCATCCCCATTGGGGGGGGAGGGGATCCACTGGTGAGCCTGGAGCCACCAACCCTGGAGGGTGAGGCGGGCCAGCCGCGGGTCCCAGGCCAGCCCTTCGCAGCGTCTATGGGGCCGCCCCAAAGAATCGTTCCCAGCCGGCGATCCGCCCCCCGCCCCGCTTCGCTTAACTAGCACCCCGCTTGCTTGGGCGGAGACCCCCTTTTCGGTTGCCCAAGCCCACCCCCAAGTCACTCCCCTCCTGAGAACGCAAAGGGGCCTCTCAGAGAACGGAGGGGGGGGGAGAGAGAGGGAGCTGCCCCCCCCCGACACCTCCACCCACCCCCACCCCCACCCCCACCGGGGGTCCCGAGAGCGGGTTTGTTTTTAATTAGGGCATTTTTGCTCCGCCAGTCTCCTGGAAATGCATCCCCAAGGCGGCCATTAAAAGGGCGGGCGGGCGAGGGGGAGCCGCTTGGCCCGCCTTCCCCCCCCGGTCCCTATCCGTCCCCGCCCCGCCCCGCCCCCACTTCTCGCGAGATCTCCGGCCATGTTGCAGCGAAGGGGCTTGTAAACAGACGGCGGCCCCCCCCACACACACACCCCAGGGCGCCGGGAAGCCTGAGCGCCGAGCGACCCCCCCCCCCCATACACACACACACACACACACATACCGATGAGCCGCCCCCGTCGCCGCCTGGCCTGAGGACCCGCCCCTCCCCCCGGTCGGCCGGCCAGCCTGCAGGTGAGCGGGGGGGGGCACCGGGGGAAGGAGCCTCGCCGGACGCCTGTGTGTGTGGTGGTTGTGTGTGTGTGTGGGGGGGGAGAGTCTGGAGGGAGGGAGGGAGGGGGGGCTCCTTGGCAGGCCGAGCTCCCCGCGACCCACCCCACCCCACCCCACCCTCCTCTCGCCGCCGGCACCGACCTCCCCCCTCCCCCTCCCTCTGCCTGGCGCCGGGGCGGGGGGGGTGATGCTGCTGCTGCTGGGGTGGGGGTGGGGGTGACCGGAGGAGGACCGCGCCCCCCCCCTCGCCCTCAGCCCTAGCCCTCGGGGGGGGGGGAGGAAAAGGAGGAGGCGCTCGAGGGGGGGGAGGGGGTCCTGTTTTCCTGGCGCCAGGCAGCCCTGGCTGGGCACCCCCTTCCCGGCGCTCCGGGTTGCCTCTCTGGGGGGTGGGGTTGTGGTGGTGGGGGGAGGGTGGCCAGCCTCTCACGGGGGGAGGGGGAGGGGGCTCTGGCCCTGGCTTTGCGGAGGGGGGGGCGGGGCAGGGTCCCAGGCAAACGGCCCTCCGGCCTCCCCAGTGGAGCTCAAACGGGGTTGGAGGTGGTCTCCCTCCTGCCGCTGGTTCCTGGGGGGGGGTGGGGGTGGGGGTGGAGGAGAGGCTCGGGATGTCCTTCCGGGATGCCGCTCCCCACCCACCCCCACCCCCACCCCCACCCCCACGTGGGGGACCCGTCCTGGCCTTCTGGAGCGATGCTCGGGGGTCAGCCCCTGCTGTGCTGAGAGGGGGGGCTGGAGGACGCAGCGTTTCTCTCTCTCCCCCCCCCCCAAATATCCACTCAGCCGGTGGAGTAACCAACCTTCTTCCCATGAGCCCACCTGGGCCGAGGTCCTGAGCGCCCACCTGGGACTTGGCTGCATTGCTCGCGGAGGACTCTCCCCCAAAGAGCTTTTTTTTTGGGGGGGGGAGATACAGTCCGATCGCTGAGCTGGGGGGGGGCAGGAGCGTGTGAGAGCGATGGTGCCAGGCAGAAACCACCCCGTGAGGAGGGGTCGGTGTCTCAGAGCTCTCTGGGAGAGGCGGGGGGGGGGAGGGGTTGGAAGGGGGCAAGGTGGGAGATGGGGGGGCAGGAGTTGATGAGAGGAAGAGGGATTGCTGGGGTGGGGGGTGTCTCCTGGCAGCCATTCCTCCTCCTGATGCCCCGGGGGCCTCTGCTTCTCTCTGGGGGCTGAGCACATGAGGTTAAAGGAAATGGGGCAATCCTGGCAAGAAGCTCGTGGGGGTGGGGGGGAAGGGAGGAGAAGGAGCTGAAGGGTAAGTGCCCAGGCCTGGCCTTTGGAGCTGGGGGAAGCCCTCTGTTTGAGCAACAAATACCCCCCTTGGTGGACCTGAAATTGGTGACTGCCTTTCTCCTGGGGGAGAAATGGGCAGCATCAGTGAAGGCCAGGAGTCCCCCCCATCACCACCACCACTGAGGGGCCACCAGGGACCATTTCATCCCGTGTTCCTGCTTCCTCTGCTCATTTGCCCAAAGCCCACTGCTCCCCCTTCCAGGCCCAGTCCTTGGCGCTCACTCACTGGCCCAATGGCTGCCTTAAAAGCCACCCTGGCACGTGGACTGTCCATGAAGAGCTCACTGCTGGTGGTGAGGGTTTAAAATAACTCTCTCTCCCCCCCCCCACCTCCTCCCTTTGCTTCCTCTGGGGTCCTCCATTTGCTCAGGCGGCGATTGACAGTCTTTGGGGCAGAGACCAGCCCTTTTTGTCTTGAAGGAAGAAAAGATAGCTCCTCAGGCCCTTTGGCTGGGTGTCTGCGCGTGAGTGGTGGGGGGGGTGTTGGGGCTTCTGTTCCTGGAGGGAGGGATGTTCGTGCTGGTGGGGATCTTTTTGTGCATCCAAGACACACACAGAGAGAGCATAACACCAAGCACATGTGTGTTGTTTATGTAGCCGCAGGCTGAAAGGAACAGGCCGTGGGGGTGGGGGTGGGAGAGCCCTTTTGGAAATGGAGAGGGTGCAGAAAGAGCCTTGCTTCTGCCCTGGCGTTGGGGGTCCGGGGCGCCTTCCCTCTGGGCCCGCCATCTCCTCCTCCCTCCCACCCACCCTCCCTCCTTCCCCCTGAGAGTTTGGCCACCTGCCTGTCCGTTTGCCCCCACCAAGCTTTGCCTCCCCAGCCCCACCTGCGGAGTGCTTTGGCCTGCCCCTTATCTGTGGGGTGTTGGCTGGGGAGAGCCAGAGCCTGGTGTGTGGCTGGACGTGCCTGACCCTGGGGAGACCAGGCTGGCTGCACACTTGCTGTTTAGCCCACAATTTGTGGCTTGGTCTGCGTGTTTGAGCTCACTAGAGAAGGCTGCCTTGGAAGTGTTTCTTGCACAGAAAGCCAGCAGCGCTGCAAGGAGATTTTGTCCAAGAACTTATATCCCCCTTTCCCAGAAAAGTAGTTTCTGCCAACCAGGGTGATACAAGGGGACTGGGAACCAGTGCCCTTGAATGCAGTGCCACCGCAGTGGCAGGGGGCGGGGGGCCGCCCACCACTGTTCTCCTTGTGAAGAGAAGAGGGCTGACTAAGGCGAGGAGATGATTCCAGATGGTGAGGGTATTTGGAGTAGGTGGGGAGTAATATTTCCAAACCATCTTCCAGGGTGGGCCCACACAGAGCACATTGCAGTAGTCTAGCCTGGATGATCACCCGTGCATGAAGGATCGTGGCCAGGTTTGCTTTTTCTGTAGCCAGGATTGAGCAGCTGTGCCCCAAATAGGTGGTTTCTGGCCTGCAAGTTGCTTCAGTTCATGATTCTACAACACATTGGGGGCACAGAGTTGCCCCTCCCCCCTCCTGTGCTGGCCACGATCCTTCATGCAAGGGGGCCTCCCTTGGCGGCCTCGTGGGGCCCCCAGCGTGGCCTCCTTCCGTGGCCTTCAGACAGGCAATGAGGGGGAGGGCCTGGGGTGTGCCACCCACTGGAGCCCCAAAGGACCACAAAGTGTCTCCCAAGGCAGAAGCTGAGGTGCTTTGGGGGGCCCTGCCTCCAGACCCCCCCCTCCCAAGCTCCTCCTTGCTGCTGCTTCATTTTGTCTCCTGGGAGGGGTGAGGTGGTTTTCCTCACTGATAGGAACTCGTGGTTTGCCCTTGGGACAGATCCTGCCCCTGCCTGGGTTCCGCTCTCTGCCCTTCAAGCTGTGTCATCTTTTCTCCCCCCCCCCGCCAATTTCCTCTGGCATGAACAGTTGTGGGGGGGGGGAGAGGTTCATCCCTGCTGGGTTTGTCTTGTGTCGGACTTTGCAGACGTGGGCAGGACTTCCCTGCTTGCCCTGTGGCAGTGGAGGCTTCTGCTGTGGCCACCCCCTCCCATCTGAACAGAAAGGCTCCTCCGTGGGGAGAGCGCTGGGGGGGGCGGTTGTTGGGGGCGGCAGGAGCTTTCTCTCTGCCGGGACTTGGCACCCGGTGTGCTGGGGGCTGGCTGTGCCTTCTGACTTCTCTCCCTGGTTTTGTGTGCCGTGGGGAGCCAGGGAATCGCCGCGAAGAGGTTTCTTCTCCTTCCCACTTAGGGAATCCCTGTAGAGACGCCCTGTGGTGTGGGGCTGCTGTGGGGGGTGGGTGGGCATGAAGCCTGCTTTTTGTGGCTGCTTCCAGCACCCTTCTCTCTGCCTCGTGGATCTCTCTGGCAGGGCAGCATGTCCAGGGCAGAGGCCGGCCGGCTGCCAGCTTTCCCTCCCAGAAGCCCTGCCACCTTCCGCGTGGTGTTGGAGACTTCTCGTGGCGAAGGCTCGTGGGTTGCCTTCCCGGGGCTAACAACAGAGGTTCCCCGCCCAACAGAGCTCCTGGACACAGGCACAGAGGCTGGCTGGCATTAGCCCTCCTCTGGGGTGATATTGCCCCCCCTCTTCTTGAGGGAAAGGCAACCATGTGTGGGGCGGGGATTCCCAAGAAGGGGAAGGGGGCCACTGAGGGTGGACCAAAGCTCCAGCAGGAAGCCCAAATGCCAATCCTACACACAGAGCAGCCCCCTGCCTCTTGATAATAGAGGCGGCATGTGTCCACCCCACCCCTGCAGGCCCTGGCCAGGCCCTATTAGCGGCTGCTTTTGCCTTCACAGGTTTGGCTTCTTGAAAGACTTTCATGCTGGCAGGCACCCTGACATCTTGTGGCGGTGAGTTCCGCTGGTTAGCTGTGTGCAGCGTATGGCCAGACCCTTTCCTTCTTTGTGTCCTGATCTCCTCCTTTGCCCTGATGGGTCCCACCTAGAGGACAGAGGGGAGGGGAGGCTCCTGGGCCTCTGCTCCCTGCCCCCCCAAAGCAAGGGGGAGCCCCCTCAGGACCCATTGGAGCCGACCAAGCCCTCTTCCCTGAAGGCTATCCAATGACTTCTAAGGAGAGGCATGGGGGGGGGGAGAGGCCCTCTGGACGCTGCAGCTCCCCCACCCCTCCAGGGCTAGTAGCCATGCAGGGCCAGTGGCCAGGAAGGGCCAGGGGCATCATGAAGGAACCCCTCCTGTGGGAGCAGGGAGGGACAGAAGTCGGAGCCCCCCCCATCCTGGCGGAACGCAACGCTGATTGGGAGGGGGCATCTGCTCTCGCCTCCCATTTCCTCTTGGACGAGGACTAGCCCATGGCTTGGCTGGTAGAGTCCCCCTCGGGAGCCTTCGGTGCACCCCCCCCCAACCTCCACGTAGTGAGGCTCCTCTGGGGTGGGCTCAAGGCTGGTGGTCTTACATGGAGAGACAGTATCAGGCATCCCTGACCATGTGCAGAGTTCTCCTTCCTGTCCCAGGGAAGCAGTGCCTGGAGCTGAGCTGCCCTTCCGGGCATGGCCGAGCCCCAGGGCCTGGCTTGTAAGAGACAGGGGCTCCTTGGCTCTCTGCCCTCGGCAGAATGGTTGGTTTCGGGCGGGCCGGCCAGCCAAGGCCATCATATGACTGCCTTGTGCTGTGCCCCAGAGGCACACAATGGTGTGTGCGTGTGCGTGTGCATGTCTGTGTGTGTTTTCCCAGCTGAGATCCAGCGTCTGAAGAGGATTCGGGCTGATGTCAAACAATCATAGAGTCCTAGAGTTGGAAGAGACCCCCAAGGGCCATCCTGTCCAACCTCCTGCCATGCAGGAACCCCCCCCATCAAAGTACTCCTGACAGATGGCCACCCAGCCTCTGCTTAAAAACCTCCAAGGAAGGAGACTCCACCACCACTCCTTTTTGTCCACTGCCAGACAGCTCTAACCGTCAGGAAGTTCTTCCTAATGTTCCAATGGAATCTCTTTTCCTGGAGTTTGAGACCATTGCTCCGAGTCCTCGTCTCTGGAAGGCATGGGACCCCCCTGGCATTTGGGGCTGGGGCTTTAAGGAGGGGGACACCCTGCTGCCCCTTGGCTACTGCCGCGGTAAGACAGGTGGGGAGTGACCCCCATGCCTGCAGCTGCTCACATGTGCACGCGCACACCCTCCTTGGTGCTTCCCAGAGATGCTTCCAAGGTTAAGAGCACAGCAGCCAGCCAGGCTATGGCTCACCCCACCCTGTCTGGCTTCCTCAAGGGGAGGGGGCTTTGGCCCATCAGCCCAAGGGGCTCCCAGGTGGCCGAAGCATCAGGCCAGCAGAGCCGAGGCCAGCAGCCGTGAAGCTGGGCTCTCCCAGGGCCAAAGCAGGCTGAGCGCTGGTCCCAGAGCAGGCCTGCCTGGGGGTTCTGCTGCTCCGCCTCCCTCCATTCTGGACTTTGCTCTAGTTTTCCTCTAATGTAGGAACACACACACACACACGGTGTGTTTCCCCCAGCGATCCTCTTTCCCCAGGGGACAAAACGGCACATTTCCCAAATACGTGCACTTTTAGTGGTTTGCATTTTTAAGTTCCACAGATCATTCCAGGGATTCCCCCCCCCCCGATGCCACACATTTGGGCAGCTCAGTGAGGCACTCGGGGGGAGGGGCTTTAGCTGAGCCTCAACAGACTCTTGGCTTGAGGGTCCTGGCCTGCCCCTCCCTCAGGAGCCCACCCTTCCTGGCCAGGACCCTCTCTGGCACGTCTGGATTAGGCCTCGGTAGGTAAGCCTTCCCCCAGCCCTTGACTGCATCGTGCTGTGCTTGCCGTCATGCACGCTCTGATTTGGAACCATCGCTGTTGGTCTGGGATGCAGTTCTGGGCAGGGGGAGAGGATGCACTAAGGTTCGGGCTGGGCCACTTGCCTCCTGGATCCCTTTCCTTGCTCCCGGTGGCAGGGGAAAAGCAGGGCCCTTGGGTGGAGAGGCCAGCCTCCTGCTTGGAGGTCACCGTGGGGTGTCAGGGTGCGGGACAGGATGGCAGGGGGAGGGGTGGGCTGGCCCAAAGGGCTGACAGAAGGGCTGTTCTGAACTTCTTCCGGGGTTATTAGGGGTGCCCCTGCCACACACTTATGAACTAGGCTCAGAGGGCAGTCCTGGACCCAGGGCAAGTTTTACGTGGCGGTGCTCCTAATCTGGGGTGCAGGAGGAGATGCAGATCAGAGGTTCAGCTCTTCCTGTTTTTCCCAGGGTGCTGTTTTGCTCTTGTGATGTGTTCTTGTATACTTGAATTTTGTAGCAGGATCTTCCTCTGTGGCCGCCCGGAAGCCCTCTGCTCGTAGGAGGAAGAGACGTGGGGGGGGGGATAGGTCGGGCGAACAGTATTGAGTTCCTGTTGTGTCTTTGTTGCTGAACCTTCCCCTTCTGGAGGGGAGCAGCATCTTGGGGCCACGGAGGGGTCGAGATGGGCCCGGGGGGGCAGGGTCGAGGCCCGGAGGATGGCCTGCCAACGGAGCCAAGGGTCTTCTGGCGAAAGGCTGCTCCCGACGAGCCGGCCCGCCACACCCTCCGCCTGGCACTGAGAGGCGAGGGGCTCTCTCTGCACATGGCCAGGCCTGAGACCGAGCTCTGTGCCCCCCCCGACTCCCTTGCCATGCGTACCCTTGTGTTTCTGATGCAGGAGCTGCCAGCCTCACGCCCGGGCGTTCGCCATGAGGCCAGCCTCGGCCCCGATTCCCTGGGCCGCCTGGCTCCTGCCCGCTTGCCTGCTCCTGGAGCTCCCGGCTGCAACCGGCTACATCCATGCGGTGAGTCAGTTGTGCCACGCGAGGCCACCCTAATCCTAACCCTACCACCCCCACCCCACATGGCCCTTCAGGCCGGCAAACCCCTCTGGCCCCCAAGTGTGCCTTGGCTGTCTCTGCCCGAGGTAAGGTTTTGTGGGGTGGGGGCATTTAGGGCCTCTTACTTCTCCACAGCTATTATCTCAGAACACCAGAGACAAGAGGGGAAGTCCTCCAGGTGAGCCCCACCCCACCCCACCCCCGGTCTCACTCTTTGCCAAGTAAACCCTGTTGTGGGACCAGCATATAAAATGGGGGCTTGGAAACTTTCCTTCTCAGGACAACAGCGCCCATAGTGTCCTGGTGGCTTGGGAATGCTGGGAGGTGTAGTCCAAAGAAGGAAGCCTTTCAGCTGTGGAATTCCATCCCTGATTGGCCAGTGGAGAGGGGGAGGAAGCGGAAGCCCTGGCCTGTCTCCGGCCGTATAGCATGCCTGGTGCCAGCCACGAGGGGGCGTCCTGAGCCACGAAGGTGGAGTCCCCGTGGCCTTCCGCCCTTCCAGGCAGGGCCCTGGGCCGGGAGGGCCACCAGCTGCAAGGCTGCCGTTCCAGGGGCATTTCCAGCCAGGGGAGAGTCCCATTGGGTTTGGCGGGGAGAAAGGAGTGCACGCGTGCAGGCCTTTTTGGGGGGGGAAATGATGGGGTGTGTCCCCCCTCCCCTTTCGCTCCCCTTGAAGCAGCAACCTGGAAGCATCCACGGTTTGGCCCAGCATCGTGCCTGGCCTGGGTCACAAGATGCCTGGCGTATCCAAACGCAGTGATTTAAGGGGACCCTTTCTGGCCTGCTTCCTTTTGTCCATTTTTTAGCAACAAGCCTGCCCTTCCGTGGGATGCCAGCAGCCATCGGGGCTCTTGCTCTGGAAGAGTCCTCTGGATGCACCCCGACTGACTGCCCTTCTCTTTCTTCCTCCCCCTCCTCCTCTGCTTGCCCTCCACGCCTCCTCAGATGTCAGACCGCAACACCAGCATGGACTTCTCTGACCTGCCAGCCATGTTTGGGAGCCCCCTGCCACACGACGGACTCATGGTGGGTCCTGGGACGTGGCTGGGGGCCTCCCGCCGTTGCCTTCTGCCCCCTCTGCTCTTCAGGCCCCAATCCCTCCCCACGCACGGGCAAGTCACTTTGGGGAATCAAACCACCCATAATCCCCCACCCATCCTGAAAAGGGGAAGATGGGGCTTGGGATCCTTGTTGTCGTTCTGTTCCCTGGGCTTGCCCTGCCCTGGCAGCCGGATCAGCCTCCCTCCCTCCTTCTCATCCACCCACCCACCCCATCCCCCCTTTTGCCCCCAGGGCCTCCTGGTAGAAGCCAAGCCGGCCAACGCCTGCCAGACGATGGAGCCCCCTCCCTCCAACAGCAGTGTTTTCATCGCCCTCATCCAGCGCTACGATTGTAGCTTTGACCTGAAGGTGGGTGTGGGGAGGGCTGGGGGTCGGGATGGAGCCCCATTTGCCAGGAAGGCAGTGAGTGGCTGGGGGGGGCAGCCCTTGCCCCCCCCAGCTCAAGGGCCAGAAACCCTCTCCCTTCTGCTCTTGGACCCTGAGCCCCCCCTTCCTGTGAACCCCGGGAAGACAGTCTGGACAGCCTCCAGAATGTGGGGAGAGCTTTGGGGAGTGTGTGTGTGTGGGGGTCACCTTCTAGGCCCCTCTTGCCAACCTCCCCCCCCCTACTCCCCTCAGGTGCACAACGCCCAGCAGGCTGGGTTCCTGGCCGCCGTGGTCCACAACGTGGGCTCAGACAACCTGCTCAACATGGTTTGGGACGACAGTAAGTGCAAGGGGTGGGGGAAATCTTCCTCGGCCCCAGGGGGCTTCTGAGCTCCGCCTCCTTCCCCCCTGCCCCCCCTCCTCCCATGGGGCTTGCTGCTGATGGGGGGTCCCTTTCTCTCTCCACCTCCACCTCCCCCCCCCGTCCTTTTCCAGAAGAGCTCCACAAACACATCACCATCCCCTCGGTGTTCATCGGGGAGACGGCAGCCATGTACCTGCGCAAGCTCTTCACTTACGAGAAGGGGTAGGAACCAGGGGCAGGAGCCAAGGGGGGAGGGGGGTGTCTTTTCCCAGCCCATGAAGGCCAGGGGGCCCCACGCTCCCTCCGTAAGGGGCCCCTGGGAGACCGACAGGTCGATGCCTTCGGGTGTTGCTGTCCTGTTTTTCTGCTTGAAGCAAAATGGCTGGCTGCCGGGTAAGGAGGCGGAAAGCCAAGGCAGGGCCAGAAAGGACCAATCGGTCAGAAAAATAAAACGAGCAGCCAGGAGCACCTTGACCAGCACCAGTAGGCCGGAGGGACAGGTGGCTGGTCCCCGTTAGAAAACGGCTGCAGGTTGCGCTTCAAAGGCCGCCCTTGAAAGCACGGGACTCCTGGCTTCTCTCTCCCCCAAAACCCAGGGAGCGACTCCCTCCCTCCAGTAACTGGGATGCCTCAGAGCCCGGGGGGGGGGGGCTTCCGCTCTCCTGCCCACTCACCCACCCTCCCTGGGAGCAGGTTGCCTTTTCCAAAGGGTTTCCCTGGGGGGGGGGTCATTCCTGAGGAGCGTCGGAGGGAAGGAGAGGCCCCTGGGAGGTCCCAGACGAGGGACCGGCTCCCTGCAGGTCTGCCTCCCAAGAGCCACCCTGCTTTCCTTGGGGGGCAGGGAGATGGCTGGGGGTGCCCCGAAGCCCCCTCCGAAAGAGATGCCAGGGTTTCCAGCCAGGTCCCACAGACAGAAGCGCTCCTTCTGCAGCCTGTTGTGAGAAGCAGGTGGCCCGTGGATCCAGGGGAGTCGGGAGCAGGCCTGAGGTTGCTTAGAACAAACGGTTGGGGGCTGGGGGGGAGGGATTGTCCCATTGGGCTTGGGGTGGGGAAGCGGGACGGGCACCTTGTGTTCCAGGAAGGAAGGTGATATCGGTTTCTCTGGTGGAGCCGGGGCCTGACCCTCATCTCTCTCTTGCGTGGCTCCTCTCCCGCAGCGGGCAGGTCATTTTGATCCCCGAGTACATCTTTCCGCTGGGCTATTACCTCATTCCGTTCACGGGCGTGGTGGGCATCGTCATTGCCGTCATGTGCACCATCCTGGTGAGTGGGGCACGCCAGTCCCGGCCCGGAGGGTGGCGGGGCTGCCCGGGGCAGGTGGCGGAGGCAGAAGGAGGCTCCTGTGCCAGCCTGGGAAAAGGGCCAGAAGGCACCGGCGCCAGCCTTTGCCAAGGCAGGCGGGCCGCGGTGGGCAGTGGGCCACGGTGGCTTATGGTGCGTGGCAGATAGTGCCAAACACCCTATGAGGGGGAGGGGGAGGGAGTTAGGGAGGGAGGGAGCAAGGGTGGGTCAGGGTAAGGAGCCAGCAGCCCCTGGAAGCATCCACTGGGGGGGGCAGTGACAATAGGGGTTTCCCTTCCACAGGGGGCCCATCGCTTTCTCTTTCTCTCTCCACCCCCCCCTCTGGCTGAGCAGATTGTGCGCTGTGTTCAGCATCGCAAACGGATGAGGAGGAACCGCCTGTCCAAAGAACAGCTCAAGAAGATCCCAGTTCACAAGTACAAGAAAGGTAACAGGGCAGCAGGCAGGAGGGCCTGGTGGAAGAGCCAGGAGGTTCAGGGGGTGGGGGTGGGGGTGTCCCAGCACCCCTCCCGTCTCTCCAGAAAGGGATGTTTGCAGAAATTTGGTGGTTGTCGCACAAACGCACTTCCTCATGCGCATCACAACACTTGCCCACATCCTCCGCCTGCCTGGTGGCCACGGCTTCCCAGATTTCCTGTGCACCTTGTTTTCCTCTGTACGAAAGGCGGGACGCTCCCACGCGAGAAAGAGGTCCGCCCCCCTTCCCCTTCCCCAATCCTCTCCCCCCATCGGGTGGGACGCTCAGCCACGCGCATGCCTGGCTGGGATATGTCAGATGGACGTGGAACACGTCTGCCCCCTTGTCTTGTGTCAGTTGCTCTGCACCCTCCCTTTCTCACCAGCCTTTTGTGTGGCCTCATGGTTCAGGAGTGAAGTGGTTCTCCTCGTAGGAACTCTGCTTGCCCCCCACCCCCACCACCCCCAAGGTCATCCTGGGGCAGGGGCTTCCCAGAGGGTCCTCTTGGCAAGTGGTGGTGGTGGGGAAGCAGGCGGCCATGGCAGCCTGAGGAGGGGAGAGGGGCCCGGAGAGGTGCCAGTGGGCAGAAGCGGAGACGCCTCAAGGTGGGGTTGGCAGGACACAGGGGAGGTGGGGGGGCTCTCCCTGGGGGGTGGGGGTGGGAGGTGGGGCGAAGGGAAATGCCCTGGCCCTGGGGAAGGTTTGGGGGAGCCAGTGAAGTGATGGGGGCAGTGCCCCTTTCCTCCAACAGGGGGTGCCATGGTAGCCCCACGTCTGGTTCCTCCCTCCCTCCCTCCTTCAGGGTTATGGTTGGGGGGGGAAAGCTTTGCCCCCTTGGTTCTCTACCATAGAGACACCATTGAGGGAGGAGGAGGGCTGGGGTTCCTTTTTCCTCCTCATCCCTCCCCCCCCCACCGTGGACTGAGGGAGAACCCCTGCTGGCCGTCTAACTGATGGGCCACCTGTATCCCCACTCACCTTGGGGGGGGCATTTTGGCGCAGGTGCTGCCCCAGAGAAGGTGTGCCTTCAAAACCCACAGTTGCCTCCAAAGGGGGGGGGGTCCCAACCCAAAAGACAGGGGTGTTCCCTCACCCCCCCGCCTGATGTCATCTTTTCTCCTTATCACCCCCCAGCCTTTTCTCATTGGAGTTGCAGCAGTGGTTCAGTTGTGGGGGGGGGGAGCACAGGTTTGGGTGGAAGACAGTTATTCTCGCCCACCCCAAGAGTCCTTTTGATGCAGGGAAGCAACTAACGTGAAGTAACAGGCATTTTGCTGCCCCCCCTCCCAAATTTCACAGGCATTCAAACCCCAGGAAGGGGAGGAATGTCCCCTGTTCCTCCAGGTTTTCTCGTGGGGGGTGGTGCAAGTGGAGGGAAGGCCCCCACCTCTTCCCAGGTGCCAAACCTGGTCACTATGGGATGTTTTTTGACCCGCCATGCCAGCGGGCCCTAAACCCCCCCACCCCCACCCCCACCTCAGGCCTTGGCCCTGACAGAGTCTGTGTGCGCCCTGAGGGTCTGGAAGTCAGCGCCCCCCCCCAGTATTTCTGGAATCTGTGCCCCAGACTGCCCTGAGAGAGGGGGGTTCTCCTTTGAGGGGAGTCCTCATTGATTTTTTTTCCCAGAGCCCCCCCCCCCCCGAGCAAAAGACCCCTAGAGCACATGGGGTTGGCAGAGGCCTTCTCTGGAACAGAGCCAGGCACCGGTGGGCAGGTGGGGGCAGCTCACGTGGGAGGAAATGCCCCCCCAGCAGGAAAACTAAGCTACCACCCCCTACTTGTGTGTGAGGGGGGGGCTTTCTGGTGCCTTTCAGGGGCTTAACAGGGAGCTGACTGGTGGGGGTGGACTTGCCCCCTGCCAGGCCTGGGCCCCTGCCAGCAGTCTGGCCCCCCAGGGCTGTCATGTGTCTCTCCCCTCCCCCTTTTTTTTAGGACAGCATGACCCAGTAGGCCTGCAGACCCTGGAGGGGTGGCTGGGTGGCTGGGTGGGGGCTTGGTGCTGCTTCTGCAAAGCAAGCAATGTGTGTGTGTGGGGGGGTGAGGGATCAGCCCTTGGGTTATGTCAGCACATGAATAATGTTCCTGGGGGAGGCATGGTCAGGAGAAGAACCCCCCACCCCCAATCCACTGCATTTGCCTTCCAGGCCAGGCTGGTCCTTGGCCCCTCCCCAGCTGCCATGCAGTCGTCGCCCCAAAAAAAACACCTAACTAAATGGGGCCTTAATCCTTCCAAAGCAGTTTTCTTCAGAGCATGGAGTAGCATCCTGTGTAGGAGTCACTACAAAGTAACAACACAAAAGGGCCTTAAAAATAACTTTTCTCCCTCCCTCTCCCCCCCCCCCCAGCTTCAACCTTAAAAAGTTCACCCGTGGCTAACCGCAAGCAGCCGCTGCTGGTTGGAAAGGGGTGGGTGGATCATTGCGCCGTTGCAGGGGGAGGAGGCAGGACCGCTGCGAACTGGGGCTGCTGCAGCTGAACCCAGAGGCCCCCCCCTCCCCACCTACGTGTAGAGCAAAACAGCCTCTGCCCCTTGGGGGCCTCCCTGTTCCCCAGAGGGCCGCCAGTGGGGGACCCTTCCCAGGCAGGCCCCCTTTCTCCCTTCCAGGGCCTTTAGGGCAAGAGGGCTGCCGGGCTGGCTCCCATGGCTGCCTTTCCGGGGGAGGGGGGCATCTGCTGGTCGGAGGCTACCTTCCACTTGGGGTCGGGGTGGGGGCGGAGGGGGGTGGGCTGCCCTTTTCTCACTTGCCCTCAAACGTTCCCTGTAGGTGAGGCCTGGCGGCTTGGCCTGTTACAAAAGCATCAGGTCTTCCTCCCCTCCTCCTCCTCCTCCCCCTCCAGGCAGAGGAGAGTGAGTGGGGCCAGGACTAGCGTGGGGCAGGACAGGGGCTCCCTCTGGGGCAAGGGGGGCTGAGGGGCTCTGCTGTTTTGCCCCCACCCCCACCCCAAGGCCAGCCTGCTGTGCTCGCCCACGGGCAGCAGCGCGTGCTCTCGCTCTCGCTCTCGCGCCCGGCCGCCCGCCTGCCTGCCTCCTGCGTGGGGCTGACTAAGACAGGGAAGGAAGTGGCCGGGCCGAGAGAGCCTCTCTTTGCCTTATAAGGCCCGGCCGGGGATTGTTTTGCAAAGTCGGCTTCCTTGCAGCGGTTCCTCCGACCGACCACTGCGCTTCCCTTCCCTCCTCCTGCTGCTGCTGCTGCTGCTGCTCCTTTGGCCCTGCACAGGAGGGAGGGGGAGGGGAGGGGAGGCCCGTCCAGGCTTCCTGTTTTTGCAGAGCAGGCTGGCTGGGGGGGGCGGATGGGACGCCCCAGCACACAGTCCGCTGAAGCAGCCAAGCCAGCAAACCAGCACAGCCGTCGCCGGCACTCATAGAAAGGTGTGGCGCTTATGTCTACGAAGGCTCCTTCTCACCCTTGGCTCCAGGATGTGTGCAAAGAATGTGTGGAGGAGCCTGGGCAGAGCCAAGGGAGGTCAGGCACTCTTGCAGGGCCGCCCACCCCCCCCACGGAGAGGCCGGTGCTGGGAGGGTGTGAAAGAGCTCCACTGGTGGCCGTCCTGGCTTTAGGCTGCCCAGGGAGATTCTCCAGTCCTCCCCTTCCAGCCACGAGTGAGGAGAGGAGCACGCGCACATGCACACACCACCACCACCACACACACACACAAAACTTTTTTCCAAAGAGACTTTTGTGACTCAGTTTGGGCCAGTGGGCTCTGTGCAGAATGCCGGCAGGCCCAGCAGGGATGGCTCCTGTGTGAGGCAGGTGCTGGCCGGCTGCCCTCCTCCCTGAGAGCAACCCCCCCCCCAGTGTTTCTGCACGGTGCTTGCCAAAGGGTCCCCTGGCATCATCTGCACGGTCCTTCCTCTCTCTTGTGGAGAACGCCACCAAGTAACCCACCCCCTTCTCCCCACCCCACCCCCACTTCCCAGGGCAAGGAGGATGCCCGGGCTCCGTGGGGTCTGTTCTCTGCAGCCTCAGAGCTTGCATCACACCTGCCAGCCAACTGGCTTTTTCCCCCCTCCCCCAAACTAGGCCCTCCATCTTGGCCTTGGAGGGCTCCATGCCCCCCTTGCCCCATGCAGCAGCCCCAGTGGGAAGAGGGGGAGGCAAGGGGGCCGGCAAGGGCTGTAAGCACAGTTTTGGGGACAGAGGGGGGGCGTTGAGGAGGCGGGTGCCTTAGGGAGCGCCGGGTGGCTCACCCCTCTCCTCCTCCTCCTCCTCCTCCTCCTCCTCCTCCTCCTCCTCCTCCTCCTCCTCCTCCTCCCCAGGGGATGAGTTTGACGTCTGTGCCATTTGCCTGGAAGAGTACGAAGATGGAGACCGCCTGAGGATCTTGCCGTGTTCTCACGGTAAGGAGGGATGGAGTGCCTTCTGCCAGCCCCCACACACACACACCCCACACTCTCGCCGGGAGGGCCTCCCCCAGGGGCCTCAGAGCCTCAGCCGAGTGCTCTCCTGGATCCGGCCAAGGCCCCCACCTGCCTAGTCCAGCTTCCCCGTCTCTCCCGGGCAGGAGGGGGGGCAACAGATGCCCATCTCTTGCGCCTGGCACTTGGAGGGACCCTCCTTTTAAGCCCAGAGATTACACTGGCCTGGTGCCAGCAGGACAGCCTGGGTCCAGACCGTGGGAGTCTCCCGGTCTCAGGAGGAGGAGGAGGAGGAGGAGGGAGGAAGGCCTTGGGGGCCATACAGTGGGGGTAGCGTGGCCGCCTGGGTCCCTGCTCCACTGCCCACCAGGAGATCCGGCCTCTTGGTGGGCGCTCCGATCCCAGCGCTGAGAGAAGGGGAGCTCCTGGTGGGGGCCCATCTCTCCCCCCCCCCCCGAGAAGCAGAGACCCAGGCCGGGCCCCTGCTGGATTCCCCCTGCCTGATCTCATGTTCCCTCTTGTCTTCTTCTCTGCCACCCCCTTCCTCCCTGGTGCCAGCCTACCACTGCAAGTGTGTGGACCCGTGGCTGACGCAGA